>JAOXNO010000004.1:13036929-13135219 GCA_028565335.1 Limnodromus scolopaceus | reverse complement strand
ACCTCTCCTGTCCGTTCCTCCCCACAGGTGGGACCCCTCTACGCTTTTCTGTTTCCGACCCTCTAAGGGGCAAATAATGAAAATTGGGTGACCTTGGTTGTTACAGCAATAAGTATAAGCAAGGGCCTCTCTGCACACCATTCCTTGGCACGTAGCACAAACATTGGCCTTATCCTGGGAATGAGCAGTTTTCTCCACAATGTGCCATTAATTTCAGAGAGTTAGAGGAGGCCCAGCTAAAATGTACAATTACAGAACACAAAATTGGTTTGGTTTTACCTCAAACCGGGACACAAGGTTTCCTCAAATCTGTTGTTGTGTTCCCGGCAGTGACCACACCTGGCACCTAAGAAGTGTATGATGCTTCCCCATGTGCTCTCCCAATTTTCAAGCATCTCTGCAATTCCCCTAGGAGGGAAAAGAAAGCTGAGTCTTCCTCAGTGTAAGCCTCTCTTCCTATATCTTGCTTGACTCCAGCTGAGGATGCTTCCCAGTGATGGCACATGGAGGCCATCAGCTGGATGAGACTCCCATGTTATTTCTCTCCTTGAGGCCTCCAGTGGTCTCAGCCTTGTTTAGCTAGCAGGTTTAAATGATAAGTGTGTAAGTTCTCAGATAGACCTACTGAATTATCCAGTTTTGAGGAATGTATCATTGCTTTGCAGAGTATTCAAAAGCACACAAAATGAGTTTGTTGGCAGTGTGAGCTGCTACGATCTGGTTTCATATTAAGGGATGAGAAAATGACAGTGCCTTAGCTCGGTTAACTCCAGATGCTGCTGCTTCTGTTGCCAGAGAGGTGGCTGCCTCAGCGACCTCTCCTGCTGCCAGTAATGCATCCTCCCGAGTGATGGATTGAAAGGTGCACTCTGCATCTTCACATGTCAAAACAAACAAATAGGTTTCAATCTTTGAATGCAGCAGCCAGCCTGATTGTAAAGAGAAAGCTGAATTATAAGAGATGATTTATGCCACTAAGGTGAAGCAGAACAGAATATTCTCTTCATAAACTTGAATAGTGTAAAAAGGACAATGAAGAAACCTATTTAGACAGAGCCAAGCTCCTCTCTCTTACACCTGTGTGATTCTGGCAGGGCACCAGTGAAACGAACGCATCACTGTATGTGCGCTAATCCAACACAGAAGGGAATTTGGACTGCATTACACAGAGAGGGACAGCGATTTATGTGAACTTCAAACACACCTAGGTAAGATGTGTTTGAAATTTTTCAGGGATTCATATCTTTGGATGCTCTTAGGGAGATGACAGGCTTTATCACTGAGTTGCTATGGATTAAACAAAACCCAAACAACCCAAAGCACAAACCCCAACATTATATTGTTATATGTGCTGTCCTCTACAACAAATACCTGATTTCTTCAGTCGTACACAGGAGTTGTTCTCGCTGCAGTGAGCTGGAATTTTCCTCTGGAATTTACTGGCAGTCCCATAAAATTTGCTTGCCTCTTGGGAGCTAGTGTTACACTGGTGGCATTTTGGGGCTTTTGAGAAAGTAAAGGAGTACTTTTTTTTAACCTAGCTGGTCAGTGCGGTGGCATGCGAGGAGACTGCAAGATGATGAATCCTGTGCGAAGGACTAAATCTAGGGAAAACTGTAGAGCTGAGTAGGAAGTAGATACTCTTTTTGATATGCTTTACATTCTAAAAGAAAAGAGAATTGAGACATTTTAAAAATTTATCATTTAAAAGTTTAAAAAAAAATCTTTTGGATGGATTCAAAGCTTGCATTTTCAGAAAAACTGGAAACAATTATTTTCTTTGTAAGCTTAAGAAAATGTTTTTATACAGTGGCTATACAGGTAGTTTCTAAATGGGTGCCTAATGCTGTTGAAAAGGTCAATTTTAATTTTCTTCCAAAGTGAATTTAATTTTTAAAAAGTATTTTTTAAAGATGCTTTGATTTTTGACTAAAGCATCCATCTTGCTTCTGTCACTCTAATTTCATCTGTTTCTGACCCACAGTAGTCAGCAAATGGAAACCTGAACATCATCTTCCGATAGGGCAGAAGTTCATAGAGTTGGGTCTGCTGTATTTCATTTCTGATTTGGCAGAAACTTAAGGTAACTTGACTGTCTGTTGCAGTAAGTTACTTCTCTTTTGAGTCTTTTCAGCATGTTAGTTTTGCACTGAGAAACCCCAGAAACCTCTCTCAGCCTACCCAAACCTCCCATGTTTTCCAAGATTTTTCACTCTGATTGCAGGCTTGGTCTTAGGAAAAGTCCTTCATTTTGGTCTGGATGGAGGCAGTTACTGTTAGCTTACGTGCTTTGAAGCTGTACATGGGACACTTGTTGGTATCATTGCTTATTACTTCTGTTGAGGTCTCTGGTAACCCCTGTTGTGTCTTCCACTTAACTCCATGCATCCATGTGCTAGCAACACAAAACTGAGCAGGTGGAATTCTGCACAATATTTAAAAGTTCATCATACAGGCTCAAGTATTTTAAAAAGAAAAAAAGATGAAGAAAAATTAGCACTGAATTTCAGCAGGATAGATCAGTAAACTCCTATTTATCAAAACCCTATATTGTCAGCATGTCACAGTGTACTTATGAGAACAAGAAATCTTATTTTAGCAGCTTCATGAATTTGCATTCGAAAGACATGGGACATTTAAATAATATTGGACAAAATAATTTTTTTGGCTATGGTAACAGAAACTGCGCATTTTGGTGAACTTAATCTTGAGACTGTTTGCAAGTGGAGATAAATTACAGGAGTAATTTTAGGCACACTGCTCAAGGAGGAAGCCAAATAGCTGCTGGAGGTGCTGCAGCCTGCCTTACTGTACTCCTGTGAGCAGCTGCCATGTCCACATGAGGGAGACACAGATGCTTTAATTTTTGAAGGGTTGTAGGCTGTTTATCCTAGTTATAAGAGTCTTAAGTACCAGAATGTGTTTGGAGGTGCTTCTGCTTTTTCTAATGTTTGAGAAATAGAGCGAGAGGGCAGGAATGACCCTGGAGCCTTTAGCACGGGTACTAATTTAAGAGATGCTTGGATTCCAGTCCAGTGACAAATGACTTACGCATTACGCAATGATGTCAAAGTTTGAGGGTATGAGCTCCCAGCTCATATCACTGGACAGCTTGACCTGCTCTCTGAGCAGGTCTGTACTTTAGATGCGAACTGACTTGGGTCAATGAAGGGAGAAGGCAGCGCTCTGATACCACCATGTATCCTCTCCTCATTTCTATTTCTCTCCTTGGAAATGCCTGAAGCAAAGGTTCATTCAGTAATGATTGATATATGACCACATATTTATGTGACCAAAATAAAAATGTATTATTTTCTGTTTAATTGAGGAAACAGAAAAGTATTAAATTTGATAAGACCCTTACCATGTTTTTGCTGAGCTGGAACTTGAACCTTTCTCGTTTAATGCTATGAATGCAAAGTAGAATTTTTTTTTTTAATGCTCGTGAGCAAATATATTTGTACCAATCCATCTTTATTGCTGTTTCAAAATTGTATATATTATCCTTTGTTTGCATATAGTCCTTGGTTTAAAAATTAAGAAGTGAAACACTTGAGGTCACAAATAACACAAACTGCTCTTTAGAGAAGGAGCTGTATAGTTTACTTAATTTACCTTTTAAGAAGATGAGAGTCAGTACGTAAATGTTGGTGTCTTTCTGGAGCTAGCTGCAGGAGCTGGAGTCTCTCTGAGGCACTCCTGAATTAGCTGTTCAGTGTGTACAATTATAAATATTGTAAAATGAACAGTTAAGAAAGAATTTCATTACTTAAGCAATCTCATGTTAAATGCTTTTTGAATGGCCTGATAAGAAGCTGACTGGGCTTAGTTATGTTACCTGATGAAATCTGCAGCACATGGCAAGATCCACTATACTGTCATCTAAATAGAGAAGTAATTTAAGGTTTAGAAGGTGAGGAGATAGGGTGAGGAAGTGTTGAATATCAGAAAAGGAAGATGGTGAATCTCATTTGATTTTATTTTCTGTCACTCACTGTTTTGGCCCATCTGCTACTCTCTTAAAAAGAATAGGTTTGCTGCAGATGCAAGTGTTCCTATAGTTAACATTGCAGTGTGATGCAAAGAATTTAGTCAAGTGCAGGAGGATGGATGCCGGTCAGGCTTGGCTTTTTTTGGCTTGCTGACATCTTATTGTAAGTGACACTTTCATGAGCTCATTTATTGCACCACTACTTCTATAAGTGATTGTCAACTAGGAGATTATATCAGGGTGTTTACAGCAACAAGGTGAGTCAGGATTTTTCAGCCTTCTCCCTGTTTTTGAGAAATGGCTGACAATCAGTGCTGTCCAGTATCAGATTGATGGCTGCTCTGCAACCATCTTCTGTCACTTTTGAACTGATGTGGCCCCTTGATGGCTAGAGGCTTGAGCGGGCACAGTAACTGACACTACTAACTCTCCAGTGGGGTTTGTTTATGTACTTGCAGGTAGGCTGTCTGTTGACTGGTTTTAGGAGTAATTTCATATCTCTGGTTTGAATTGCCCAGCTGCTTTTTGCTAGAGGCTTTTTTTCTGTAGTTAATTATAGGATTATAATTGCCAATTAAGTGATAAGCCACAAAAGAACTTGTATTCCTGAACTACTGGGGCATGCATTCAGTGCATTGTGCAGCACAAGTAGCATAGGAAGTGACACAGGAATGCTTATGGCTGTCTTTTACATGACCTAATTTTTTTCCATTATATAGTGTGAATTAAAAAAAAACCAGAAGACGCAAAGAGGTGGGATTTCTTTGTGAACAGCGCAATAAAAAATGGTAACAGAAATAGGAAGAAGAAAAGAATGAATTTTTTTTCCCCCAAATTTCCTTCCTGCCCCTGCTCTCTGAGTCAGTCATTCCTTTTGGTTTAGTTTCAGTGTGGGTCAGCTTGGGCTCAATTCTGTTCAAAATGCTCTTTTGAAGTGGAGATGCCATATGGTTCTTAGGTTAGCTTATAGTGGTAAAAGTGAAAGTAGTTGAAGCATTGTCTTTAAGTCATTCTTTGTATTCTTTGAAGTTCTGTTGCTGCAGTTCAGCTGAGGTGTTCTGGAACAAATCAGAAATGACAAATGTTGTCTAGCATCAAAAATAAAGCATAACTTAACAGAAATGTTAATTCTGTATTTTTTTTTCTTCTCAGAGGTAACAGAGCAATTTAGTTGGCATTCTGCATTGGAGGAACGTGGCATTTCTTGATTATGTTTGTAGCGTATAGGTGCAAAAATAGCTTTCCTGTCCTTTAAACCATTTAGACTTGAAAATGTGTGTTAATCTGCATGTTGATCATAAAGAAATGTTTTAGCTTGACAGAAAATGGTCAGGGAAAATTTAGATGTGAGAAGTTCAATATAAATGAGTTGCGCTTTGTGTATGTATGTATAATAACAAGGGGGTGAGGAGAAGCTGCTTTGTCATCCAGAAAAGTAGAAATGTTCTTGTATGCAGGAAAGAAAGATAGGCATGCAGCTTTTACCTAGGTGGAATGCTTCAGTTGTTTGCACTTTGTTACTGAGCAAAATCAATTCTAACAAAGTTAAGTTCTAGTAAGAGTATGACCATTGTAATGTGATAATAAAGTCACATCCTGATTTAACAACCAGCCTTCAAAGGCAGGATACCAGACTAAATGTCCTCTCCATTTTGTGCAGACTGAATAAATGTATTTGAAGCCAAGAATTTGTTAATCTAAGTGTGATGTTAGCTATCTAATCAAAGAATGATTACTAGTCCAGTCACAATACTAACAGTTAATATCCAGATTATCTAGTTATTACAGCTCACTTGCAATGATAATGTAGATATATGCAAACTTTCTGTCATCTCTCTCCATTTTTGACATTACCCTTTATACCTATGCTGTTTTGTCTCTTAAGTTTCATGAGCTAATTTTCCTTGAAAGTAAGAGGAGGTGGTTTTACAATGAGTTGTCAGCATCCCGGGCCTTTTGCTGAGAGAAATACGATGGTTTCTTTCTCCATGGTTTTTCATCTGTGTGATTGCTAACACAGTCTGCTCACTTGCTTTTCTTCCATTGATTCATCTGTTATTTATATTAAGTTTTACATACACTGGATATTTGTTCTTTGTTACTCCTAAAACAGGTTTTACCCAGCTCCCAAACTGCATACATATGGTGACTGTAAATCAATCTTTTGTGATTTGTTTTGGTATTTCTGTGGTCTCTGTTATCATCCTCTCCTTGCTATTTCAAGGCCTCTGTTGCAATTTTCTGCCTGTATTTTTGGGGCCGTTGTTACAACATCTGTTTTTCTTAGATGTCACTCAGTCTGTGGTTAACTGATGTTTTGTAGCACAAGCTAGTCCTGTGTTTCAGTTCTCAGGTCACTAAGAGTTCACTCTAAAAATAAGTGATCCACTAAAAGACACACGATACACAGACATATAGAGGCACAATGCTGTGGTAACTCCTTGCTAGCAGTAGCTTCTAGTTATGGCAATGTCATTGGTATGTTATAGAAACTGTAACAGTAAATGATTATTTAAATTTAATCATAGTTACTAGGCAATAAGAATTATTATTTTAATATATTACTATGAGTATGTGTTTAGAATGTAAGATATAGAAGAAGAAAATTCATATCTGAGATGGTGGATCTGTGGAGTGTTTTTGAAGGTGATATGGATGGTTTTGCTATGTCAACCTTCTTTCTCTATGCCGCCTTAAGAAAAGATAAAACAACCCATTTGATTTTAGCAATAAATTTTGACTCTGCTTCTTGACTTAATTTCCAGTAAACCTGTGATTCTGTAATATTTTTATTGTGACCAGCCAGAAACAAGTTTTGTAGAAGTAGCTCTAACATCAACATGATACCACTATGCTTCTGCACGAACCAAGAATTTAAGACTTTCACAGGACAAAAGTGTCCTGCAATTACAACAGTCTATTGAAAAGAACACTCACTTGGGATTTGGGGGGAAAGCGGGGTAAAATTCACAGTCTGACAGGCTGATCTTCTGCAGCACTTTGCATCTCCTGCAGCACAGAATGCATCTCTCTCATCAAAGAGAATACTTTTCTTTGGAATTTTCCAAGGAAAACTTGGAAACCAACATTAATGTATTATTACAAAAATTCAAATCCTTCACTTTCTGTTAAACAAGATTTTCTAGCCAAATGTTTTACTATGAGATTCCTAGTCTTGTCTAGCTTTTTTTGCATCTGGACTCACTTGAATTCCTGTTAAAGGCGATGCAAAGACATCCACAAGGTTGGATGTCCACAAGCATTTGAATAAATTGGGAAGATAGATTTCAAAAGTCAAAACCATGTACCTTTATTAAGTGGGCCACAAAGCTTTATAGGCTCCTGGGTCTCTGCTAAACAATAGTGTTTCACAGACAGGCAGATAAATACTTCCTGCATTAGAATAGTTAAATCTGAGTGTGGAAAGCTCAGCACAATTTCTGTACTGTGGGATGATGAAGTGGTATAATTCCTATTAGAATAAGAATTTCTTATCACCAGGTTCTGAGACCTGGATTTTAAATCAATATACTGCTGGAACTGAGAGAGCAAGGCAGGCTTGTGCATTTTAAGTGTCTGGAGGAACTGGTTTTGGAAGACAATATTGATGCAATTTATGAAAAAAAGATTAGCATAAACACAATTCTACAATGAGAATGAAAGAGAAAGTTTTATGACACTAGTTTTATGACAAGTTGAAAAAACCCCTTGTTTTTCTACTCTGCCTACTTTCTTCTTGTCTGACAGTTTTGAGCGTGTGTGGGTTTTTTTGTGGTGTTTTTTTTTTGTCTGATCAATCATGTATTCACTATTCATACAAACCACGTGCTTCCTGAGCAGGCGTTGTACAGTTTGGCCCTTAGATTATAAGGACTTGTCTTCAGGACAAGCAATTTAGGACTGGGATCTTACCCCGTGTCTTTATATGTTTACGTGAATCCCAAGCGAATTTGAAAGAACTAAGGAATGTTATCCATCAGATCAGGAAGGATATTGTCCATCCACTCACACAGCTGGATATTACTATAAAAAGGGCCAGTTACTGGAGAACCAGATCCCTTTATTGAAGCTGTAGCTCTGGCTAATAAATGGAAGGCTGTAGCCACAGTCACCATCATGAGATAATATGAAAACACTTGAACCTACAAGAAATAACTTTTTTTTTTTTAATCTTTGAATGAGAAGTATTTTACATGTCAAATTCTTAGAAGATTGGGGAAGAGTTTCCTGCTCATTCCTGTTGAGTAAAGTCTGAAAACTGGAATAGTGCAATTATTTGATAAATGCATTAATTTACCAATAAATATATGAACAACCATCACCCGCCCTGCTTAAGAAAAATTAACCTTGTGGCTGAATTACTCTAAAAGCGTTTAAAATCTAATTTGGAGATCAGTAACACTCTGAATACCAAGCAGGGTGGCTTCAACACAGCAGTTGCTGGTAGTTAAAGATTATGGATGCCTGAAAAATCCTACACAGAGATTGAGAACAGATTTTTTTTTTTTTTTTGAAAATGGAAAATTGCTGAATTGTAGATTAGAGTTAAATTGACAGCTAAATTGGTGAACTGCGAAACTGGCGTCTTACATTTGGTAATAACAGCAAACAGTATCTCGTCAGTCCAACCAAAGTTAAACATCCTCTTATGGCTATTGCCATCAATCGCAATGCTAAGAATGGCAGTATTTTATTTTTATGGCTTTGAGGCTCAAGATAAACAGAAAAAGGAGATGCTGGATGTTACAGATGAGTGTAGGATTAGCTTCCTGCTAAATTTGTTTTATTCAAGTTTTTTTTGTTGTTGTTATTAGTCCTGCTAAGCTTTTGGAGTCACTTATTCTGAGTCACAGAATGTTGTAATTTATTTCTATTAATCAAATGTTACACCTATATATGTGGGGTCTGAACAATATAAAGGGGTAATGAGGCATGATGTTTACGTTGATGCATTTTGTAGGAATACTCATCTCTGGGAGAAATGAACTGAAACTTCTCTTGGGGAGTACTTATTAATGCATTTCACTGAATATGCTTTTTTGTTTTCATCTCCCTTAGGAGAAAGCTTTTTTTCCTTTGGTCAATTGAGTATGGCACAAGGGTAATAACAAGTCTAATGGATGCTGTAAACCACCACTTTTTAATGCATAATGTAATTGAGTCAGAATATAGTGTCTATACTGATGGAGTCCCTGGTGCTTTAACAACTGAAATTATGATTAGAAAGATCCAGATAATGCTGACTTCTCATACATTAAGCTCCTATTATACAATTTCCTTTCTACAGCGCATTCACTTTTACTTTTGAATTATGCAGTGCCATCTTAAACAGTTTAATATTACACTGGAATCAAATTCAAAGCTTCAAGAGGGCTGTATCATTTTTGTGGAAATACATACAGAATAAATTTGTAGTGGTGCTGTATGACTAATATTTCCTCCAAAGAGCTCTCATATCAAAGTCCCTATTTAAAATTGCGTTCTTTGGCAGAAAGTTTATTGAAAAGGCAATGCTCCTCTGTTAGCCAGCCATTCCTGAACAGAATGTAGAATAGAAGCTGGCTTGGTGTTCTGTGCTGAGTGTGAACGAGAGGGGCTTCTGCAGACTTGGAGATAGCTGAGCTCTTTTCCTTTTATCTAAAACCTAAAATCTGAAGACTCTTTCTAAACAGAAGTGCTGTTTGGTAGAGCACCTTGTAGAAGGTGCTCTTAAGGCTCCATAGATCATCTAACCAGTGAGCTGCATGTGAAATACGCTGTGCTTTCACACTTACAGAGAAAAGTCCTGTATTACTACTAGCTGACAAGCAACTTCATATAGATGCCAAAATTAGAAAATCTAAGTTATGTTAGTTTTGCCTGAGTTGGTTGAAATTTAATTTTCAAAATGGCTCAAAAGACAATTCTATTTATTATTTCCATGAACAATGCTCAGATTAACTTGTTACTACAGTGTTGGATAAATGCAAGGCCATGCAGGTGGTGTAATTGCTAGTGCTGAGTGGGAACTGCCCACAGGCTCCTCTGCTATAATTAGCTGGCTAAGCTTATCCTGCAGCCAAGGGCTGTGCACAGCACTGGCCTGGTGGCCAAGCTGTATGTGTGGCATAGCACAGCACGAGCTTGTGCCCACCTGGGTTAACTATGAGGTGAACACCTAACTCCTTGAAGTCAAATGGATTTCTGGTTAGGGTCACTACAAGAGATCACAGCTCAAAAGACAGTAGGCAGAATAGCACAAATTGTGTGGGTAAATTTATCTCTGACTTGCATATAGTTGAGAACTGCATTGCAAAGGACCGAATATAATATCTGGGAAGAGTCTAGTGAAAACAGGCTAATCATCTTCTCTCTCAGTTGAAAGCCTTCAAATAGCAATTATGTAATTAAAATTCTTTCTGTTCTTAGAATAGAAGATATACCTCTTCATTCTTAATGCAGTCAGTGAAACTGTAGCATGATGAAAACAAAGCATGGGCCCACACTGACTGCCTTTCAAATCAGCAAACTGTTTTTTTGTTGGTCCTGTAGCTTGAGAGAGGTTGAAGGGTTTGGATTTGTACAGTAGGAAGTGCTGTACGTCGAAGGCGACCAGACTGCAGCAGCAGTGTAGTGTTTAGCCTTCAAGAGGCAGAACAAAACTGAGGCAGAACAAAACTGTGGGAGTATTCGCATGTCAGAGCACATGAGTTTACAGTGAATTCCAGTATGAAAAATCAGTTGCCGCTGAGAAGGTGGACTTAAACTAGTACCATTTGGTGTTACGTATTCTTTGAAAATTTGGCATAATGGGGAGAGACTGAAACTTTGCTTTTTTGGATCTTAAACCTTTGGGGTTTTGCTCTAGCATTTATTCAAGAAATTAATTTCATCATCTCAGTGGATAGACCCAATTATCTGTGTTCAAGTGAAAGCCACCAAAAATTGCATGAACATTTGAGATGGCTGAGAATATAAAAGAAAAGTGGCAATGGAAAATGCTATGAAGTATAGCTGATGGCTTAATAGTTCTTCGTGTCCTAGCATTATTGCTTTCCTTCATAACTGATAGGCATGTCCTATTAATGAAATTTGCCTGTTTGCGCATTAAGAATGCTTTAATTGGGACTGTCAACCAAGTAAGATTTTTTTGAAGATCTGAAAAAGTCCTAAGGATCTCTGTATTGGTTAAAAAAAGCAGAAAGTTTTGCTGGGCCCAGAATTTGACACAAATTGAGGCTGACAGAAACTGTCCTTTATCTGGCTAAAGTGTCTTGAGAATGTGGAGGCCATACTTACTCTGCATCTAACCCTTTGAAAATTTTCTTGTTTTTTAAAAGAATGATGCAAAGACAGATTATGATTCTACATAGGTGCATGCTCTACTTATATTATCAGTTTATCTGAGATTAGCAGGCAGCTAACAATTTTCAGAGTTGAGTGAAAAGGGTAAATATTAGGTATGCTTTGGAAATCTTTGTGCTGCTCCACTATATTAATAGAGATCCAGAAGTTTGTCATATAACCCTGTAATTCTAATTGTGCTACATGTCACAGAAATAACCCAGAAATACAGTACAAAAAAGAAAACAAAATACTCCTTTCCTTCAATAGAGCAATATTTTTTGAATGAGAGTCTTTTCGTTTTAACTAATCTGAATGACTCAGGCTGCAGAAGGCCCATGCCAAAACCAATCAGAGGAATAGTGTGGCAAATACTCTGATAAATTACTCTTGCTAGCAATAGTTTTGTAACTTTAAATGAGTATTAACTGAATGACAATCTTAATTCTTCAAGTACTAGCTGGAAATAAAGGTTTTTAATTACATTGCACATTCAGTGTGCACAAACCTAGGACTTCAGTAACGATGTGTGTGTACAAATAGATTGAAATCACTGCTTAGTACATTTGGGACCGTAAATCCCTCTCCATGGACTCCAACAGTAGCATCGCATAGCACAGATGTTGCTGTCTCTGTTTTGATTTCTATGGGATTGTTCTATGTTATCTTGGGAGATTTTTTTTTACTGTGCACAGTGTTTATCCCAAATGACTCCCATTGTAAAATCTTTTTCGTTCTTGTTTCTCAGCAGTTTTTCTTCCCTTGTAGTAATTAATTTCCCTGAAGTCTGCTGTCATGAGTGTAAGTTTTATCTACAAGGAAATGCTTATACCCTTGGTGAGATTGCTTGTGGCTTTTTAGGCCTCTCACAAGTCTTAAATTGTGAATTAAACACAGGTGGGAAACCCAAGACTAATATTACTTCACATTCATGAAAGACAAACAGCCTCATGCTTGTGTTGCAATTCATGTGCAATCCTTATGAACCCAACTAGGACCCAGTATGCTCTTTACATACTGATCTATTGGAAGCTTCTTTTTTTTCCCTAATGGCTCTTACCTGAGATGTGACGATCAGCCTATGGTATCTTGTGCTTTCAGTCATTTCTAATATTGCTAGATTTCTCCTAACAACCAAGTACATAAACAGGGCCACAGGATGGTAGAGATGGTAGAAGTGCCTTGGGTCATTATCAGTGTTAACCTGAGAACCAAATTCTACAAACATGTTATGCATAAAAATAATAAGTAGCAAAACCTATGTATTTTGCTATTACTCAAAGAAATTAGGAAAAAGCCTTATATAAGAGACTTTTCAAGTATGGAAATAAAGCTATTCCATTCAGAAGACAACCAGTAATAAGTACTGTTTCTTTCCATGTTCCATGCTGTTCTTACTTGGTAGGCCTTTATTCAGCAGTGATGTCTGTAAGACTGATCCAAAGCCTGTGATAGTTAATGAGAATAACCTATGTCATTCAGCTCTAGCTCCACTTGGATGAAGGTCTTTTGATGTGTTAGGAACCAATGTACTTACATGCCAAACATGGAATGAATGTGACAAAACAGGCATACTTAAATTTGTTTGAGAAAGTTCAAGCCCTGTAAAAATGCTGGTGAAGGAGAAGATAAAGGTTGTTTAAATTAGCTTTTGTAATCCTTTGTGATTAATTTCTCTCTTGAGAGTAAAGTTAAACTAAAGGCCTAATCCAGTTTCTACTAAAGCAAACAAAAAGCTTCTGGCTGGCATCAGGATAAGGCTAATGGTAAAGGTTTTTAAAAAAACAAAACAACTAACAACCAAAACCCAACAACCATACATGCAAAATGAAGGAGGTGGAGACAGAAGTGAAGAGTGTGAAAAGAACGGAGAACATTGCACTGAAGAGTGATCTCTGACAGCTGTGGGGTAGATCCTGCCCCAGCCTGCAACGCTGTGAAGACTTGCTTTGTCAGTGGAACACATTAGGCTTGTCTACATGAGAGCTTGAATACCAAACCTGATAGTTTGGCAAGTTCCCATCTTGGGTGCTGGGTGCGAGAAGACAGGAGGCATCTGTAAAGCTCTACTGGTTTCCCTTCTCTTTTCCTGAAAGAAAGAACAGGACACTAGTTTGTAGAGAGCTAATCTGTAACCTCTTTACTGGTTGGACAAGACTATTTTTTTCCTCTGCTTCTAGTAGAGGTCCCTGAGTGTACTTGTCTTTCCAGATGCTATCCCATAGAATGCATAATCTGTATCTTTTACTGTGGTATGAGTTGTGTGAGTTAAAATAGTGAAAGGAACAAAAACTGTAGTTAAAAAGGCATACGCTTGTATGGCATCATAATTGCTCGGAATTGTACCTATGCACATCGATATGCACATTGCCTGTATTGCTTGTTGCTTTTAGATATTTTCAGTAATATTTAACTAAAAGGAAATAGCTGAGGGGAGCACAGCCAGGGTATTTAGATTCTGCAGCGTTCCCTGCTGTGTTGATTTTCTGGTCCCCAGAGACTGTATAGCTGTATCTGACTTCATTCTCGCCAGAGGGATGCTTTTTTGTACATTCTTCCCTGATTGCAGTAATACTGTGAAGTCAGTATATATTCTCAATCATGAGGGGAAAAATAGGAAGAAAAGAGTGAGGAAAAAAACAAGATGCCAGCATGCACGATGCACACTTTCTGTTTGTCTCTGAAGTTCTTTGGGGCACTTGTATGAACGCTTGAGTTTATATTGCTGTGGGACTCAATGAGCCCAAAGTTACACTCTGCAGCAAACTGAGAAGCAAAGTTTCCTTATAAGTTCTGTTCAGCAACACTGGGGTTTTTTTAACATCCACAGCACTGCTCAGGCAGCAAACTGACATTTATAAGTTAACAAAAAGTACAGAAAAAGTTTATATTTTTTGATGATTGTCTTTAGAAGGTTAATACTCTTTTTTTATTTTGTTTTGTTGATTTTGAATAGTCATATAGGTCTGTAATATTCCTATTAACAGTGCTGTGACTGTGACTCATTAGTGATGAGGTGTCTGATGATAGCATTGCTTAGATGATATAGTAAAAACAATGAAGGAGAAAATCTACACAAAGAAATGGAAAAAAAAAATCAGCTCTGTCAATCGTTTCAAATCGTAAGATATCTCAGGAGATGGTAAGTAAGTAGGGTGGGTTATAAATGCTATCTATGATTAAATTCATTAGGTGATCTTTAAACAGTTGACCTCCGTTCTTCTCGTTATCTCTTAATTATAGTAATGGAGACTTACCTAAACCGGTGTAAGACTATACCTTTCATGATCTGCTTTGTATTAAGCCTATGAATACAACCTTTGAAGTTGGCAGGGTTACTCACATGCAGTGTTAAGCAGCTGTTTAAATATTTTGGTGGGCTGTAGCTACAGATTTTAAACTCAAGCTCTAGAAGTGATTATTCTGCATGCAGAAATACTAAATCACAGGTATGATTGGTTATGTGTGTGTCTACTTTTATTTGAATAATGAAGTTGCTTATTCATGACTCATCCAGTAAACTTTGTAACAGCTGATGTTCCTAGGGGTGACTAATGATAGAAATTCTTAATATTTCAAAGTCTGTCAAAAGGCAGAACTTTTTGTCCCAGTACAAAATTTTAGCTTCTAAGTTAGGCACACCTCTCTCCTTGAAAATCTTGGATTAATGTTTTCAGATGTACTGGCCAACAGCCAGAATGACACTGATTCATTGTGTGCTCAGCTTCATTGTCTCCGTTATACTGAGCTGCAGCCAAACTAATTTTTCACCAGGATACCTCTTTTCCTTTGCTATGTATTTCCTCTGTGTCTGGGGTTCACATACTTTTGTTTAGTGTGATCTTTGGTTGTGGAATTCAATCCCTATTTGTATAAGTACTGTAGAAGAACCATGCATTTCTAAGTATAAAACAAAAGTATTTGTTTGGCTTGACTTCTTAACATTCTGTTACATTTATTTTTAAAGCTAATTTGTTCAGTGCCCTAGAATGTTGTGCGAAGGCTGCTTTATAATGTAAATTTGATTTGATTGAAAGTTCTTTAGAAGCCAGATATATTTGGCAGTGATCTTGAAGTCACGCATCCTGAAATTAAACCACAGAAGACATAAAAGGAAAACTGCTACACTTGTCTGTGTAGATTGTTTGGAAAAATCTACCATGGGTATGAAAATTAGATATATTCTAATTCTCTTCTGTATTCATTTGCAACATATTAAGAAGGACATCACATCCTTTCTTCAACATTTTAATTAAGAAAGACTATGATCTATATTGTCAGACTTCAGCAACTGGTTTTGTTTCACATAAAGCTGTGCCAGCATCAAGTAGAAGTGACTGCAGATGGGAGAGAATATAAAATGAGACTTTTCCCTTTTTTCTCTTCTGTATTTACCTGAAAGTGTACTCTCTACCACACAAGCTGATTAAAGAGAGTTAAAAAATTAGAAGTAATTCAATAATAAGAAACTATAAAGGAAACAAAATAGCTGGTTTCATTTTCAGGCTCTACAGTGTCATCAGCCTGTCTTAGAGTAGTCCTAGTGATGCTTATGCTAAGCATGTGTGATCAGTACATAACATATCAGTAAGTAACTTCATGAGCGGGAGAATGGGGTACCAGTAAGAAGTTACTATTCTGCCCGAAAAATAGTGTTTGCAGTAGTAATGGTGTCATTAGAAAACTATTAGGTCTACAAATGTAACGCATACACATATTCAAACCCTGGCAGTATGGGAAACAAAAAAATAAGGTATTTTACTATATGATGCAGGCTGTGATCTGCTGGGGAAAATGAAACCTTCTTTGGATGATTCTTCTGTAGTTCTGCCATATGCTATTAGGGCAGGCAAATGCTGAGAAGGAGCAATATCACTATGTGGCAAGCCGCTTTGACACTGCCAAGCTATGAAATTCATTCTAGGGAATGTTAGTCATTCTTTGTCTCGGCAATAACAAGTTTAAGGTGTGAAGGAAAATGTTATGTTCTACAGATAAGTAAGGCATAGAAATGAGAAACTTTTAGTCTAAGGTTTAGCTTATCCAGAACTTCAGGGTACTGGAGTCCCATGGGAGTTCCAATGAACAATTATTTATTGGACAACACATAGCAGCAGCACGTAACATCAGTCTTCACGTTTTACTTCTAATATGTCATCTAATCCACTTACTAAGAAAGCAGATTTTTTTATTGTTTCTCTCAAGAGGAAAAGGCCTAAAGCAAGGAATTAATAAATTATAACACATGGATTGCATTATTTAGTCCCTAGAGGATTAATTGTCAAAAATCAATTATGTTGAAGAATGCTTGAGTATCTGAGAACAAACCAGAATTAAAGTGTAAGAAACATTTTCTTTAGAAAAGAAAAAGGTAGGTGAGGCAAGCATTGAGAGAGGCTCTGAGATGAAAAGCAAAATACTAGAAATAGATAAAAGGGAGGTCACCAGGTGGGAATGCTTATCCTCAAGAAGAGACAAGATAAGAGACTTTATAGTCAAAGCATGAAGTTTCCAGAGTCATTTGTAGATCAGCCAGTCAGTTCCTATGCTGTATCTCTTCTCAGCTGTTCTCCTATAATTTTGTTTGGGTCCTAGTTGTTTCTCTGCCCTCTCCTTCCCTATCCCCCTTTGGTTTTCCCTTCTCAGCAAGAAAAAGGTTTTTCACTTTTTTTTTTTCCTAGAGCCCAATTTTTTCCCAAGTGCAGCTCTTGATTACTTCTACTTTGTAACAATGTACAGACAAAGTTCCTGAGCATCATAATGTTTTTTTAGCAACAGTGAAAGAAAATGGAGATGTCAGGTTTTTTTGTAAGAGTATTTGTCAAATGAAAGATTCCCTTCTCAGAAAGATGGACAGCTGAATACACTTTTAAAAATAAAACTGAATTCTTTGGGGACATTAAATGCTTTCTGTGGCACTCAGAAAATGGGATTTGGGAATAAAGTTTCTTGAAGGCCTGTGCTCATATTTTAGCTTTTATGGAAAACTATGTGTGATTGTGACATCTGTAAAAATATATTTTTGTGGAACTGCTTAAGCGTGAGGAGTTTTAAAAATGAAAATTGGGAAGCAAAGAACATCTAACTTTGAGTTGTGTAGTATGAACAGATTGTGGGGTTGGATCATGTGATGGGTGTGCTCCCCATGCTTTGGGTTATCTCCCTTGGGGTGGGCAGAGTAACATCAAGGTCCTCGTCCCAGATTAATAAAGATAATGGCTTGAAAGAGACGAGAAAAAAATATCCCATATTCATGAAGAAAAGCAAGTAGAAATGACTTCTTAAATATTTAAAAAAAAAAAGTCAGAGAAAAATAACCTTTCCAACTACTTTCTTTAGGATATTGCAATGAGTGTGTAATTGTTGGGACTGCCGTATCTAGTGGATGCTTAACCCTCATCCAGTCCTACTCTGTCCTACTCAGCTGCGTGTGTAATGCCGTTGCAGCCTGTTCACCTATGATAGCAGAAAATATGGGCTAGCTGGAGTGTGCTTCTTTCATTTGATTTTGAAGTGCGTTGCATTCTATGTGCAGTTTATGGATGTTGCTAGTAAAACATAAATAATTCATTGCACCTAAAGAAAGATTCTGAAACAAAGATACATGAGGAAAAGGAGACACTTCAACACAGCAAGAAGATAAGAAACATGTTATCTTACAGCAGAATAGATGACATCAATAGAGGCAGTGCATTTTGTGTACTAAAGCCAAACTGAGTGTAAATTGGCCTTAGTGGTTTAATTATTTTTTTATTGCACTGACAAAAAGGCTAGGAGGGTCTTTCCTGGTGATAAAATAGCTGGGCACAGTCAGGAATGTTAACAGTTCCTCTAGCAAATCAGGCAGTTACTCATACTGAGGTTCCTGAAAGTAGAAGGGCCAACCCACCCCCCCCCCCATCAACCATTATTTTATAATCCTTTGTATAGGAGAGAAGAAAGTTTCAGCAATGAGTCCACACAGTAACGTGAAGGATACAGTCATTTTGGGTTCCTGGAATTCCATCTCTTCATCTGGGTGGTTGGCTCTTTCTTATTCTTGAATATTTATCTCTCAAAAACAAAAGCAAGTTTAAAGGTGTATGCTGCCTTGTTCATAATGCAGTTAACCCAGGAAAATTGAATTCCAAGTTAAACGTGCTGATTAGAGTAATGAGTTTGTGTTGAGAGGCTGTTGGCTATCCATGGGAAAATAGTCAGCTCTATTGGTAAATAAGAAGCCATTCTTCCTTTCTTGACATTGCCAAGAACAGCTTTGCCAAAATTCTTCCTGACAAATGGGAGAATTGTGTTATGTGGCTACGGCGTTGCAGAATATAGTAGTGTACCATGGGTGTGGTACAAGCCGGCTGTATCTGCACCATTTGCATATTTAAGATTTTACTCTTGCAGCTTATGAACTTATGTACATAGTTTCTAAAATAAAGATTGAATATATTAATTCTATTTTTAAAGATATTAATAAGATTACAAACTGGAGATTATCAGTCCAAATTATAAAATGGACGGTGTTTAAGATACTATTTGAAAATAAACCTTTTCTTCTTCTTCTCCCTTGTGCAGTTTCTCCATTGCAGAGGATTTGTCTTGGGAGAGCCAGAGTCATGGTTTACAGATTTTCAGCTCTTGTCTTTGTTATTTTCTTATTCCTAATGAAGCTAGGAATGTGCTTTGGCTTCTGCAGTAAAACTGCTATTTGATTAAAACAGATGTGTGAGAGAGTGTGGTTCTGGAATCAGAAGTGGAGTGAGATCAGATTTTTTGATAGAATTTGCATCTATTGTTGATTTGTATGCTTACTGTTAGAAACTGTTAATCTGCTCAGAATAGTTATAATATCAATTTAGTTTAAATATTTTTGTTTGCTTGAAAATGGCTATTGATTTCTAGGGATCTATTTGTAATTTACAGGCACTTGCCAGACAGCTCAGCCAATACATTTCCATGATTAGGTTGTTTGGGAGCTGCTCATTTTGAATTTTCATGGTGTGTGACTAGTCACCTAACTCGCATATTATTGCTCCTGTTTCATTTCTCAGCAGCAAGGTTTTAAAAAGCGGGTAAATAAATGGAGGGAGGTTTATAACACATGCACAGAACACATTCTCATGTGAGCCTCAGATCTTCTCGGATACCACCTATGAAAATGTTTGGGCTCAATATTTCTATGAATAAATCTGGGATCAGGAGCAATGAGTAACAGAGCAAATGTTACAAAAAAAAAAAATAATTTGAATAATTTGCTTATATTTCAAAAACATCCGTAACTCACTTGAGGAATTGCTTTGCCCACATGAATGGTGATGCTTAGTACGTATGTCTGTATTAGTTCTATATTTCAGTATTCCCTATAAATTTTTTATAGCAATTGCTGCAGCCTTTAATGACTGAAACTGCTGGACTGTCTGGAGTCTTCCTGTGTGGTTAGTGAGGGCTGACACAAAGTTTAGTCCTGCTTCCCAAATACTTGCTGTTAGTTCACTTGCTTCTTGCTAACTCACTGGGAAGTGGAAAAGAGCTCACTTTTTTGGACTTAGTCCAATTTGTGAGATGTCCTGATATTGCTGTGGTAATAAACATATAAAGTAGCGTGTAATTTGTAGCAAAAGCTCTGTACTAAAAGTGTCTAACTTCACTCTTTTACTTGAAAACAAATGTTTTAGCATATGCGTGTTTATTATCAGCACTCCTTTATAGGTGAGTTTTTAATAAAATAGATGAAAGGTGAACCATCAAACTGTTCTAAATATGGAGTAGGTATGTAGATTACACTAACTAGAATAGTGATCTATTCCTGTATTATTTCTTTGTAGTAAGATATTTGTACTTGTGACAGCATAGTTCACCAAAACATGTAGCTCATTAGAATTCATGTTTTCAATTCCTGTATCAGCACAGATCTGCCCAACATTCACTCAGAGTGTGGGTTAGTGGATGTTAGATTTTTCTTTGCCTGATTCTCTCTAAAATTATGGCATTGTAAAATGCCTGTCGGAGAAATACAATGAAATAATCTATAAAATTGCACTTTTACCTCTTTTTTGCTTTCCCTTTCTTTATATTTTTGATTTCTTTATTGCCTCCACGTGTCTTACTTTTTTCATCCTTTTTTCTCTCATCTTTGCTATGTTTTCTTTTCATCTATTCTTGTCTTGGTCCTTTCTTTTCTTTGAACAAATGCATCTTTCTTCCTCTCAGTCCTCCTCTTCCTGAACCGGATGTTCCCTCCCTTCTCCACTGTTTTGCTGTTTTGTTTTTTCTCCACCAAAAGACCTGTAGCCAGACTTAGTACCTGCCCCGCTTGACATTTTGGTGTGTTTTAGGTTGTGGGGTTTTTTTTGTTGTTGTTGTTTTGTGGGGTTTTTTGTTGTGTGTGTTTTTTTTTTTTTTTTAATGCCTACCAGCAGTGATTTATTGAAATGATAATGAAAAGTCACCTTCACGTTTTAACATTCTGTGCTACCCATGGTAGGAAGTACCACTGTTTCTCCTCTGTGGTGTTAGTTTGATCTACAAAAAAAAAGTATAACCTGCGATTATCTATGTAAATCTGCATTATTATATTCATGTGAGAATTTTGTTCTTATAAATCCTTTGTAAAATCTGTTATGTAAATGGTTATATACTTATATAGAAACACTGAAATTGCCAGATAATACACAAAAGCAAGAACCTGTCAGTTTATTGCAAGTGTTTTTGGACGAGTTAGGCCCTGAATCTAGTAACAAGAGAGCAAAATTCAGTAGAGTTGCTAATGTGCTGCCAGTATTACTAACAGGATATGAAAGTCTTGCGTCATGGAAGTGAAACTATAGACTATACAATCTTTCTCAGAATGTAAAAGAAGTAATTCCCTCTCTTTGTTAAAAAATATTAGGGCTTCTTAGAAGTGAAGGTGGTTCCTTTCTTTGTAATGTTGCTGAGGCTCCACTTGCTTCAGGAGTAGTAGTGAAGGCTTACCTACTGGGAAAGGAAATCCTACAGGGACGCAATGGCATTGGGCAGAGCTGAAGGAGGCTGTGATCATGGATGATTTTTTACCAGAGATACTGGACATGTGAATATGTGTATCATATTAGTGATTCAACTATATTTAGATAACTTTTTCAAGCATGGTCCTTAGTATGGAGCAATCAATTCCCTTTTCAGGGCTTCTGTTTTTCTGCTTGAAAATGTAAAGGTGTATACGTGCTGTGCTGAAAAGTCTTATGTTGATTTCAGAGAGAATTTTCCAGATGTCATAATGACATTTGATTTTTTTGTCCCTAGGTTATCTTTTCAAATAGACAGCAGGAAAGGATTCTAATTATGGTTTTCTCTGCTTTATTTTTTCTGATTCTTAATTGTTTGTTTTGTAAATGCTGTTGTCCACTAAGGATGCTCAGTGTGCTGAGCTTTGTGCTAGTTACGTTGCCTAACAGTGCTCTGATTCAAAAGGCTGATACAGACAAAATCACAGCAAAATTGCATAAACCCCAGTTAACTCATTACAGTTTTGTGATTGTCTGATGTCAGAAATTTATTAGCTGCAGATAATAGTTTAGGAAAAGATATGGGGTTTTGTATCAAGTGGATGTTATGGAGAAGAACCATAGGATGGCTTAGAAACTGCAATTGCCATGTCATTCCCAAGCTTGGCACAGGCAGAGCATATTGCTTTATGCTGATGAAATCTGGACACTTCACAGAACTGCAAACATGGTAAGCAGTAAACACGGTAGTCCTACAGATCTTCAGAGAATTCCCAGTATTTAGCTGAAATCTGCTCAGCAAACAGGAAGCAAAATCCCATCTCTAACTAAATTAATTATACTCTTGCAGCAGGGGGAATCATGGTCTAAACAACATCAGGACTTTCTTGCAGAAGAACAAATGGGAATAAATAATGTATTCATTAATATGCTTATGTAGGAAACTGGATGAACGTTTCTAACAATCAGAGAAATTAGGTCTTGAAACATAAAATGTCTGCTTTACAAATGGGACTATGACTTTTGCAAACTGTAGCAGGAGACAGAACTTAATGCTTCATTTGGCTCTACACGGGAATAGTTTTGGGGCAGGGTGTAACAAATGTGCAAAGACATGATAATGAATGGGGTTGCTTAAATACTCTAACCGTTGCTTATGTGAAAATTGGGAATGAGCAAAGTTCTGTGGTCTCAAGGCTGCAGTAGTTGTCATGCAGCATTTTTTCCCACTGCTGTATGCCTTGTCAGAAGGAAATGATGAAGCCTCCTTGTGGGTACTGAAATCAGTGCTGGGGAGCGCTCCCTGTGCAATGGACCACTGACTGTACCTGAAACTCAGTAAACAACTATTGCTCATTTTACTGACGTTTCTTCTTTTTTTAGGGAGGCACAGAGGGAAAGCAAATGAAAGCCTTTAGTGCAGATAAAAAAGAGAATTTTGAAGGCTCAGCAGTTTTGCTTCAGGGTATTATTCTATAAGATTTTATTGTCTATTAGTTTACCATCAAGTTCTTCAACTAAAGAGGTTTCTCTGCTTGCAAGGTCGAAGATTACGAAAGGGGACTTCAGGGGCAGTCACAGGATAATAAAGTTACTAAAGTAGGCTCTTGAGCATACACAAATGGGTCAGTGCATGTTCCAGATGTTGGGTCTTATTCTTTTATTTGCATTAGCTCTAAATTAGTGCAATTCTACTGGCTTTGTTGGTATTGCCCATGAGTTTTATCAGTGTGAATATTAGAATTGGACTAAATCATGTACAGTTTCACATGCAAAATGTGATACTAATTACTTATCAAACTGCAATGCCTTTGCTCGTATTTTTGAGCAAGTTTTTTTTTTCTTTTCTCCTCACAGCTACTGGAGTGAGTCTGCAGCGCCATAGACAGACTGTTGTTACTATAGAATGTAAAAATAACTTGGTTCCAGATCACTGTTCACTAGTAGTAGACAGTAAATTCTAGAATAAATTTCTGAAATGCAGATTTGTAGAATATAAAGCAAAAATGTTATTTGTGCAGACAATGTTTAGATACAGATAGATGCTGACTAGAGACCGCATTTATGTGTATGAAACAGGCGTGCTGTGAATATTTAAGTGGCTTTACTGTGAATATTTAAGTGGTTCTCCAGTTGTAGTTTCCTTAATGAAGTGATAAGACCCCAGTGACCAATTTTTATTATGCATTATCTTTCATAAAGAAAGGTTTGTCTCCACACATAGCCATAAGACATTAAGTGTTTGGGGGGAAGGGAGCAGAGAGGTTCAGATAAAATAGCTTCTGTGGGAGGCCCATTCTGTCACAGGCAGCATCTCCTTCCTGCTGAGTTGAGCAGTGTAACTGCAGACCAGATGTGTTGCCTTGGCTGTTCTTCGTCTTTGCACTCTACAGAAAACTTGTCCTGGTGTAGGAGAAAGGCAGGAGACCTATTCACACCCAAATGTAGGAACTATGATTTTTGAGAGTACATGATGTAACTATAAAAAGAAGAGATCTTTTCTGCTGCTATTTAATACCTCCATAAAAGCAGGGTACAACCTAGTTCACACTAAATATATAGTCAATAAGGTCAGTGGTGTGTTATGAAATATAGGTAATGAGAAAATGTACAGGAAAAGAATCATCGGGTGTTATCATTTTCCTCTGTTGTAAATTGTTTTGTTTTCCCTCATTCAATGCATTTTATGTTTTCAGTATGCTTAGGCACATTTTGTGAAAGTATAGTGGCAAATTCACCACTTTATAGCCATTTACTTGTCTTTTAATGTCAGGCAGGTTGAATGGTTTGTAAAGAACAACAAATGTATTTCACCTGAAGACAGTAGGGATCCAGTGATAAACTGGGCATGAGCTGTTTTTCTCTGCATAGTCAAGTTCAACATGACTTGCACTTGCTGAGTACGGCCACACTACTGCTCTGTGGTATTTGCTGCATTACCGGTCTGCTCACGTGCCGCAGGTATGGCATGCATTGGATGCATTGGGCTGACTGTGCAAAGCCTAGAGAGCCAAATTTTTGCATATGCAGTTAGTCTGAGGTCTCTGGGACACTGTGTTTATCAGTCCTTATGCACATGTATAAGCACTGCTTGTATTCACTGACCTCAAAACTGAATTCCTTATAGGTGGCAGAAGGGAAGTAACGATGCTCTGACAGCTTAACTGATGTATCTATGTTAGAAGAAAAGTTTGTTGTTTTTTTCTCTGATTTTTTTTTTTTGTTCCAAAGTAACTGTAACCTTGGCCTTTGCTCTGTGGAGGAACAAGCGGTTGCTTTAATAGCCAAAAGGCAAAGTATGCACTTGATTTTTCTGGGGAGGAGGTTAGCTGTGTTAGATGTTCCTTGTTTTCTGGTCAGACCACTGTTATTGTTAGAGCAGGGCTTTTTCAAGATAAGGCTTGCTTGCTCCAAGCGTGCTCCTACAAAGGCAAAGGCTGCTGCGTAACGGCGGTGACATGCATCTGACCATGAAGCACAGCAGAACCTCTACCAACAGCACATCTTTCCTCTGCCTTTTGCCTCCTTGGCGTTGCTGTTGATTTAAAGCAAAACAAGAAGCAGTGTGAAATACAGTGATTAAATTTTTTTTTTTCCCTCCAGTATTTTTCAGAGATATTAATTACAGTGCTTTGATCTGCATGCAATCTAATTTAAGGGAGTTGCTTTAAAACAGGAATGTCTGCAATTCTGTATGAGGATTGATGATGATCTGAAATTTGGTTTGGTTAAAGGATCTTGTTAAGATCGTTTTATTGTGAAATTTTAAGGATGTTTTTCAAATCTAGGTCCTGTTGAAATCAATAGAAGTTTTACTAGCAATTTCCATGTGATGGAAAATAACTTGAATGCTTTTGAAAAATCTTAACCATAATGTTCATGGTAAATATATTAATATTCTATCTTTCTGTGTATTTTGAAGTTGTGTGCTTGATAATTTACTGATTAATAGCTTAATTCAATTACCTATAACCACTGAGGAAAAAATATGCTGGCATTACTTTATGCAATTCAGTAAGTGTGTCTGCTCATTGCTTATTGTCACTTACAGTCACAGAAGGTGTTATATCTTATTAAGAAAAAGCTACAAATTAACCCTGAAAATACAGGGCTGTTACATAAATTGGTGGCATCATGTCACTGTGAATACTGTATACAGGTCTCTCATTCTGTCTCAGAAGAGATATTGTAGAATCTGTGAAGGTTTAGAATTACAGTAAGTTCAATGTAAACTAAGATGAAATGACAGTAATTTTTACCTGGGGTTGAAAAGTCATGTGAGTATTTCTAATTATTCCAATTCCTAAAATAGAAAAGGCATGCTAAATTAAATGTAAATGCAACAGTCTGAAACTTGCTGGAAGTACTTTGTGGCACATATTTAAGTTGTATAATAAGGAGACGCTCAGCAAGACTTAGTTTTTCATAAGGGTGATATGTTTGTGATTAGATGGGATAGCAGTGCAAGAAACTAATAGTAAGTTTAGCTTCCAGTATGTGGGCGTAAAATTGAGTTTGCATTTAATCATTTGTGGTAAGTTCCATGATTCCTTGCACAGATTGCAAATGTAGTAGTTAGAGACCAGAAGAGTTGTAAATGCGAGAAATTAAGTTCATAATGTTTCCTTTGTTTGGTATGGTTTCTCTAATCAAACTTGTCTGAGATAAAGCATGTATCTTCTGGTTCAAGTTTTAAAGTTGGAAATGAATCTGGAATGAATAAGAAACCAAGGTTGAAGAACAGCTATTGTTTGAATATTTTAAGTTCTTCTATCTCTCCTTTTTTACTGCGGTTCTGATATTGGTTAATGTCAAAAATGGACTGGACTTAAATGACCCTGGTATGATTTGTATGTTGTGAGGTATTTATTATGTTTGTAGATCTTTTTTTTTGAACAGAATTCTCCAGCTTCCCACCAAAAGAGAGGAGTTCTAAAATCCTCAGAGGCTATTTAAAGAGACTCTGAAAATTTGCTTATTTCCTTTTGTTTTCCAAGTCTCTTTTGATATCTTTTTCTTAAGCAGACCACAGTGGCATCCTATTGTTATATTTTTGTGTATTACTTTGAGGAGGAAGTATTAGACAAGAGCAGAATCTTTCCAACTGGTTAGTGAGTTACTTTTGTAGTGCCAACTCTATATTTGCTTGTGGATACTGGTAAAGTTGCAGCAGGAGTGTTATTTATGTTTATGTTGTTATCTTCATTATATTTAAACTTACAAAAGTTTAGTTTCTTTTTTGTCTTGTAGCTAACGTTCTTTAAATGATCCCTTAATGTTAATAGAGTCAATCAGTAATGGACTTGTTTCTAGGAATTAATTGTTGTCAGGAGATTATTTAAGGTGATATCATGTTCATTGGCTTAAGAAACTGATTAAGTTTGTAAAGATAAAGTGCTACTAATGAATGTTAGTCTGGAGTTCTGACGGGTAACAAGTTTTAATCCCAACTTCCTCGCATCTGCTTTATGCTAGTGTCACCGCTGAGATCAGTGGATTAAAAAATAAAAATGTAGGAACTGTGAACTCTACAGACTTTTGTCTCAGTGGATGGCTTGTCGCAGGTGTATGAAGTGTATTCATTCTTTTGTCATGATTGTGGAATGTACTAAATTTTGTGGAGATAGTACTAGATATACTTCAAACAGGAATTAAAACCATGTATTTTCCTTGTCTGAAAAGGACGGCTCCCTTTCTTTCTCTGGTGTATTTTGTAAAGAAGTATTAGACAAAGAAAACAATATCTGTGCTGTATAGGTCTAACTCTGCTCCCATTTGAGACGATGGTAGTTCTGTTAATGAATTTAATGAGGGTAATTTGGGACAAAACAATGCCAGAAAAAAATAATTATTTTAGGCAATTTAATTAGAAACTGTAATAACATGTTGAAACAAAGCAATCATTTTGATGGCCACAAGTAGAAGTTACTTTTTAGATATGTAGGTTTTAGAATGGGTTTATCCCACTTAAGCCATGTAAAATTAGGCATCTAATCAAGGGTAGTCATCTGGACCTTCCTTCTGATGCTATAAAGAAGGTGAACACCCTGAATGGGTCTAGGCTAACTCCCTTCTCTTCACCCCCAGAAAATTCCCTTATGAAAGTGTCAACACTCTTTTGTTAAGCTGCAATCCTGATTTGTAAATATGAAGAACTTGCTTGTAGTCAATGTGGTCACGATACTACAGAGATCTGCAAGAATTTAGAGTGAAATCAATGTTCGTAGCGAATTAGTAGTGATAGATGGAGAATAATAATTTACAAACAGTGTTTATTGCAATTCTTTTCTTTTGTAAATGCATTAATTTCTTTACAAATAAATATTTCCATTATTTAATAATCTGGACAAAAATAGAGGTGTCTGAGAGAGTAACAAAATGAGCAGTAGAAGATGGTGTTTGTCCTTGCATTGATGATGCAATTTGTCTAGTAGCCTGTAATAAATAATTGTTACATGGAAATGATGTCACACAACTTTGAAAATATAATGATTATATACAGTCACACCCATGATGAAGTGGTTGACAGTGACTGTTATACTAGATGGGAAACTACAGTGGTTAATATTTAAGCTCTTACAGCGAGCTTAGCTATCTTTCCAATGCTGCTTCTGTCTGTGTGTATTAAAAGGCCCTTCTTTTTTTACTGCCATTTATTAATATAAACCCTGTAAACATGAAGAAGGAAAGTACAGTAAGGAAAATCTTTTGTTGTATTCAATAATGTCCTTATTTCTTCAACATTTTTATATGATTTTTTTTATTAGTTCCTTTATCTCTAAATTTACAGTGGCAGTGAGGAAATAAATCAGGACATTATTAAAAAACTACACAACAATATTTTTCTTTAGAATTTATTTTTCTTCATATTTAAAAGAGTCTGTGATTAAATTCTGTTCAGGGAAACAATACAACATTATGGACAAAGAATGAGTCGTGCTGTCAACTTATATCAATCCATATTCATCCATCTGTCATTCATGCTCATATGCGATTTCTATAACCCTGGGAAAACTGCAGTGGTAGTTGATTATAAACAGAAGGAAAACCAGCCTCTTTTCATTTTTAAGGGGAACAGCATTCAACAGCAATGAAATGGCATGTTCAACCTTCTCTGGAAACGGAAAGAATGTCTTATTCACTGTGATTTCTTGCATAGTTATTTGTATTTATGCTGATTGCTCCAGTTAGTGCTCTCAGTATGTGGTATGTGATTTTTCTGGTGTAAAGTTCTGTCTTTGTTATGATTTTTCATCACACTGAAGAGCTTTCTTTTTTTATTTTTCCTAGTGGCTGTTTTGAGGCTTTGTCATTCTCTGCAGCTTCTACAATGTTCATATTTGTTTTCTTCTGCATCCTTCTTCCTACCTTCCTCATGTTCTTTATTTCCCTCTTTGGTTTGACAGTTATTTAACTTCATTTCTTTGACTCATATGTAGACAGACTTTTTTTCAGCTATGCAAATATCTTACCTCAACTTTGAAAGACAGTAGAAAAAGTAGGATTTTCTTCGTTTGTGCTGTTAAATCCCACTGATGTCTGTCACAGCATTGCGGCTGTCTCACATTGCCCTAGCAGATCCTTTTTTTGATGTCTGACTGGTTTCCAATAAATATTAATTCAAAATTATTTGGATTCTCTGAATAGTAATTTAATATGGGACACTGATTTTGTTTGGAAAGTCAGTGTCAACAGAAGTTTTATTAAACCAGTACTACTGGTTACTTTCAAGTAACATTTTAATCACCTCTGACTTTGAGTATGTCTCTCATATCCTGCTTCTCTGAACTATTCTTAGAGTGCCTCATCAACATACTATTTGAATGCAACAATGCATTTGGATTGCAGCTATTCCTGGAGTTCAGTTCCACGTGGTCCTTTTCCATCCTTCCTACGAAATGCTAGTGTTCTCCGATTGCCACTGTGGCCACAGCATAGATATTGATATTGCATTTCCTTAGACATAGTGTCTGACGGAAGGTAACAGGTAGTTTTCAGAAGTGTTAAATTCTAAAGTTTGCTTTCTGTGCTAGCTCAGCTTAAGCAGAATCTTTAGAAAAATGCGGTTTTATTAAAACTAGTCACAGGACTGCATAAAAAGTCAAAATAGATGCTGTAAATTTGTTTCATTTTGATATTGTTGAAATATTTAATTTTTTTCCATCTTGACCCCTTTTGCTTAGATTTTTAGTTTGAAGTATTTGTTATTAACATACTACTGATTTTTACCTTGTACTGATCCATATCATGGGTATAGCCTAGATATGAAGTTCAGTAGTTTTTCAGTGTTATTGGGGTATAATGCCGCAGCATTAGATAAAACTAATTTATATTAAAATAAATTTTTTAAAAAAACTTTAATTCAAAGCAAAATGAAATTGAAGCATATCAGTATTTTCTGGAACATGTCTGCTTACAAGCTTTATTGTCGAATGTTAGGGTATAAGGCCATGACTGTGTTTCTGACTTACTTGTTTATTCTGCTAGTTTGACATTGTGCCTGGTTTTAGGAAGCTCGTGACAGAGGTTTTCAAATGAGGCTATATAATATTAGAAAGGTGACCTATATTTACGGAGGTAAAATGAAAGGTTGAATGCATCCCCTTTTTCTATTTTCATGGGCCATTGCTGCTGCTTAGAACTTCAGAGAAATGTATCAAAGTGTTAATGCATGGTTTGCTGCAAAGTCTTGGGCAAACTTGAAATGTTTGTGTTAGGTTTTACTTTAATTTTGCATATATGCCTCATTTGGTAGAGAATGCCTTTTAGTCCAGCTATCATGTAATTGGAGAAACAGTCACCATAAATGCTGTTTCCATGTAGAATTAGTCTTGCATTTAAGAATAACTTGGGGGAAACAAAGAGCATCATCTTTTCAACTGATGTCAAGTGCAGTTTAAGTTTATTTTTGTCAAGCAGATAAAGGTTGATATTTGGTTTTGCCATCACAGGCATAGATTACTGCATATTCAAAAGAAGTCTTGTGTAGTGAGATTTTTCCAGTTTATCCTTTCAACTTATTTTTAGCATTTGGTTTTAAACTAGCAGGAGAAATGTGCCTTCTCTCTCTGATTCCTAGTCAAATCCTGATCTGACTGAAGACAAACTGAGCTGCTGTATTCTGCCCATAGTTTGGGTAGAGTTTCATTCTCTTTTTTCAGCACCGCATCAATCTATAGTGGATCAAGACCCAGTGTTTATCCTGTCTATGCATAAGCTAACTAAATTTTCTAAATAAGCTCAATAGAGCTGCTAGTAATCATAAAATATGAAGAATTAAAGCAATAAGGTGTAGGACACACAAAAAGATCAGATCTTTAAGCTTATTTAGTTGCCCAGTGAGGTAAAAAAGCATAAAAATAGGCTTTTTCAAAGGAAGCTTTAAACCAAGGGATTTATATGCGTGTGCAAATTCATTCTTGACCATGTTTTCATCTTTAAATATGTAAGCACCCTTGAAAATACAGCTTCAACACCATTAACAAGTCAGAGGTAAAGAAGTGGGCAGACATAAAAATACCAAATGTCTCTCAAGTGAGGAAAGGATTAAATTTAAACATATCAGTTCCACTCCTTAACCTATGCCTTAAATATTTGCATGATTTAAAGAAAAATAAAAAATCTGCTCTGATGGTTTGCTAGTCAGTGTTCCTTGTTTGTTATTATGCTGTTTAACCTATTTTAGTCATCCAATCAGAGCACTAGAAACATTGTTATATAACAAAGTTGACCAAACATTCCAGAAATAACAAAGTAGTATGGTACTGAGGTGAAGCTTTTACAAACATCCCAAGGACTGAAATTTGTTGACTTAAAATATTCAGCAAATACTAGAAGGTAATGAATGTTTGAATAAAATGATGATAAATTCCTGGAGAATTTGTGATGAGAGAGGACTAAATTCACAAGAATGATTCACAACAAACAATTCAGTTGGACCAGAACATTTGAAACTTTGCTTTGCTTCATATTTACAAATTTCACATCCTATCATTTATTTACCAAGAGTTAATCTTGTTTAATTAGTTTTGTAGAAATCTGAGGATTTATCAATTTCACAAACTTAAAAGAAAAAGTTCATTTCACGGCTATTATTTTTCTTTGAAGTTGGTTCTGTGTTTTCATAAGTATGAAAACATGGTTTAATTGGTCCTAATGAGGTGAAAAGTGGTATTTACACGTCTGTAGATTGAATCTCTGAGTATGTTAAATAGTAAATTCTAGAAATTCTGGAACCTAAGTGTCTTGTTAAACTTATATTGGCACATTTTGATATTCTCTGGTTTGTTGAATAGAAAGACTTTGTACACAATGTATTTTGTGTATTTTTCCTCTTTTCCGCTTGTGAATTATCCATGAACAGGTTAGTTTAATTTTATTTTTAATTATTTTCAAAATAGCTCTTGATCCGCAGAGAAATGCGGCTTCAGTGTTCTCGGACGTCCTAATAATATTTTTGATATCAGTAACTTTTATAGAATGGGAGTTTGCTTCATAAAAGCAGGATTTGGATACAAGTTCTTTCATGGCACATTCAAAATTAACTTTGAAAAATATGTTGTGTTACGTTGTAATTACAGAATCACAGAATGATATGGGTTGGAAGGGATGTCTGGAGATCCTCTAGTCCAACTCCCCATTCATTGTCAATGTTGCTCCTGCCTCTTTTCCAATTTACTCACAGAAAACCATTACAGAAAGAACATGGACGTAGTTGGTGAGAATTCCAGGGCCGCATGTAAAGTTGTTTGGTGTAAACTTTAGGTTAGGCTGTTGACTAGTTTTAGATAGAAATATATAAGTTTGTTTTAAGTATCACACTGGTTTATCAGCAGAAAAAAATGTCTTTCTGTAAGATATATTTAACAAGACTGGTAAAGGAAAAAATGGAGAAAATAATGAGATTATTGTATTACGATGCATATAAGCCAGAGGCAGCTTTGAAATTTTTTCTTCTGTAACTAGTTTACCTGTAAATGTCATAAAGCCTTGTTGTCTATGTGCTGTGTGACAGACTGTACAAATAAAATTATAGAGTGATTTAGCAACTAACTATTAACTACAGCTTCTTCTGTGTAATACTAGATTTTAATTAGTATGAATTATGCAACTTCTTACCAAAACTGGCAGAATACTACTATTTCTTTGGCTTCTTTTCTATAAACACAAAATTGCCTATGTTATTGCCTCCAAACTGACAACTGCAGCGTTGGCAAAACAGACGTGCTGCTCAGGGATACCTAATGTCTCTCTAGCGTTTGTCATACACATAGGGCTGCATCTTCACATAAAAACTGAAATGCTGGTCGGGGCATCAGTTCTGAAGATGCAACAGCAGTAATCACAAGGAACACTATAATTATGAATTAGAAGAAAGCAGAATGGATTAGCATTTTTAGTTCAACAAAGATGTGAGACTTGCTTCCTGGGAGCTTTTCCAGGCTTGGAAATAGCAATTTTTGCTGCTCTTCCTCCCCTATGATTTTCAGCTGAATTTTGTGGTACAGAACACTTGGGCTGATGGGGAGTTGGAGCAGCTGAGGAAACACTGTTGTGTTTCACTGCTATGCAACTTTGGTTGCTCCTTACAGTAACCTTTACCCAATGCATTGCAGTGTATTATTAGTCTATTTCTCTTGTATAACTATGCAAAAATAGGAAACTGAACAGAAGTTGAGTGGCCTTAAATTTGAGGACTTAAGGATAGACTGGAGCTGGTACTCATTCTATAATTTGTCCAGTAATGGTGAGTCACTGTTACTCAGATAAATCAGTACAAAGGATATTGTTATATAGGAGTAAGAAACATTTTTTATCTTCAGAATGTTTTTACTGTAGTAATTTCTCCAGCCTCCTATTTATGCTTTTCAGGTCTTTGTGCTTCTGGTTCTGATTTTTTCTAATTGCGTATCAAGAAGATTTGTCACTTTAGCCAAAGGCCTAAAATAATGTCTTGTAGAACCAATTTCAATTGAACCCACTACACATTAAAAATCTATGAAGCTGCCCGTGAGAGGAGTTCAAGTTGTTGTTCTGCAAGATAGAGTATGATTTGAAAACCAGATATGGCATCAGGAAGCTTTCTGTTTGCTGCAGCAGGTTTTGGATTAAGCATTTTGTATGCAGACATCTTAATGAAGAAATAGTGTAGGTGGTGTGTGTTTTTTTTTTTTTCCTGTCCCTTGTATGTACCAGTGGGTAGTTGATAATTGCACTGCTCAACATATTAGAATTCATCAATATTTCTGCTTGGGTAAATTACTTATTATGTATTAGTAAAGTTTTAATCAAACTTAAGAATTCCCAGTAGATAATTCGGAAGAAGGTATCAAAGCAGTGCATGCTTGATAACACAAATTTTAATTTCTCCAGAATCATAATATCTAATCATTAAACAATTTCTGGTTTACGAAGCTTTACTTTTGGAGAAGACAAAAACTGGTGGATATACAAAATGGTTTGCGGACACTGAAGTGAAAAACTGTAAAGTTGGTACTGCCTGAGGGTTTGGAAAAAAAGTCAAGGAGCGCTATTTTGGACTATTCATAGTTTCCAGCATCCTCAGATAAGGTGAAATAAATTTCTTGATCCTCAAGGGAGCTAATTACTAATTCTGTATAATCCCTCGAAAGAAGTATCCTTATTATAATGCTAGATCATATAACAGTTTGTCCCTTATCTAATGAGACTGACTAATTATTAAAATAGTCCATTTTTCTCCAGCTGTTGTCTTCCAGGGTAAACAAATTGCTAGGTTCAATTGGCTTCCATTTGCACTTCATTGCTTCTTGACAGCAAACACTCTGTAAAAATGAGCAGCCTCAGGGTGTTTATAATCTCCAAGGGGTGAAGAAACAAATGTATGCATAATTTCTCTAATTTTTTAATATTGGTTTCCACAAAACATAGCACTTAGTTTTAAGTGCAAAACATCAAGGTTACAATATTACTCTCTTTGTAGGCAGGAAGGCAAAAAAAATCCTTCATAGGTGTTTCAAATCAGTTTCCTGAGAAGTGCAAGGTAATTAAAAGGTCAAAAGACGGGCAAGAGGTACATGGCTTTACTTGCATGCAGTATTTCGTTTAGAAATGGCTCAAACCAAATAAAACAGTGAACAAACTCTGCTGAATCATCTACTAATTATTTGGTTTCTTTCCTTCCTGTTAGGGGGCACAAGTCCATCGGCACATTTGTACTGACTGATACCTTTCCTCTAGGAATTTATATTGTGGGTGTTCCCAGTCATGCTTCTGCTACAAAATACTGATCTGTTACAAGCTTTTGAGCCCATTTTCTTTATGTGTCAGGTCAGAGGTAGATAACTACTAAGTAATGGGTGTCAAGGAATCAAGTTCTTTAAAAGTCTTCCAAAATCTCAGGCAAGAAATGGCTAGAGTCTAATAGTTTGTTGGAAGAGTTAATTACCTGCCAAACAAAATATTAATAGCTTCCTTAAAGGCAAAACAAAAAACCAAGTATGAATAAGCTTAACTGTTGAATTATTATTTTGCTCTGTGCTCCATTTCCCTTTCATGATGCTTTTCATGTCAAAGATTTTGTGATGTAGTAAGAAGTAACTTAAGAAACCCATGATGCTAGAATTCCACCTTTTCTGTATGTGCAGGCAGCATGAAAATGAGTGGCAATAAGAGAAGCAATTAATAGCCTGGGCACATAATACTTTGTGCCTTGTGAAATCTACTGGAGTAAAAAGGGTCTTTGCATGAATTTTATGAGTGTATAGTCCCCGTAGTATTGAGGGGAGGATGGCAAAAGGTCATCATCCAGTTTGGACATACTAACTCTATCCTGCAGGAAGATCAGGGTTGTGAGGACAATCTGGTTATTATATTCTGCTATGTTCTGCAGCACAAAAGTGTTCTTATTTCAATAAAATACTTACAGTGGTAAGAATACCTTAGAAATAATCATCTTTAGTGATTTTTTTTGTCTTAATGAAATACCAATCAAGAACTCTAGAGAAGTACATTTATCTGTATTATTAAAAAATGTAAATTAAAGAAAATTCTTTTGCTAAAGCTGTCTTTCCCGTTAATAATTTGAAGTTGTGATTGAAAGTGTATGAGATCTTATTCTCATATAATACTAATGCTAAAATTAGTACACTCTGAGATAATGACAAAGCAAATGGCAATTTCCAGAAGCATAATATGATCTTCAGTCTTACTGGTGCTTGCTAGAAATTAATACATGCGTTCTCTTTATTCCCTCTCTGTATAGTGCCTTCACGCTTGCTCTCTCAACCCCCTTCAGACTGTAAGCCAAGACTTCCCCCTTATTGACTAGTGCATATTTATATACACGAGTTCATATGCATATATTAAAAGATATATACTGATATGCTGGTGAATTTAATTTCTGGTAGTAGGCGTTAGCATCTGGTTCATGATGAGGATGACACAGATGTGGCTCTGGATGAATCATGTAATTGCTTCATCTCATTTTTGTGTAGTCATATCACTTTTTTTCTTTTTGAAGGAAAGAGGTTAGCGTTTCATGAAGATGTGCAAGCATATATTAAGAAACTCTATTAGTAAGAATTGATTAATACCGTAAAACCATAACACATGCTTCAGCATCTTCAATACTGAAGTAATATGGAAGGAGAGAGTAGGAAAATGTCCTCAAATTTAACTTTTCAAGTTGGAAGATCATTCAAAACTAAAAACCTGAGAAAGCTGGTTACGTGCTGCTACAAGTATACCCTATGTCATTCAAGAATCAAAAAGCATCCTTTATTGAGGAGCCAAATTGGCTGAAGTATGTGAACATCTATAGGTATTTGGCTCAGTCTGTTCTTGTGCTTCCTTCATCACACCAAGCCCTCTTCCCAGGATCTTGTGAGGTTTTTTTTGTTTGTTCCTGTAGAACTTATAAATATTACAGTCCATTGGCAATCTAGAAGATTAAAAAAATGGAAAAAAAGAAGAAAGCATGTATTATTACCAGTTGGATATATTCTTTTTGCAGAGATCCCTTTTGGCATCTGGGTGTACTCTTTTTCTGCCACTTGATCACTGTATTACTTCTAAATTAATAAACACACACAGAAAGCCAACATTGCATTATCACATTTTAAACTCAACCTTTTTACAGTGTCTGACATATCTTTTTTGGAACTGGTTTGATTTATGTGTGAACTAACCAGAAGACTCTCATTAAGTAAAATTTCAGATCTAGCTATTGTCCTTGATTTTCTTTTTGAACAAAACAGAAATGTTTGTTCCAAGGACACGAGAGAGAGAGAGAAAGTGGTCACAAAATAAATGCTAGCATGAGGGGTAGGGACCTGCAAAGGGACAGCCATCTCTGTGACCTGCCTGGGTTCCTGTGGGGAAAAGACCTGGCCTTCTCTCACATGTAAGCCAGGTGTCTTAATGAGAGTGCAAGGGGTCTTCTGACTGCCCTATCTTTAAAACTAGCTCTGCTCTTCTGACTAGATATTCTATCCTAAACCAGGGAAATCTTTGCATTGAAGTTATGTATAAAGGTATAAACAAATGTTGAGTTTTGGCAAATGGTAGAGAAACAGCAGATTGTCCCAACCAGGTCAAATGTAGGTATCAACCCAGTTAGAGAATCACAGAATCTTCATGGTTGGAAAGGACCTTTGAGATCATTGAGTCCAAGTTTAAAAACCACTATCAGTACCAAAAGGTAGAAGATAGTGTGAGTACTGACAGGAGGGAAACACTACTCTTTTACCATTCTTGATTTCATTGAATCACAGAATGGAAGACATGCATTCTCCATTTTAAGTATACAAGAGGTAGAAGGGAAATTAAAAATGAATATCTCTTTGGGGCCTATTAAAGAAAGAAAGAAAAAGGGTGGGGAATATCAGAAATTAATGAGACTGCTGTAGTGTTGAGAAAGGAACCGGCAACATGAGAGCAGAAGGAATCTTTGGGTATTTCAAGGCTGCGGTGGGCATTCTGGGGAAAATACTGAAGAAGCTAATGGAAACAATTCATTAATATTTTATTTAAAATATTTATGAAAGTAATATGTTTTCAGATATTTGCAGGCTCATTCTGTGAGGTGGGGAATATAACAAAGCGGAAGAATTAAGGAGAAATAATGACATGACGTGGCAAAGTTTGCTAATTGTTTGATCCAGATTGGCCACTTCAAGCAATATAAAGTGAATGGATTCTTGCTGTAGCTTACTGTGTCTTGCAATACAGGAAATCTCTGCAAGTTTTATCCAAATGATCCCACAGGTCAGGGGAGTGGAAGAGCTGAGAGATTCTTGTGCATGCAAGATGTTTCTGTGGTGTGTTTTTTGACTGAAGTTAATCTTTCAGGAGCCTCTGCAGAAGATTGTGCTAATCATCAGTGATAAAAATGGGCAAAACCTGCTACAGCAAACTAAACTGGTGAAGTGCACTCTGCTTTGTCAGCTGTCTGCATTCTAGATCATAGTAAGCTTAGTATTTAGGAATTAACAGTAGACATATGTGATAGAAACAAGAGCTGTGCACTTTCCCCCCCTTCCACTTGTCTCTTCTGTTTTAGAGCAAGCTGTCATAATAATGGCATGGTACATGCTCAGCCTTATGTTAACAACTTTCTGGAGATGATATGCTATTCCCTTTGGGCAGCCTGCGTGCCAGCATTTGGCATGTGCACAAAGGGAGGAACTGAGAAAGTGGATATTTCTGTGTTCAGCAAATATCTGGGAAAATACAAGACAGCAGACTAGTTCATATGGCTTAGTGATAGCCTGATATTTTTTCATTCTTTTCCTTAAAAGGATAAAGAACTGATTAGACCTCAAATTTTTCACAATATTTTAAAAAATGCGAACAACCCACAAAAGGCAACGGAAACCTGGAAAGATTAGCCAAAGTTTGGAAAAGGTCTCTATGGAGTAAAGACTGATATCCTGAGGATGTTATCCAAGTGCCTAATACAGAAGAGCAAGGTTGTCTAAAGTGACAATAGATGGGAAGTAGTGCAGGCGCACAGAGCAGTCTGCAGAATGTGAATTGCTTAGTGCTCTGAGCCAGCCTCCCTGAACGCTGTAATCGCTGGTAAGCTCACGTGCACAGTGCCCCAGTAACATAACTCAGTATAATTTTTTTTTTTTCATTTACAGTTAAGGGGTCTGAAATACATAGGTCAGCTCAAATTTAATTCTGATTTTTAGCTTTTGGGTAAAGAACAATGGTCATCCAGTATTCTGCTCTTTATACAGTAGTCATCATCATGCCCTGTTTAGTGTTTTATTTTAAGGTGGGTCACTGAAGACGTGGTTCCTAGCATTGGAAATGGATAGTTTTTGCCTCTCTGACAAGAAAGTGGAGATTATTTGTTCCACATGCTCTAGGGATGGCTGACCCTTCAACTCCTCTTAGCCAAAATTTTCAATGTCTTAGATTGCTAGCTTGCTATTGTCCAAAATACTTGGTCTTTTTCCTCAATAATGGTACAAAACTGAACTTTTTTTTTATTAAACATTCTTCTGATATGGTCTCTTGATTGTGTATGAGCACCACTGACCATGCTCAGAGACAGTCCACAAACCCAGTTTATGAAAGACATTCAGGTTTCTGAGGTGTCCTTGTTTCAGTGGGAGCTGTATACCTTTAACTCATCATTAAAGCTCTGACCCCCAGTGTATTTCAATATGCTAAAATAGTATTTTAACTCAGTAAGGCAGAATATAAACTCTAGCATAATAGCTATGCTAAAATACTATTTGTTGGGATATTAGGTGGATTCTAATATCTTTTCTTAACCTCTTTGGGTGGTTTTTTTTTTGTTGAAAAAGTAAAACCAAAAAAATGCCAATGGTTGCAACTGTTCTTTGTCCTGAGCCAAGCTATTAGGTCAGGGTTACATTGTCTAACCAAATTTAAAGGGGACATATGGTGGAATTGCGTGAGGATTTATTCTACTCATTCTTAAATTGAGAACAAAGTGAATTCTTTCAGAAAAAATAAAATAAAAAAAAGCAATCCCAGTTTATTTAGTTGAGGTTTCTATGGTCATCTGTAATATGCAGAGTGCACTTTTTTGGGAGAGCTTAAAGCCAAATATTTTCATTCCTCTAATGTTGTGCTCACTATGCTATTAAGAATTTGCTTTGCCAACAGACATCTAGAAACAGAAATACATTTTTTTCCATTTCTTTGATTTTGAGGAATCTAAGATTTCCAGAATAGAAACTCTTAAAATATTAGGTATTTAAAAAAAAAGAAAAAAAACCTAAAAAAAATTGGCCATCACCAGGTAGCAACAACTTATTCTCACAAAAACTGTATGTAACAGGCTTTATGTGTTACTGTGTGTTACCTGTTTCAATGAGATTTGAACTGCTGTGGTTTTACTGTTTCAATCTTGATTTACACTGGTATTAGTGAGGTGAGAGTCAGGCTTACTGACTTTCCAGATGAAACATAACTCATCGTAGAGTACAAAGATACCTTCAAAACTTCAGAGTATAGTAGCATGCTATAGATCAGAGTTACAACTGTAGTAAGAGCAATGTGCCAGTATGGTTTTAAACTGCCAAACTACCTGTTCTGTTATCTTGTAAGAAAAGGCAATAATGCATGTGTGAAGGTAGCATAATTGTAGTTGCTATGGGAACCTGCCTCAGGTTTAGAAGTTTCCTGAGTTGTGTGGATTAAAATTTCTGTCTCAGCAGTGCATCAATATAATATTTTGAATAACATCTCTTTAAATTATCTCCCTGAAGATATTAAGACTGCCATAGACAGTGTTCAGCATAATCTCCTTTAATATAATTCTTATTGCATTATATGCACTGTCAGTTGATCTACTTAAAAAGTTCCACTGAGCCTTTTACATAAATGTTTATTTGGTTTTATTTTTTGATAAACTTATTTTTTAGTGCTGAATTCCAAGAAAGTCCAGGATGCAAGTTAGCTTCTTGGCTTGATGCTTTTTGCAGAGTAGCTTAAGCTGTTGATATTTTTGAAGACCTCAGACAAAAAGTACTATTTTCCACAAATAAATCAAATCAACTAAGAAATATATTTTAAAAACAATTCAGAGGAAGTTTTTCCAGGTGCTGGTTCCTGAAAGCAATCTTATGTGTTTTAAAGCTTTTGGTTTCTGAGATTTTCATTAACATTTGAAGTTCAGATCCTTAAAGCAGCCCCTATATTTAGGTTTTGCTTACCCACAACTTGGGCCAAATTTTCAAAACTAAATCTGTGTTTTCATGGATACTTAATGGTTATTCTAGGCAAAATAAAATGCCAGCACACAGTAATACCCACCACAAGTCTTACAGACAGGTTTTTAAAGCAAGCCCTTTTGAAGATTCACTTGTGACTCTTCTTTTCCCCAAATCTAGTGATACGTGGTGAGGTGTGAGTCTGTGCTATTGGCAGAAACATGCTGTGCATAGAAATATGACTGTTCGCTGGGTGAGACCTCCATCCAAGAATTGTGAATTTCATTAGCTGTGGTTCCACTCTATATTAATAAGGGGTGGCAGCTGGTCCTGTCATATTCTGTGTTACTGCATTAACAAGGTGACCTTCACAAAAGCATTCCTAATTTATTATTTTAGAGAGAAGTCATGTAAATATAATCCATTAAAAGTAATTATGTGGATGGTTTTTCCATTACTTTGCATCATGGAAAGCTAAATATAACAAAGAAATAGAACGATGTAGATAAAAATGAGTAAGTTATGTAGTGGTTAAACATTGTGCTTTCTCTGATTGCCATTCTGTGTTGTCTTTCCCAAGGCTACTGCAGTACTTCTTCATTTTTATTGCAAAAGGAAGTTAAAAATATCAGGAGAAAAAAATGGAGAAATAAAAATCAAACAGCATGTAGGAGAAAATGTGATCCTGGGGAGTGGGGCAGAAGTGAGAGTGTGGTGGCAACTCTATTTTCCTGCCTAGCACAACACGTGATATTTCACACTATGTGCCAGCAGCGCACTGAGTTTAGCTCATGTCATTGTTCTGGAGGCAAAGACAACTACTAGGCTTGCTCCCTTCCTTCGTAGTGGAAAATCTGCGGTAAAGATGGACAGTAGTCTGTGTTTTTCACCACGTGTAGTTTGAAAACAAGCAGCAAGGGTTTTGCAACATCTAGTGCTTACAAATTCAGCAAACTGTTGGAACAATGGCAACAACTTTTGGCCTTTTGACAACTTTGAAGAACTTAATTTGCCAGCAGGAAATATCTATGGGCAATTGTATCCAGCAGAAGCAGGTGCAATATTGCTTTTCCTCAGCAATTAGTCTTGTTAAGATAGGACATCAAAACCTAATAAACTGAATTTATTTTAATGGCAAAAAAGCTTGGCCAAAAATATTTTTCATGTGTTCCTAGCAGCAATATGTGGTACAGTAACAAGTACATGGCATTATATACTATATGTTAAAATACAACAGACTTGGGTTGATCTGTACATATACTTCCATTTCAACACAATCATTTGAGGAATAAGGTATTGCTTGACTTGAGTAAATTAATCAGAGTCTGATCCAAAATGAATGTTCACAAGGCTATAGCTTGAGTTTTCTCATTGCTGGGATAGACTAGGCTCAGGATTTAGCCTGCCCCTTTGCGCTTGGAATTTTGTATTTTCATTTGGGATTATGCATCTGAGACGTGGCAAGCAGCACTTGTGCATGTTTTACAGCAAGTGCCGTTCGGACACTTGAAAGACTGCATTTTGAAAAGATCAACATTCTTCTGTAGAAATAGTCAAGCTTGGCACAGTTTTATAAACTCAAACTTTTTCCCCATAGAGCGTGATTAAAAATGCTAGAGTGCTGACTTTTCCGATAGATGTGAAGCAGACTGTTTTTGAAAAAGGGATATTTACCGTGCGAATTAAGAAAGAACAGTCCTGAGCGATAGGTCTTATAGTGCTCACAATTCATCCCTTTTGGAGGCTTACCCCTGCCAGCTTCCTTGAGGCTGTATTGGGTCCTATCAGAAACTGAGAAAGATGAAAGTCCTACGTCCTTCTTTATAACTTTGATAGCTAATCCCTGCTGTGGGAATTCAGCCAGGCAGAATCCCTAGAAACTCTACTCTCTTCATTGCTTGGTCCCTACTTTTGTCTTTGTGGAGCTGGGATAACCTGGAAGCATAGACTGCAGTCTCTGTGAAGGGTTATCTAATCCTCTACAAAGAATTAGCAAGATAAATCTTAGTTTCTGGTGTTGCTATGGAACACTGTAGAAGTGGTCCAAACCTGTATAACCAAATGTGGCAATCTCTGTAAAGGTGCTTTTCCACCTGGCAATGTTTTTGAAACATTTCTTCTGTTTTATTATAGTGTCTCTCCAGGAGTGTGAAATGAGCTATGGACCATTGTACATCACCATAAATACTAGGTGGGGTTTTCATAAAGAAGTTAGTGCAGTTGAGACTGGGGTGAAGTGATTCATTTTCACAGTGATCTGGCATCTTTTAAACAACCTGTGTTCTACAGATCAATGTAAGAAAACACTCACCATATAGCCTTTTATTGTGCTGTTGTTAAAAAAAGAAAAAGAAATAATTTGTGTGTACGGGACTACTAAATTACATATATTCAATGTATAAAAAGCAAGAGTCTAGAAATTGTTTTAATTGGGCAGCTAAGATTCCCTACTGGTAAGATAAATCCCTATGCAGAAAAAAGGCAGCAGGTTAGCTGTCTGCTCTATTCTTCATCCTCAGAGTATACTGTATTGCAGCAGCCTCTGGCTGGCATAATTTCCCTGGCTTTTGCAGACAAAGTGGAATTTAGAGTAGCTTTGAAGCTGCTCTAATTTACATCAGAGAATAAGTATGTTCAGTGTGTCCCTGAAAGGCTTTTTGTTAATGGGTCAAAATAATCCACTTTTTCTGACCTCTGGGGCAAACCTTTTTAAAAATATGATAATTTGAATCCTTTGGGCTTGGTTGTAATGAATCTATCTCAGAATCTGTAAAATTCCTTATAAAAATAAAATATGAAATCACCCTCAAACGTTATTCTTTCACTTCCATTTTTCAAAACAAAATACTGCCAGGTCTCTGCATGAATGGCATATGTAGAAGAATTGGAAAAGGGATGTATTACCATGGTCATCCTTATTGTAAGATAGAACTGGGACCAACCCAGTTTTCTGTTTTACAGTTCAGATTCTGTGTGTGTGTGTCTTTATAAGCATCAAGAGAGGGAATGAAACTCTGACCTGATTGTGTGTGCGCTTACAAGCACCAGAGAAGGGATGAAACTGTTCCCTGAATTGTTTTCTTTTGCTATGCAAATGACCATTCATTTCTATTTTCTGGTTTTGTCTATATCCTGAAGGCAAGACTACTTTGATTTTCAATACACTACAGGTTTTCGAAAAGTCTTTGAATGAAGTCTGACTATCGATATTTCTTTTAAGGTCTCTGACTTCGGGCATCCACAGCTGGAGGTGGATAAAGTCACTAATCACTTTCTAACCTAATCATGGACTGACATGTCTTATCCCTTAGATATATTTTATCTGTAGTAAAGTACGACTTCAGCTATGCCTGTGACTTCAGCAGATGAGATTTCCAACCACACTTGAGAAAGAGAAGATTTAGTAACAGAGGAGAGTTGGGCGAGTCATGATTATATTCCTACTAATTTTGGATGGGCTATAGCATATAACACATGGATTATTGGGTGATTCTCTGTTCCAGCAAGAGAAGTGGTGAAAGGAGAAAAAGCCAACAGACAGGATATCTGATCATATCTGCAAACCTTATTTTAACCTGTTGTAAAAATATTGTAGCTAAAATCTTCTTGCAGAATTTTCATACAAAGTGGTTTCTATTTTTGCCATACTTTCTTTAACACATTTTAAAATTTTCTAATCTCTATATAATTCTGAAGGGTGCTGAATGTCACATTAGAAACCAGTTATGGTTTGTCTGCTTGAAAGATGAAAGTGTTTCATCAACTCCTTTAATTTGTTTGTAACCAAATATTTTTATCAATGTTAGAGTGCTGTTATTCATGTGAAGTTGCACCTGTTTTTCCGTCCATTTCCATGCCTGCAATATTCATGGACAATTAACTATCCAGCAAGCAATTACAGTCTCAGATGTATTCTGTGTTTCCACTGAAAATTTGGCCATTGAATCTATTTCAGACTTATCTTATAAATACTAAGGGCCAGAATGTGGTCTCTTTGCTCACTCTTGCATATGTATAGATACGGTGTTGTCTACTTAAAAGTGCAGAATTAGAAATTTCTCATTCTCCTTCTTATTCTCAGTTTCTTGGCTGAGATCTACCTTTGTCAAAATCAGATAGCAACTTGCTCCTTTACTTTCACAGTTTGTGCAGTAAGGGTGAACTTAAATATACTCTGTAGAGTATATGGAAGTTTTCTGTTTCCTTCATACTTTTCTCCTTTTGGCTTGAACAATATTAAAATAGAGAGGAGATAGGATATAGCATCATGCCCTCTTACTAGTTATCTGCCACTTCTTATACTGCCTGGGAGGGAATATGTAACTAGTCACAGCACAGCTGACAGCTCTAAGGCATCTCATCCTGGACCCAGCTTCTGCCAGCTGCCGCCTCCTAGCTGGTCTGCACACAGGTCTTGTACAGGCCTTTTCCTCTGCTGTCAGGTCACTCCACAGCAAAGGGAAAGCATTGTTATCTTATAAATAGACAACCTTTCTCTCTTACAGAGAACTCTTAGTCCTTGGAGGTAAATAAGCAGAATGTAGTGCCAGTATAATACTGACTCACAGAATATTTTCCTAAGAGAACAAACACAGCACTAACGTTCTGAAGTTCTTACAGCAACTTTTAATCTTAAGATTCAAAATTATTTGGGTGTGCAATACATCCTGGCAGGTACTTCAGTTTATTTGTGGTAGTGTTTAGGTAATGATTCTATAAACCATAAATTAAATGATATTTTAAAGTACCATGGTCAGGATTACAAGTTAGGGATGTCTTTTCATGGTCTGAAAGAATTGCTTCATAAATATGTCAGGATTAAAATAGGATATTTTATCAGGATATTTGCTGGCCCGTTAATTGACCTTGTGCTTGCATTATATTCAGTATTACTTTCCTCAGCTATCATATCAAATATATTTTGATTAAACACCTCATTAGAAATAAATGAATTGTGTTCTTGGCAGTAGAACTGACTCTTATTCTTCAACTGAATTCGGACTAAAGCTGTCAGGTCATGTAGAGAGATACCCAAAAGCAATGAAAACAAATCCATTAGTGTCAAGTATGTGTGTGTTGCTGTAACATTATTGCAACATTAATTATTTCTAACATTCAGTAACAAAGCGGCACTTCGGTAAGAAGAGAGATAAGATATAGACTACATGGAAACTGAATAAATGATATATAACTGTAGAAAATCAAATATATTTGAAACAAAAGAATCTCAAGTTTAAATAAATCAAATAGATTGGCCCCATGTCTTCATAACTTATTTATTAAATAAGCAGGCAAAATACATTGAAGACCTAATGAAATTCTTAGTGTTGTAGACAATTTTGTTCTTTATTGCCTGAATTCAAGAGAATGTTTAGATGCTTTTTAGCAATATTCACTAAAATCCTTTTTCACAGGGGCATCTCCTCTAAATGATAAACTTTGTTACTGTCCTTGCCAAAATATTGTAACAAGTGTAATCAGCATGCTGTTGATAGCATACTGAAATCAATGACAGAAGTGATGCTTCCTGAAGAAATGTTGAAGATGCAGTATTTATATTCTCAAAATGAAGAAGCCTGACCAGTAAAGCTCTACAATCACATGATTTCAGACAGGCAGAAAGAGTTTAAGTTTTACAATAGGGTGAAAATGGAAGTTATTCTGTTCCCATTTTACAGGTGGAGAGTGGTGGCAGAGGGAACAGAATCCCTGAGGAATTTTATAATCTAACCTTCAATTGCAAGCAATGGGAGGTCAATGTGAAAATGTACTTATAGAGCCTTTTTTATGTATAAGCAGACAGAAGCATATGTTAACTTGAAATTTGACCAGGGCTAGTTCTCATGAGTAATTAACAAAATATCTAGAAGATCTAAATAAAAACCTGAGCGATGTTTGTTGTGCTTACATAACATCTGCAAGCATTGTTCTGTTGTGCTGTTTTAGCATTCAAAAGTGCTCTCTTCAATCCTCATACATAATATAGAGTCATCACTTGTTCACCAGTAATAAAAATGGTCTAGAGCAGCACAACATAAAGGTGGTCTAAGAATGTGATAATTGGGATGGAGAGGCAAGCTTAAAACCGTGACCCCCATGTTGCAGAGACTTGTATGTGCATTTGTTTGAGCTATAGAATCTGCTAATTGTTCTGAATGTTATAGTTTCAGAATAAGTTCAGTGTGTATGAAGTCTATGTAGGTTTATGCCTGTGTAGCCTCTATACAGTGCCAATCCACAACATAATATCACTTTTCACAGCAATTGTTATAGGTGAGTGCATGTCAGAGCAAGAAGAATCAGATAACCTTTCTCACCAGATTAGAAAATGTAATGGAAACAATTATTTGTTGCCAGCAGCTGCAGAGCAGTAGACCTGTAGGCACTAAGATATGCAGGCATGTCGTCTCCAGGCAGCCCACCCTTCAGAAGTTGCTGTCTCAGCAGCCACCACAACACAACACACCACAACCTTGTAAACTTTAAGGAGGGATGAAAGAGTCAGAATCCAGTTTTATCTTTGTTTTAATGGGATGTTTGCTTTTTCACTAGCTACAGCAGATTAAATACAGAAATATAACCTGTTCAACATATTTTAATTCAAACCAATACAATAAAATAGCTATAAATGGGAACCATTGCTTCACTCATCAAGGTTCATTATACAGTCACAAGGTTTCAGAATATGCTTGATCAAATATTTAGCTGTGAAATATTCTATACTAAATTGCTAATATTCATAAATTCATATTTAAATATCCTTTGAAAGCCTTCCACCCTAAGGTTAGTCAATTTATGTAAAAATTCTTTTTACTTTTCAAATAAAATAGATATAAATAAAAAATAATTCAACTCACAGTGCTATAGTTGGCAGGGTGCATCTAAATCTGCTCCTAAAATGGAGGAGTTTTTCTCCTTATAAATTCAGAAAGACAAGTAATTGAAAACCTGTTGTAACAAAAATCCCATCAGTTTTGAACTGATAGCCCAGGTACAAACTTTCAGCCTGATTTGATTTGAAATTGCCTGATAGTAAATGTACAAAATTGGGAGCAAAATTGTTAAAAGCTCACAGAGCATGGTTTGAACTCTGGTCCAAGTAATGTTGAAAAATAAAGGTGATTTTTCACCCTGTATTTTTGTCTTTATCTGTAAAATATTGCTTTTGATGTAACTGCAAAGTGAAGACAATTATTCTGTAATGTCATGTATTTGCTAGACAAGCGCAGGGCTAGGATTCATAGGTGATTCACTCAATTACTGTTTTCAACAATGTTCTTACCAGGGTATTGCTTTTTGGGCACTTTAGAAAACTGAGTAAGATTGGATTTTATGCAAGATGAACCATAAAGGAAAAAAAAACAACCACTGCCAGCACATGGTTATTGGCATTAAAAAACATAAATTGTCAATTTAATACTTGATGTTTTTGAATGTTCTGATAATTTTTTTTATTTTTATTATCAGGAAACAAAGGTGTCTGAAAACAGTAGCACAATCAACATGAAATCTATTAACCAGTATAGTAATTGCCTTTTATGTGCTTCAAAATACAGCTGTAGTTCTAATTTTAGGAAAAAATTAGTCTCATTTGTTCCAAGCACTACAGAATCCTTTTTGATGTACCACTAGCTGAAAAAAATAAGTCAATTCTGCAGCTACTGCTAGTATCATTAATTTCTGCTGTGGACATTATGCACTCAGTGAAATATTTCTTACTCTGTCTCTTTTTACACATACCCAACTAGGAAAGAAAATGCAAATAAAGCCATATCAGCACTGCATCTTCTGATGGGACAAAATCCTGAATCTGTAAAAGTTGATGGGATTTTCTGCTGCTATCTTTAATGATCTAGACACCTTTTTCATGCCTGGTATTTTTTTTTTTTTTTAGTAACTCATACTTCACAATACATAAGGGTTGACCACATATTAAATATATTCAACTATCAGAAAAATAGATTAGTTTGAGTGGCTTATTAGTGAAAATATTTTATATAACATCTAAATTAAATCTCCTTCCACAATTTCAGCTTGTTACTTGACCTGCCTGCAATGAACATGGAGTACAGTTTACTTCTCTTTTCTTCTCAATAGTCTTTTCTCAGAAAGAAAGCTAACCCTTTCGTGTTTTCTAGACGTCAGATGAGCTGCTGATCTTTTCTGGGCTTGGTCCAGTTGTTTCTCATCTTTCTTGACTGGGATGATGTAAATTAGTTACAGCATTATAGCCTATGTGATGAATTTCCATATCTTATAAGATTTAGTTCATATATTTATGTCCAACACATCTACTTGTATGTGACATGTACCAACATGCATATTAGTATAGTTTATTTTTTTCTGCAAAAGGAGAGTTTTAATTTCATTTTCAGCTGGGGATCAAAAATAACCCCATATTCTTTTTTTGTAGAACAACTGTCATTGCTATCCTGTATTTTCATAGTAGGCTGAAACCAGCACTTTATACTCACACTTACTGTACTATATTGCATATATTTAACACTTTTTTTTTTTCCCAAGAATTTTCATAATATTTCATCAGAATAGTTTCATCGGAAGAGAGCCTTACATTTCCCAGCAGTACACCAGCCTTTTGTTGGATGTGTAGTGCTATCAACAATAGTAAAAAAAAAAAAATTAGCAAGTCTTGAGTTTGTGGCTCTACACAAAATAAAAGTTGACTTGTCAATAAGAAGATATCATTGATTCCAGCTGAATTTTTCTTTTTAACCATTCAGAAAAACTGCCAAACAAATGGAAACCCTCAAAATGGAGCATGGAAGAAAACTTCCTTTAATTTTCAAGTCCATCCTGGCCAAATAGTAAGGCTGGTGGCAGGAAGTTGTCCGGTGCTTGCTAAGATGCTGTCAAGGAACTGTTAAATTAGCTGATGCCTACATTAGCTTATCCAGAAAAGCTATTGATTCCCAATGACACTGCACGTTCGCTACCTGAGCTGTTAGAGGAAGGAATAGTACAGCTGTGCAACTAATGCAGATACACAGCTGCTGCTTTTGCTACTTCAGGGACTGTTATTGTGGCGTCTAAAGGGTCTGTAGATAGGGAATCAAGCAAATTGACAGTTCCTCTTAGAGATGTAGTATAAATGACTGGTGCCTGACAGAACAGAAATGAAAGCAGAACAGAAGAAGCATTTCTTGATGAAGATGGGGGCTACAGCTGAGACATCTAAATGGCTATCTCTTTGTTAGAAATGTTTTGTTCCTTCGGCACAATATGAGTGGGTGCTGTATGCCCAGACTGGTGCTGGGACCAGGTGAATGGAAAGCGGTGGAAGAAAGTTGGGTGGGTCTTAGTAATTGACACAGAATGTTGGACAACTGTTTAATAGTTCCTGTATATACATTATTTCATAGGAATAATACAAATTATGTTATGAAATATTATATACTTATGTCTTCTCCTTAGCCCAAATTTTATGACTGACTTTCTTCTTTATTCTTTGATAATTGTATTATTTTAAGTCATAGCAAAATATAAAGTGTCATGAATTGAATGTGAACAGTTCTTGCCATTGAATTTTCTTGGTGCTTTAAATAATTGCACAATTCCTTTCAAGAGGGCTGCCCATGGAACATGGTCAACAGCAGACACCTTGACTGAATATAGATGTGTGTCTTGAATCTTGTACTGGTGCAGATGGGAGGTCAGTTAGGCCCACCTATCCCTAGTCATGTACCTGCAGCATTGAAGTTGGGATTATTACTCCCTGAAGTTATCCTGAGGGACTAGATGATATATATATACACAGTTTAGGATCACCACGTTTCTAGGTTAATAATTTTGGTTAGGTGCTTAAAGGGGTTGAATGGATCTAGGTAGAACTGGCTAAAATTGTTTTACTTTAATGAGATGCTATCAGGCTGCATTCAGATTTGGCAGTGTTTAGTGGTTTTACCTCTTTGAATTAATTGGTATGCATGGACTCTAGGGGTCAGGAATATTTTTACACTACCCATTATGCTTTACCTAAAGGTAGAAAGTCAGATATAGGTGCCTTATGTATGTAGGAAGATTTTTCAGCAATAACAGTTGGTACAAATAAAGCTTGCTATATGAAAGTTGTTTCAGCACAATGCATGATTTGCTAATATTAACAAGAATGGGAAGTACATGTCCCATTCACTTCAGACATTGCTAAGATGTCCTGATATAGTACAGTTGGCAGCTGTTACTAATTTTATTCATTTAAGACTTGTCTACAAGGAAATGTCAATGGAGACTGGCTTCAGTAGGTATTTGAAAACATTAAGGTAAAAAAAAAATTACTTGTAAATGACTTGCACCGACTCTGTCTATGGGATATCAGTAGTAGGACATATTTTAATGGAATGTCACATGTGATCATTAGTATTCTGTGTATGAACATATTTAGAGTTTTTATTGCTCAAAACACATTTTTTTTAATGTATGTTGCTAACCCAAGAAACAATATATGCCGCAACATTGATTATATCCCTGTCTTTGATTGGACCTTGGATTTACTGTTCTAATTCTTTTCTAACTCATTGTCAGCCTATGATTTTTCATACTTGGAAAACTGAACAGAGTTGTAGAGGAGCACGACTGTGCTTCTCTACACTCCTGCCATCCTGAGGGAGCCTGCACTCATACGCTTCTGGTCTAATCAATGGGACTGCCCTTACAAGCTCAGAATCAGTTTGGCCTCTTAAAGCTCAACGCGTGTGTGATAAACAAAGAACATTAACAATGAAGTATATGATGCCTGTGTACATGGTAAATGAGCAGACTTAAGAAGCAGAGTAGTTTAATGGGCATTGCACCAGAGATGAAGTGTCTCTGAAATATCTTGTTATAGATTCTCCTTCACTTTGTATTTAAGGCAACATATTTGTCTGGAGGTTTGGAACAATTCTCATTATGCTTGGAATTAACATTTCATTCAGCTATGCAAACTGAGAGGAAATGAATAAACGTTGGCTAAAAATGAGATGGGTATTTTTTGTTTTATCAGGCACACAGGAGACACTGTATGTTGCTAAAATAATTACTGTTGGCGTATAAGCATATTTGAGGCACAAATAGGAAAAATTGAGAAAGCCCTAACTAGAGGTTTCTGCTGTTTGCTCACAGTGTGGCTGCAGATGTCTCTCACCCTTAAAAAATATTCTTTACATTCCTAATGTTAATGGATTTTTTTCCTATGGAAAAGCTAATGAACTGTTTAAATTAATGAAACCATCAGGCTGTTTTGTTTCCTAAAATAGCGATGTTGTTCTTATAAAATACCTTAGCACTTTCCTTGGATACTTGTATTCATACTGTTGAATTATTATTTGGTAGATATTCTTGAAGGTTTGTAAGCTAAGCTACTTTGGCATGGTTAAACTAAGATAACTGGAATGCTTAATAGTTATTTTGTACAGACTGAACTGTTACATAGTTGGTGAACCAGCTGAATACTTGAATGTGATCTTTTTGCCTACAAAGGGATGAAATTGAAGGGATTGCTATAGAAATGAGAATGTTCCTGTCTTAAGTTGCAAGTATTCTAATGAAAAATGAATAGTAGGCAAATTTTTGCACTCACAAACTTTAAAAAGTCACAGTGCATTCACTGGGTAGTATTATTTATTAGATATTTAACAACTTTTTCCCCCCCTCTTTTCTGTGTTTGATTACATACTGTTAATTACAAAGGCTCAGGAACTTGGAGGAGGTAAAGTGACATTATCATGATACTGCTCCTTTGATATCCATAGACTTGTGCTAATTCCCACCAATTAAGCATTTGACGTACTGGAATCCATGGAGTTGAGCGCCCATCACCAAAAATAAGATGTAATACTAGATGCAGTTTCCAGAAGTCAGATCTGAAAATTTCAACAGCTGAAAGCCTTGTTTGGTGTGCTATTGGAGGTTTAGCTCCTGATGAAGTGCAATTTATTCTTTCACCAGTAAAAGAGTTAATACTTACTAGATAAGCACTAGGATAAATGCAAGGTTCAATAATTAAGTGAACATTAAAAGCCAAAATTTATCACATCTGTGGCTCCCACGCTTGTGTTCAGCCATGGGAGGACAGCCAGAGAACATTCTAACTAGATCCAAAATTGTTATAATGTTGCTTCTCAGTATCATTCAAAAGTGAGTATTTACATATAGTACGTTTCCTCTACAAAAATTGTCACATCTATTGTAAGAATATTAATGGTACTGCTTTGCAGGCTCTTAGATTTGAACAATTCAAAAATAGCATGAGAATGCGCAGATACGTGCAGCAACAGAGGTACTTTTCCAGAGGTACCAAAGCAGTATTTTTTGTATAGCTGTTTATTATAGATCTGGTTCCTTCGCAGAGTAACCAGGAGTCAGTTCTGTATTGTTTCTGTACATATCTGACAACTATTTTATGAAGTTGTATGTAACTGAGGTTTTTTTTTTCTTTATGGGGAAAAATTTCTAATATACAGTATTTGAGTTCCAGACAGAAGGTTTGCCAACTGAAAAAACCCCTCTGATTCCTATGCCATTGGAGTGAGGGATTTAAGGTGCTCTCCAAGCATCTTTGCTCTTCTGTGTGTTGTAGCTTTTGGCCAGTGTATCTGTTAGCCACTCTCATAATGCTGTAGCTTGAACATACATCTGAACATAAAGTTTATGGTCTAATAGGAAAATCCCATGGTCTACTGCGGTTGCATAATAAAAGAGAGGCTTCTCTTGAAATTATGCTTTATCTAATAGCATAGTTATCGATTTTTTTTTACCTAAAATTGGAATGTATGTGTACAGAAAGGGAAAAGCAGAAGTCCTCAAGGACTTGATGTGATGCAATTGTATGCAGAAGGATCTTTTATAAAATACCAGGCCTTTGAGTCTGTCAACAGACTACAGGTATTACTTTCAATGGCTTTGAAATAATCATCCACAGTCCAGGAGATTTCTGCAGAGCATTGGTGATAACTTTTTGGCATAGGTGGTGGAGGAGTCAAAAAGGAGAGGTGCGTTGCTGGAGCTTGTGCTAACAAACAAAGAAGGACTGGTTGTGGATGTGAAGGTCAGGGGTAGCCTTGGCTGCAGTGACCATGAGATGGTGGAGTTCAGGATCCTGCATGGAAGAAGCCGGGCAAAAAAAGTAGAATTACAACCCTGGACTTCAGGGAGCCGACTGTGGTGTTCAAAGACCGACTTGGAGGAATTCTATGGGTTAAAGCTCTAGAAAGTAGGGGAGTCCAAGAGAGCTGGTTAATACTCAAATACCATTTTCTCCAAGCTCAAGATTGGTGCATCCCTATGAATAAGAAATCAAGCAAAGGAGGCAGGAGACCTGCATGGATGAGCAAGGAGTTTCTGGAAAAACTCAAATGAAGAATGAGGTTTACAGAACGTGGAAAAAGGGACTGGCCACTTAGGAGGAATATAGGTACATTGTCATAGTATGCAGAGATGCAATGAGGAAGGCTAAGGCCCACTTGGAATTAAATCTGGCAAGGGCATTAGGAAGGGCCTCTTCAAGTGCATCAGTAGCCAAGGGAAGACTAGGGAAAGTGTGGGCCTGCTGCTGAATGAGGTGGGTGCCCTGATGATGGAGGATGCAGAGAAGATGGAGTTACTGAATGCCTTCTTTGCTTCAGTCTTTATTGTTGAGGCCAGTCCTCAGAAATCCCAGACCCTGGAGATAAGAGAGAGAGGAAGACTTTCAATTGGTTGAGGAGGATTGGGTTAGAGATCGTTTAGGCAAACTCAACACTCACAAATCCATGGGCCCTGATGGGATACACTCATAAGTGCTAAGGGAGATGGCAGGTGTTATTGCTAAGCCACTCCCCATCATCTTTTTGAAAGTTCATGGAGAACAGGAGAGGTGCCTGAGGACTGGAGGATAAGCCAATGTCACAGCAGTCTTTAAAAAAGACAAGAAGGAGAACCCAGGAAACTACAGGTGAGTCAGCCTCACCTCCATCCCTGGGAAGGTGAGGGAACAGCTCATTCTGGTTTTCAGTCTCTAAGCATGTAGAAGAAAAGAATGTTATTGGGAGTGGTTTTCACCAAGGGGAAGTCATGCTTGACCAATCTGATAGCCTTCTATGGTGACATTACTGACTCAGTAGATGAGGGGACAGCAGTGAACGTTGTCTAACTTGACTTTAGCAAGGCTTTTGACGCTGTCTCCCATAACATCCTCATAGGTAAGCTTAGGAAGTGTGGATTAGATGAGTGTGCAGTGAGGTAGATTGAGAACTGGCTGAATGGCAGAGCTTGGAGGGTTGTGATCAGCAGTGCAGAGTCCAGTTGGAGGCCTGTAACTAGTGGTGTTCCTCAGGGGTCAGTACTGGGTCCAGTCTTATTTAAGATATTCATCAATGACCTGGATGAGAGGACAGAGTGCACCCTCAGCAAGTGTCGCTGATGACACAAAACTGGGAGGAATAACTGACACACCAGAAGGCTGTTAGAGACCTGGACAGGCTGGAGATCTGGACAGAGAGGAACCTAATGAAGTTCAACAAGGGCAAGTGTAGCGTCCTGCACCTAGAGAGGAAAAACCCCATGCACCAGTACAGGTTAGGTGTTGACCTATTGGAAAGCAGCTCTGCAGAGAGGGACCTGGAACTCTTGGTGGACATCAAGTTGACCACAAGCCAGCAATGTGCCCAAGAAGGCGAAAGGTCTCCTGGGGTGCGTTAAAAAGAGTGTGGTTGGCAGGTTGAGGGAGGCCATCCTCCCTCTCTACTCTGCCCTGATGAGGCCACCTCTGGAGTACTGTGTCCAGTTCTGGGCTCTCCAATTTGAGAAAGGTAAGGAACTACAGGAGAGAGTCCAGCAGAGGGCTACGAAGATGATCATGGGACTGGAGCACCTGTCTCATGAGGAAAGGCTTGAGAGATCTGGGTCTGTTTAGCTTGCAGAAGAGGAGACTGAGGAGATTTCATCAATGCTTATAAACATTGAAAAGGTGGGTGTCAAGAGGATGGGGCCAGACACTTTTCAGTGATGCCCAGCGACTGGACAAGGGGGAACACCGGAACATGGGAAGTTCCATCTGAATATGAGGAAAAACTTCTTTGAGGGTGACAGAGCACTGGAATGGGCTGCCCAGAGAGGTTGTGGAGTCTCCTCCTCTGGAGATATTCAAAACCTGCCTGGATGTGATCCTGTCCAACACACTCTATGTGAACCTGCTTTGGCAGGGGAGTTGCACAAGAAGATCTCCGAAGGTCCCTTCCAACCCCTACCATTCTGTGATTCTCTGAATTTTCAAAACACTTCAGATGTCTGTGAAAATACACAATAGATATTAGTCAAGGCTATCTGTCCAAATAATATTTTAATCTCTCCCTTTTCTTCTAAATGTTCTTGGAGAGGGAAGAGAATTGAAACTTTGGTTAATTTTGCATGGACTGCTTTTCTGGTATCTTCAAACATGAATTGGATAAATAGTGAGCTTCTGTAATGCTCAGGTAACTACTTTGGAAAACTTGGATGTTAACTTCAAACTATATCTTAATAAGCGTATGTATAAACAAAAAACACATTTGCAGTTTACATTTGAGGTGTCATCGTTTAGTAAGTGAATTTGAAATACAAGTCTATCAAATGTAATGGGTAAATTGCCAGTAAGAATGAAGTCTATTCTCTTTTCTCAAGGAATCGGAACATCAGATGTTGTTATTCATTTTATTAGAAAATAAGTAACTGTGGAATGTTTCTCCCACAGTCTACGCAGGGGAAGCGCTTCAATTGACTTATTATGGGATATAATTTTAATAATTGCCATCTGCTGGAAAAAAAACTTCTGTAAGAGATATATAATTACAGTAAAGTATATCTATTTCCACAGGCCTGTTTCTGTAGATGAAAGATGATCTGTGTATTATATCCCAAAAGTTAGTAAGTGTACACATGCTGTAAGGTCATAGCCATAAAATGTAAATATAATTTCAATTTCCAGGAAACAAGTAAGCATTTTTGAAGTTTGCCACATATTTATTTTTAATCCATGCTTAACAACATGCTGTGTTTCACAGAGACTTCCAACATCTTCACACCATTTGATGAGGCATAACAAAATCTTTCACCATCTATAAAAAATGCCTTTATCATGTAGAACCAGAGATGTGCACAGAGACTGACAGACTTACTCTAGTGACTGTAAATCAATGTTTAGCTGTAGGGAAGTGAGGAACAAAGAGTCTTTTAGAGTCTTTATTGATCTTTGAATCACACTGAAATATGAGTGAAGAGATAATAATACAAAGCTCCGTTTCGTCCACTGTCTTCACGGGACAGGACAAGCAAGAGGCTGTGTCTCTGGGAGGTATGGCACGGTGTGTGTATGTGGATGGCTATTCTTTATTAATTTATCTGATCTGTTTTGCTTTTTGTAGCCCTTGGGTTCTATGTATAAATGGGAATTAAAGCGAAGTAAAGGCAGCATTTCTTTTCTCCTGTTTCATCCTCTTATTCATTTCTTCTCTGCAATGACATGGGAATTCCACTACTTCTCACTGTGTGTAACGAAACCTGCCCTGGAGGAGCTAACCATGAGTTAGGGAAACAACAGGACTGAGGGTAGACTGGGAGTCAGGAAGGGAGCGAGAACAGAGGGTAACGGTAACCTGCCTGATGTCTTCAGTTTGCTGTATGAGGACGTGATGACAGATTACTCCTTGTTCCATAGCTAAGGCAGATACTCATCGTCCTGTTTGTTATTTTGCGGAAGTGAATTTTAAACTGCCTAAGTCTCTGTTGTGCACTTCTGTACATCAAAGCACAGAAATGCAGGAAAGACACTATGCAGTTGCAAAAAGCCAAATTAATGCTGGCAGTCTAGAGTGCAAGAAAATCAGCTTATTAGAAATGGATTTTGTTATAGAAAAAATTGATTGAGTCTGGATTTATTCGGGTTTTTTTTGTTTGTTTGACACACAACACTGTAAATACTAGCTAGATTAAAAGGAATTAAAGTAAACACTGCTAAATATTCCTCCTTGCAATTTGATCGATACAATAATTTTATTTTCTATCACCAGATATTACGTAGCTAAATAACCTATTTTTCAATTATATTTAGTATTTCGTGGAGGGAAAAGTAAAGAATACAGCTTGTGTCTCTGTTTACTCCTATAGATATTGTAAATTTCCCTTTTGTTTTTCCATGGATGGAAAATAATTGTGATGCTTTGACTTTTCAAAATAATTTGCATGTAATCTTCTACAGAAAGCCAGTTATTTTAAGTGCGTACAGCTACTGGCTCTTCTAGTTCAAAGGGAAAAAGAAAGCAAGAAGGGAAAAGAATAGATACAGTAGGTGGCAGTCTTTTCTGACTACTCTTAATACATTATTATTTCTTCATGCTATCATAGTTTAAATTTATGTGTGGCCATACTGTCAATGTAATTTCTATCCATCATAAATGCTGTATAAAGGTCAGAATAGAAAAATGCCACAGCTTTAGGAGGATTATAAACATTTATCTGAGCCTAAGTAGTGGTGAAAAAAATCCAGGTTTGCTGAAGTCACAGTTAAAAAAATACTGTCAATTACAGTTTAACTATATATTTTAATAGAGTCATTTCATTTAACCAGACACCTTGTAGACTAAATTAGCTATGTTAATGGAATGGATAAAGTAATTACAGCTGATGATTCTATAGTGCATTGAAGTGAAGGAATGGACTTCAGTATTAGTTAACCTTCACTGGACTTCTCATTTTATGAACATAATTGACATTACAGTGCACACTTAATCTATTTGTCTTATTTATCCCAATGATCAATGCTGTTCAAGGTACGGGACTTCAGGTTCTCGTGTTTCTATGTACACTATGATGCCTCTGGTAGCTATCAAACATATTTCTTTGCTTCTCCAATACTTGAAAAAGGCTTGAATAAGTGCTAAGACATTCTTATCCTACATATCCAACGTTTATCTGATAGTTGTAAGATTCTGTGTTACGTCCTGACAGAAACTAGAATAGGTGGAAGGATTGAGAAAATTGCTCTAATTCAGAAAAAGATGGTGGGCTAGTAGTTGTTCTTAACTGTAGTACATCTCCATGCATGTTCTGTTCAGGTAGTGATTTCCTTCATCACTGAATCCTGCGTTGTGTTACTTCTGGCTGCGGGGTATGGCAAGAAAGAGGTCTCTTCAGGTCTAAATAAAAGGTGTTTATGCAGCTATTTTGCAGCATGTATGGTGCACAGTAATCAGAAGGTATTAATTCCCTGCAGTTTTCCTGTTGAGGGCAACATAACTATTGCATTATGAACTAGGTATGGGTGGGGGGCTAGGAAGTACAGCTTGCATTGGACTTGGCAAAAGCAAATTCTGTTCTTTCCTGCATCCCAGTCTTCACTGATTTGCTTTGAAATAGCCTGTAAACTATACAGTTTGCTGTATCTTATCATGTTATCAGCTGCTACACTTTTGTTTTTCAGTAGTCTTGTGAATTCGGAAACTGTTGAAGGGAATGATCTTTAGGTCCATCTAGAACAGTATAAGGCAAGCTTAGGAAGGAGACAGCTGCCCTTGAAATCACACACACCAGCACATCTCTGTTTCATTTCTCATTTCGTATTATAGAGACTAAAGCTCCATTTCCTTCAGGGTTTTAGCTCAAACAGCACATATTATTGAATTATATTTTCTAGGCTAAACAAATAATGTAGGTTTAAATTCAGGTCTGATGCTTTTATGCTGCTTGAATAACCTGATTTATTCCTCTACGTGGTGTTCCTGTGTGGTATGATGTGCTCTCTTTCATTGTAATTTTCAGTCACGTGTAATCTAAATTCCCTAAAAGCACAAAAATCTACTATTTCTGTCTTATCAATATGGTCTTAAAAACAAACTAAAATTCCCCCAAACATTAATGGAAAATACTCATTGCTAGCAAATGTGATGAAACTGGGAAAATTTATCTGAACCTAGATATAGCCATATATAAAGACAGAGCATTTGAAATTGCTGTAGTATGTAGGAAAAGGCTGTTAACTTTAACAGCTATCAAAATGAACCTGCAAATGTATATTAAAAATATAAAATATGAAACTTTCAACTATGGGAAAGTCAACATAGAAAATGCCATAAGGAAATTCCTCAGAAAGCTGAAGACTTATGCTAGAGTTGTTACACGTACATCCACAGGGATTTTTTTTTTAACCTGATGTCTCGGTAAACAAGAAATATATTTGTCTCCAAATGTTTGTCTTTATTCTCACAGCAAAGTTAGACTGCTTGTGCAGCCACCATCATCACTGTGCTACTGGAAGCAAAGTGCTCTTTCAATATTCGTACTGAATTGAATATTTTAAGGCCACTGAGGTGAGCAAATTTCCTTAGAGAGAGAAAAGAATAGCACCAAACCCAGTATTTTCTTTCCAGAGCCCCCAGAGTCATCAGTGTATGTAGCATGCAGTCAGCAGCACAAGTCCAGAAGTCCATGTCAGACTGGAAAATGGATAAATCAGAAAAAATTGCTCTAGATGAGGCAAATTAACTTTCTCTGAGAATTCTCTGGCATTCTAATGGGCAGTTTCTGTGAAAGCATGTTAAAAATCTCAAATCTTGGTGAAACAAAAACAATATTTCAAAATATATATACATTTAATGATACCCGAATACTGAGTCTTCCCGATCTGATTCTGAGAGGTGACAAGTAGAGCTTGGTCTGTTCTCTTCTACAGCCTACAGAGAATATTTTCCTGGTTCAGGATCTATCCTGAGTGAGTACAGGTTTGGCTGGCTAAAGACAAAGAAGTATGCCAGCATTAGGCATACTTTTCCCTTTGGCCTTTGACAAAAACTGTGGAAATAGTAGTTAAGGTTGAGGTCTTAAAGTAGGATGTGTATGCTCAGAGGCAGAACCTATGGGAAGATAATTTTAAGGCATCCATGTGCTTTAAAGGCAGTCTCAAGGACTTAACTTTCTCTTAGTGTGAGCTATCACCAAGTTTGATTGTCGAGGAGCAGTTAATCCCTGTCTGGTCCCTGAAGTGGCATGTGAGTGACATGAACGGGTTAAGGCCTCCTGGGAGAAAGTGCTGACAAATGGGTTGTAAGAATGGATGCCAGCAGTTTGTTGCTGGAAATATAGAAATGGACTCTGCCACTTACCTTGGTGGAAGAATCCCTGTGGAGACTTAAGCTAGTGACTTTTGCAGTTGGAAAGATAGCTCCCTGCCACCTATGAACGTGTGTCTACCAGTTCCTGAGCGATTCCCAATATGCTGTTTGTGTTGCATCTAATTTCTGCCAACCAATGCCATTGTTGGATGAATGACATTCTTCATAAGGTTAAGAACTCCCTTTCATTTGTAACGGCAAAACAAATCTCTCTCCCTTACTTACATGAAGTGGAATATGTTAGCTTTGCACTAGTAGTTCAGAAGCAACTTGTTATTCAGAAGTATCGTATTATTATACAAGTTAAATCTCTGTGTGCAAGAATGTTTGGGGTGAAAGTGTCTTTTCATGTTTGACCTGGATTTATTTTAAAGCTATTGAGATATTTTACATCTTACATCTGCTTTTTTCTCCCTTCAAAAAAATGTTTCAGAAGAAATCTCTCTCCCTGTTGGATAAATTCACACAATGTAACAAAAAAATTTGTGAGTTCTTCACATACGTCTTTCTGTATGTTTATTGACATATTTCATTTTCCACCAACGTTCACAGTATTTTGGGGCAAATCTGACACAATCCCTCATTTTGTATTCCTGACCATTATGCTTCTAACACACCAAGTTACAGTAAGAAAAGTGCTTGTCTCCAGGAGTTTTTCCTCATGTTTTGGTCTTGCTAAAGTTCTTAAAGGTACTTATGTGGTTTAAAATAGTATTGTCAATATCCTCTTGATTTAGAGAGATTAAAACTAATTTTTTAAGAATCATCATTATTTTGTTGCTAAAGAATGAGCCAGGAATGATAGCTGATAGTTCTTTCACAAACATAATCCCTCACAGCATTATTTCTGTCTATTTATGCACAGAGCTGCTGATGACTGAATGGAAATAGGATTTAGTGGGATTTAATAATATTCTCGGTAGAAAGGCTTAACTTAATATGCAAGTTCTAGTGGGAATTTTCTTTCCCAAAGATATTTTTATTAGCATTTAGATACTTTCAAGTGTACAAAATAAAGATCCAGCTCTCAAGCAGAGAAAGCCAGTCCCATCAAAGTATTATTGTATTTAAACATAGACCTTTATAGAAGCTGCATACTAGACTCATGAAAATAAAATGTGGGCTTATTTCTTTTAAGGCTTTGAAGAGTTTGTCCTCTCTCTTGTTATTGACTGCATTTAATACAGTCTTTGAATTTATGCTTGATATCGTCCCTGTAAAGTAGAAAGAAATTATCCACAACTGGTCAATGATAAAGAATGATGAAGTAACCATCAGCTACTGGGCACTTATACTATCTGAGCCTCCTCCAAATGATGTGTATTTGTTAGCAACAGTGAAGCTGAGAATGTCTTCCACTTTCCATGAGTGACAGATCTGAAACAGCTACTGCACTCTGGTGTGACAACTTAGCTGTAAACGTGAATAGTTGTATAGGTTTATACTTCTACAAGGTAGTTGTGAAGCTGTTTTTTCCCCCAGAAAACCCTCAACACAACTGATGTGGTCTAGCAGCTTCAGCTTCTGTAATGAATTATTAGCCTGAGCAAACCTATTTAGTACCTCTGGAAATTATAGCTGAATTCTAGGATAGCATCTCAGACAGTATTGTTGTAAGTGATACTGATGGATGGGTTCTGTAAAATTGAAAGAATGGAAGAATTTTTAGAATATTAATGCAGTAAAAGCTCTATCTGTCAGCTGAGTCAGTGAAACAGCAACAATAGGTTACTTAGTACAGGTTTGGAGATGCTTGAGGAAGGTTTACTGAGCCAGAAAATTGTCTAATAAAGTGACTTTTTGTATAGACGTTTTGTGTAAATTCATGGTTATCTGCCAAATTACAGTCCATGTAATTTTGTGAAAGAGTTTGAAAGGTTATTTCAGCCTTTTCTGCTGAAGTTAGATGGATGGGCCTAGATCAATTAATCAAGAAAATACTTCCTGAAAGAATGATAGCTATTTTAGAAAAAAGGTAACTCAGATACCTCAGACATACTCAGATAAGTGAGGCAGGTGTCTTTGTATAGTCTCTTATAAATATTTCTGTCCATGGCATTTTAATATATGGGCTTTGAAGCTGAGTAGACAAAGAAAATATTCTCATAGGACTATTGCATCTTCAAGGATGAAAAGCAAAAATGTACAATGACAATCATTGGACTCCTCTCTCTGATAATAAAATTAAATGGAAATATGGAGGCCTCTAACTCACTCTGGTATACTTGAAAAATAAAAGGTGCAGTTTAGGAAAGATGGCTGTTATTTACAAGCATCATCTATGCATACACCATAGTATTCACTGAAGTGAATAAACAGCCAGTTCTTTACTCACAACTATGTAGAAGTAAAGATCAGATTATCTGGTGGCTAGTATCTGTGAAGTTTATCTGGCTTGTATTTTTCCAAACTGTTTGGGTTTCTTAAAGCTGTACCGAGAAAGGCTGAATTCCCTCAGTGTGCCTGAGGTTTGTTTTTCCTGTTGGAGAGGCATCTTGGCAGGGCAGAACCAGGCAGGAGAATTACCAGTGTGGGGGACTGGTGGAATTCAGACAATCTGTCTGATGTGTCTCTCCTTACCCAAAGAGATTGACTCAGCCAAATCTGTCAGTAGCTCACCATGATCTTCTTTGTAGCTATTGTAACATGCTTTTGTTTTAACCAAAGCAATTTTTAAACTTCATCTTAAATTTCTCCAGAAATAGGAAAGTCAATTTGCTGCATCCTGCTGTTTGTAGTTGGTGCTTTTGTATTTCTTCCTTTAACACTTATGTTCTATGTGCAATGTTAACTTTACTGTAGTCAAGATAGGAGTCTGGAAGGGTCTCTATTATGTTACAATTCAATATCCAACTTTGTAATCGTGTTCCAAAATTATAGTGGATACTAAATCTTCTCTGTTTAACTTAATTTCTAATTCAAATCAATGAGTACTGTAGTTTTCTACCTCATGAGACACTTTTAGTTATTTTTCCCTGCCTATGTGGCAATATCTATCTAGTTGTCTATTTTATTTTTTTTTTAATTTTTAATCCTAGATTATTCAGTTTATAAATTGTGTAAATGTTGAGCTCAACAAGGCCGTGGGTTGCAGCAGAAAGGTGGAAACAGAGGCAAGGAGAGAAACATGGGAAGCTCTTTAACTGGATTTACTACTACTGAAAATGAAGTGTAAAACTATACTTTTTGTAGAAACTCGTGATTGCAGTCTTGATTCATGCCAAGTCTGTAACAGTCATTGACAAAACAGGAATCACTCTACAATTTTTCCAAGTAAATTACTTATCCAATAAATCCTCAGAGGTAATGATTGTTATGTTAAGGACAGATTGTTGAAAATGGATTAAATGCTGGTATCTTATATGTATTACCAAAAGACTGCCTAAAGTATCCATTGTTTAATATTACCTGCTTTTGAAAAGCACAAAGTCACAAAGGGTTGTTCTTGATAACTTTCATAAATACACGTGACTTTCCAGATCAGTAATTCAGTAAGCGCAGGAAAGTGCGAATCAATGGGACGATGGGTTAATGTTGACCTTTTTATGTTTCTTGAAGCATTGCTTTGTGTTTATTCTGTCTTTATAAACCTGAATGGAAGAATGCACCCCAAAGTGCTGATAAATGCTTTAGATCTAAATATGTCAGAGATTCATGCAGTCAGAGTTTAAGGCTTTAACGAATAATGCATCACCTAATCTGACCTTTCCTATTTCACAGACCATCACACTTCTCCAGAATTGACACCAGTAAGGGCTCCTTGTTGAGTCCGATAACTTGGGATTGACTGAAGCAAAACTGAGCATAACTTATGACTGGTCTCAGATTGCCAACATTGCTGGGTATGGAAATCTCCTCAGTCAGTTACTGATTTTAAAACGTTTTCTCTTTAGAAGTTGTTCCTTAATGTCCCTTTTAAAATGAATGGACAGCATTGCTCACTTAAGAATGGAGATGAAAAACACAGCATTTACTAAATTGTTATCTAGTGGTGTCTACTTACGTGAAATGCTAAAGCCACTTGTCTGTAACTTAGGGAAACACCTTGCAAAAGGACTCAGAAACCTTACAGGAGTGGGCCCAGTAGTGTCAGTGAACAGTAATTCAGCTGATAATATATCAATATAGACAAGACCATATCCAAACATGATAGTGGGGCCAATTTGTATGTCAATGTATGTAAATATATGTTAATTTAAATGGATTATTTGGCAGGCCAGAGGAATCTATTTAGTAGCAGATGAGTAAGGTATCCTAAAAGAATACAAATTGGAAAAAAAGTTGTAAAAAAAGCCTGATTAGCTTTTCTAGGCCTGCTGTAGCTGTCTGCTCATTTATCAAAATGTATGTAGTAAATCTCTCTCATCTCCCTCACCTAATTCCTGGGAGACAAAAATGGAAAAAAATTGCCCTGTCTGTCAGTCTACGCCACCAAGTGGACTAGGTAGGCAGTGGCATGAAACTTTAGCAAACAGGGCTTATTCTGCCAGACAGAACCTGTTTATACTAAGTTTGTTTTTTTTTACAAAGCTTGTTACACTGTACAGTTTGCTTGACTTTATTTAGAAGGTTCCTTTGATTATTCAAGTGAGCAAAGGAGGAGCATTGTGATTTCTCAGGAACATCTACTGAGAGCTTTACAGTTTCTGTAGGATGTGAATATTTTGCTGTTTGCGCTGCACAGTGGTAGCTGCCGGGGCACCGGGGTTCATGGCTGCCCCACTACCTCTGGCCAGCCGCAGCCCTGGCATGGCATGACAAACTTTGGTTCCGATAGAAGAAATATCTCTGTTTCAGGGAATCTGACTAACAAGGGGTAGTTTTCCTATGTTGTGTCTTGTTGGATTTTTTTCTGGATATTATTGCTTCAGTCAGTGTGTAAGCGATTGCCCAGAGATACTATATTCTTTCCAGGCGTGGTCAATAAATACCATGTAGGATCCAGGTACAGTCACATATCTGTATTTACATCTGCATCTATGTCTATATTATCTATAAAATCAGGGACGTGCTTTTTCTAGGTGCAACTTGGAAAGCAAAACATAAAACTAAATTTTATGTAGCTCTTTCATCCAGATGTATTTGATGCACTGTATGTATTGATTTCTAATTTATGTTTTTAATATAACTGTCATCTTACAGTGTAGTATAAAATATTTCTATTTCCATATGTTTTCTTACTCTGTTTTAATATGGCTAATAAGCAGTGTTACATGCTCATAATTATAGGATTTTCTTGATTTTTTTTGTGAGCCAGTCTAATGACATATATATGCATTTTCATATGGTACATAAATATCCAATGCCATAATTGTCTAGGCACGTCATGCATATTGACATTCAGTAAATACTAATAAAATCAACTGAGTTGGTATTTATTTAGTATATTCTATTGAATAACTATAACTGGGTGCTATTAATGTAGAGGATGTATTGTGAAACAGTCCATTGGGATAATTTCGTTTGTTTTAATTTGTTATATTTTACAGTGATTATTGTCTTTCAGATTAGGGGCTCTGTTGTATATGGTGTCATTTTTCCGTTCTGTTTCATGACATTGCCATACTCTTAGAATAACAGCATATTAACATTTGCCATAAGAGTGCAGTTTAGTCTTTCAGAGTGAAATTCATTCCTGGGCATAGGGCCAGGTTGAGGCCTGTGAATCTCCCCAGGCCTACTTCAGCTCTCAAATGAGTGTAAAAGCATAAAAATCGTCATCTTTCCCTCCCTCATTTAGCCTGGTGAACAGACCTGCTTTTGTATATACTTTTATGAGGTCTGTGCTCTGAAGTGAAGAGGGCTATTCCAGAGATGGAAGAGCCTAAAATATGTTTAGGTAGGTACCCAGTGGTCTTTCTGAAGGCGCATGTGCAGTGCTGTGGGTCAGTGCAGAGCTCTGCTGAGGTCTGTGCCCGAGGCAGCATAAAAGCAGTCCCATACAGCACCCTTTGGATTCCTTCTCCATGAAGGGAAACAAAGTAACTCTTTTAGAAGTGGCGTTTTTTTCCTCAGAAGTCATTGGAGGTTACCCATGACAGATGTGCCATGATTCTGAATTAACCAGCCACCTCTGAAATACGTGCCACTGAGATTGAAACAACCCTGAGTTAAAAATACCACCTTGCCAACAAACAGAGGCCTCCTTAGTACATTGAAAACAAAATAGGGAAAGCCATTAAAATCCAATGTAGGAGTGTCAGAACTGAACTTTTGAGCACAGATGTTTGCTTCTGCAGGAGAGGTAATGAATTATACGCTGACTTGAGGTATTGAAAATCTAACATAAACTCCTGGTGAGCCAAAGAAACCCCGTTAGGCTTAAGCTGAGCTGTTCTCTGTCCAAACTGCTCAGCCTGAAGAATGAGATTTCTAAAAATTTCCTTTCCTGAAGGAGTGGGAAACTCTGTTAATTAGTGTCTGTAAATTGGCTTGCAGTCCTGAAGAGGTGGCTGCTACCCAAATGTCAGGTGGTATGTGCTCTTTCTCCAGGAATGAGCTGCTGTTTGAGCTGCAGTAATGAGTTAAAGCAGTTCTCCTGTGTACTTTTCTCCAAAAGGCACTTGTCTCTTGAAGTGCTACGCTGACAGTGATGATCCTGAGTAACCATTAATCTGTAATGTCCTTCAAGGTGACAATAAGCCCAGTTTACCCAGATGAAGGAACCTAAATAAATGGCCTGTCTGCATGGTGTGACACAGACTTGGAGCTTAACTCAAAAGGCATAAGTACCTTTGACAGGATGCACACTCAATTACTGTGATGCCTGATTTCCTGGAGATGGAAATGTTGTTGACCAGCTTGAGAGTGTGATCCAGAAGGGAGAAATGGATGTCTAAACCTGCTCTGGAGAAAGATGATTCTAATTTAATTTCTCACCATTGCAGATATGAAACAAAATATTTCCTTAAAAATAAATAGATAAAAGGGAAGAAGGTTATCTTGAATCTGTTTTAAATTATTTCTGTAGAGCAACTGATGATATACAATCAGTACTGCTTGTAGGCAGTTTTATAGGCCCACAAGAGCTAAATTTTACATAACTGGGAAAATAAATTTAGGCTTTCTCCAGATGACGCTTGCTGTGCTATAAATCTTCTGTGCAGTTTGAGTTCTATCTGAACAGCCCTTCATTAAAATTCACACTGCAAGATGAGAGGGGTTGGGGCAGGTTTAGGTGAAGATCAAGAAGATTAGAACAAAGGAAAGAAGAGAAAATGCAGAGAAAAAATAATCTGGAGGGGTTTGTACATGTGGCTGATACCGAGTGAAGGAAACTAAGGGAATGACTTTAGGAAGCTTAAGAAAATCAAAGGAGTAACACAATTCAGTAATATAATATGGTACATTTCTTTCAAATTACTTTAAAACAACAACTTTGCCATATATGTATTTTCCTCTCCAAATGTTTTTCATGTGGACATCTTTCAGACTAACTTAATGTATAATTTTATATAAAGCGTGTATAGCAGTTGACACCTATTTGTACAAAAATCCATTTTTCTTTTTCTCTCAGAAACTAAAAGCAGTGAGACTCAAAGTGAACAGGTCTTTGGAGTAGAAGAGTTCATGTCTATGTACACCAGATCCCATTGCCTTAGACTGGGAAAGAGAGCCTGCAGATTGGCTGCACCTATTTAAGCAGCCCAGTTTGGACTCAGGCATATGCATCTGCAGAAGGGAGCAGCATCCATTGGTTACCAGCATGCAAGCACTCCATTCCTCCTGGCTGCAAATAGTTGCCCAGTACCATGTTCTGGATCCTTTTCTCTCTCTTCTCCACCTCCTGATGCACTGGCTGGGACAGTAGCAGTCACTACAAATCTAAAATAAGCTATTCTATCCCCAGGGATTAGACAGGAGTAGAGAATACTGAGCAAAGACCCTTTACAGTAGTCTGAAATCAGTGGCTTCTTTGATGCTTTGGTGTCTTGTATTAACAGTAGGTGTTTCCATCTTAAAGGGCTGCAAACCATTGATGTTTAAAAAAAAAGATTTGGACTCAAACCTAATATAGAGTAAAATATACATCAATCACTTTAATCAATTTATTGATGCCACTGTAAGCTCAGTTTTAGTATTGTTAGTTCTTTGGAATGAAGAACAAAAATAATACTAAATGATATAAATCTTACAGATAACTGTACCTGTCAGTAAGACCCTTGAGTGTAACAATGCTTGAAGATACTTGACCTGTCTATAAATGAGCAATTGCAGCAACATGGAGACTCTTGTGATCTCATTTGAACTCTTTCATGGATAGCTGTAAGTGGGTGCACCCCAGCGTGTTCTGATTATTGGAGCCAGAATGGTCTTTGGCTTACCTTTAGGGACACCGTGTTAGGAATGTGATTTCTGCTGCGAGATAGATAGGGCTTAAAATACCAGACCGATGTAAAGCTCAGAAAAAACTGTTGTTGAGAAAGATTTCCTTAGCTTCAGAAAGATGCAACTGGCTGTGGAGAGAAGCGGCTGGCTTTGGTGGAGGTTGTCTGAGGAGGTGTTGACTGAGGTTTCTGCCAGCAGAAAATGTTGGGAATATCTGTGTAGGGTGGACAGTCCACAGCACGAAGCCATATGAGCACAACACTATTGTCACTGCAGGCTGAAGTAATAAAATATGAGTATTTGTGATTCTTATATGAATAATATGAGTATTGTGGATTCTTACTGTTCAGGTTCACCATAAGAACTGTGAAAATGTGAGTTCGAGCTTCTGTATAAAAAGCATGGTAAAATGGGTTGTGTTCTGAGACGGCGAATCTGACCTGTTAGCTGTCATTTTCATGTGTCTTCATATACTTTTCTGAGCTGCTGTGGTATATCAGTTGCACAGTCCTTGGGAGAAATGGGACTTCTGTACAGTGTGGGGGGGCAGAATGCAGCTGATCTAACTGTTATCTGCATTTATAGTGGGCTGTGTTTAAAACTGCCATTTTTGAAACAAAATCCTGAAGAAGCTTTGTTTCACTTGGGCTGCTGAAATGTTTCTGAGGTGTAATTATTTTAATTGAGTTTTCTGAAGCAGTATATGCAGGCAGACTCCACAGGCTCTGCTGCTGATGCTCAGCTGGCAAGCTGCATGTGAGTCTAGCAGAAATTTCTGATTCTAAAGAAAATGTGAGTTTTCTTTCCTCCCTCAATTTCAGAGATAGAGACAAATATCCTAATTCTTTAAGAAGCTGGACACTTTTATGAGAAGCTCGTGTGACTCCTGTTGATATAAAAATCAATAAACGTGATTTTTATTTTTGAGAGAATTTTCCCCATGTGGCAGTTTCAGAGGAAATACAGACTGTTGATATCTGCGGCCAACCTCTGCTTTTATGAATAATCCCTGCTGACTTGAATGAGGGCTGCAGAAAGGTTGTGTCCCTTGTGCTCATCACCCTTGCAGCTTGTCTGACATAATGTATGCTAGTTCTGAGGAAAAAGAGAGATGTGGAAGGCTAGAAGTTCTCTTGAAATGCTTATTAAATGCACTGACAGACAGGAACTGAAAGTCTGCAGGAGTTAACAGGTCATAAGAGTGGTAATTAATCATAATACTAAATAATCAAGTGGATGATCTGTTTGCAGTTTGGAGAAAATCCCTGCACATTTCAGTTTTGTGAATCTGTGGTCATAGCTATTGTGTCAATGTAATGCATCTGTTTTCTAGAGCCCAGCAAAAGCCATACTGCACAAAACATTCATTTTTGAATAGTCTCCACAACTTGGTGCTGGTAACTCTGTGTCTCCTCAGTTTCCCAGTAACTGAATGCAGAAGCCCTGGTAATAATGATCTTTGCATAACCTAAATAGTCTGTTTTCTGTGGGAGAAATAACCTTATTGTTCTGTAATTCTAGGATTAGTTTATAGTTAATTTATGTGCTTGCATATTGATGTGCATGTATAAGGTTATGTGTGGGAGAATGACTGAGGAAAAGTCAGCTTAGAAAATGGGCTTTGCTTTTTGTTTTGTCAATAAGATAGTCTCTATGCTTGGTATGGAAACGAGTTTCAGGACTTGGCTCTATGATCTGTGAAAGTAAGTTTTTGCACGCTTGAGTCCTTTTAAGCGTGAACCTCTTGTGGAATGCAGTTGTTACAGGGTGTCTTGGAGCAGCAGTTGATCTCTTCAGAAGCAGTGCGGTGGGGACCTTGTCAGCACAACAGGCTGAGATGCAGCTCTGCAGCTGCAGCCCTTATTGGCTTTTTGTGGAAAAGATGCCCAAATGCTCAGCATTGCTTCCTGAATGCCAGAGACGTACAGTAAGATTCGCAGCAAGGAACGCTTGGATGATTTATAGGAAGATACCTGCCCATCCAAATGAGTTCCAAAAGTGTTTTAACTAGCATAAAGATTAGTACCAATCAAGACTATTCCCTCGCAATTCTTGAAAAGGATGAAACTTACTGGATGAATAATTTGCTGTGAATGGTTTGTTCATCTCTACTGTTTTCTAAGCAATTGTTTATTATGACAAATTGCCAGATAACAAATTTATTCAGGCTGTGGTTTGAAACAAAGATCCTGTCTTCCTTTTCTGTGGATGCTGCCTGATGAGCTGAGAGCCAGCTAGCACCCCTGAGCTTGTCTGGAAATGAATATTCTTAGATATAGGCAATCTGTGTTTTAAACATTGTATCACTCCATCTTGTTCAATTTTTTTCTTTTTTCTTTTTTCTTTTTTCTTTTTTTTTTTTTTTCCCAAATTGAATACCATCTTTTGCTAGTGTTGACTACAGCTGAGCAGGCTCCACAGAGTCACTCTGCCAGTGGTCTGCATAGCACACTGTGACAGATATGGCAGGTTGCGCAGCCTATGTGCATAACAGTGGATTTGGTAGTTACTCACTGGAAAAAATTCCTAGAAGGGACTATAAAAGATGATTACTCTTTAGGAAGCTTTCTCTGGGGAGGTTTGTTCTACCTGTTTTGTCTTGGGGAATGGTTCACCTACTCCAGGGAGAAAGCTGTGGGCTTTCTGATGTGCATCATTCATATTCCTTAGGCTTGCACAGGAGAGACATGCCTGGTGGATTGGCAGATCTGTGTTGCTGTGTTAGGTTTGTGGTCGTGTGCATCCTTCTCTGCTGGCAGCACAGCTTTCTGAAATTTAAGAATTATCTTGTGGGTGCAGGAATGATGTGGTCCTTTTGCATGTTTGTCTCTTGAAGCTGCAGGTCACCAAGATATTAAAATAGACTCTACAGTTAATTTTCTTGTGTTTAACGAAAGATGTTTTATTCCCACTATAGTACCAGTACCTCCTCATAACAGCCTATGCTTCTACTATAAGAATAAAACTTTACTTGCTTATATGTAGGTTGTTCCTATGTTATGAAGATTTTCTGCTTGTGCTGCTCAATTATGAAGCAAAGCTTGTAATACAAATTTACTTATATTGAGGTATGGTGTTTTCAGCCTTTTGGGAATATGACTTTGGAATTTCCAATTTGGAAAAGACAGGTGATAAACAGTAATTCGCAGAAAAACAAACACTTCTAAGCAGAAAGCAGAGCTACATACCTGATAATATCTCACCAGGTTTTTGTTGTATTGATGCTGTGCAAGTTGTTATTTCATGTTTAAAGGTATTGGAATTCAACCCATTGTTACTAATTTAGATGGGCAGGATTTATCTAAGTATGACTTATACGCTTTAGCACAGGAGCTTCATCAGTAAGATAAATCACCCTTCAAAGGTGCCTTTCCTACCCCTCTTACCCACTCATCTCTCGCACCCTGTAGTAGTGTCTCTTTCTTTTTTCCTTCGATGAATGAAAGTCTGTTACCCTTTAGATGCTAACTAAATGGCGTTGAAATCAGGTAAGATTAATCTTACTGTAAGAACTGTTATCAACTTGTACTAATGTATGCATGCTAATTACACAGTATGAAATTCTTATAAAGAAATATGGTAGTAACCATTTTTTTCAGATGAAGTGGTCCTCATGTCATGACTACTAGTCTGGTTTATGATGATACAGTAGAAAGAAGTGAAATTTCTCAAACTAATGACTTATTTTTAAGAATTCCATACTTGTGAAAAAAATTCTATTTTATTGAAGTTGCTTTATGTGTGGGAAAGGTTAGGGTTTGCTTTAGGGCTTTTGATAAAAATCTGAACATACTTTGTTTTCATAACACATTCCTATATGAGATAAAATCTTTTTTAATGAGTAGTTGTATACTATTTCATGTGACACAGAGAAGGTTTTGTTGTCAATACAGGAAAGCTGGTTACCGGAGTGAAGTGGTTTAATTTGTCTGTTTAGCTGAACTCGGTGTCTTCAAATCCTGTGTAACCAATTGTAAGGGATAACAGCTGTCATTTCAGTGAGGGAGGAGAGTAACTTCTCCTTGGTCATGTTGTAATGTAATTTGTTGGTCGTCGCCCCCCCTCTTCCCCTCCCCCCCTTATCAGTTCTTGAAACCTAATTAATAGTGTTCTGTTTTTCAACCAATATGAAGAATGAGGCAATTTGTTGTTCAGCTTCATGTGGGGTTGTATTGTAAAGAAGCCTTATGAAATGAAAATGAGAACATTCATGAGACTTAAGGTGGTCTCAACTAGTATGTTGGAAGAATTAGCAAATCAAATGTCTTCAAAATAGATCTGGCAAAATGTCAGTGCGTTTTATTATTTTTCTTGTTCTTACATAGGAACATTTTCATAAATGTTCTTGCTTTTCTATGAGCCCAATTTCAAAGGGTATAAAGACAAGAATCGCAGACTTTGCGAGGAATGCAGCTTTCACACAATTTTTCAGATACCTGTCTTTTTGCATTATGTGATAGCCAAGCTTAATAAAAAGTCTTGTGCTAGTTCTTCATGTTAATTTCTTTCAATATATACCAAAATAGATAAATAGCACCTCATTCTTTTTTTCTCAATAAAATATTCCCCCCCTCCATTTCTAATGAGATAGTATAGCAAGCCACCTGGGTTTCAGAAAGACTTGTTTCCTAAAGGCATCAGTAACAATACTTAAGACCTTAAGTAACAATGTTACTGCTAGTAAAACCCAAACCTCTTTGCAAGAGGTTGGCCTCAGTTTTGGGGGCTGTTTCCGAGCAAGGGCAAGCAATATGGTGGCTACCAGACGTATCGTTTAGGCTTTGAACCTCTTCCTGTCATCCCAGAGAAGAGCTTTGTCAACAGACAAATGTTCTTCTGTTATGAGTAAGAAGACAGGCAGATAAAGGAAAGCAATTTGTCTACTAACATTGTTCCTCGCTGCCCCAGAGCAGCACAAATCCAGGATGCACTCATTGTTGGGCTGGAGGCACAGGCAGCTGCTCGCTTGGAGATTCTCTCTTGTAAAGCCCAGATCAGGGAGTGAGCATAAACAAGGGCAATAAAATGGTGGAAGGAAAAAGAGTAGGAGAAAAAGACATTGAGAGAGAGAGAGAAGCCAATAGCATAAGATAAAACTTGGGCGGGGAAAACAATTCTGAAGCTGGGACTGGTTATGAGACCTCAAAGTTGCAAATTTGCCAGCAAGTACCAATGGTGAATAAGGGGTCTACCAAGCAAAGCTGAGAATAGGGATCATGTACCTGAGAAACTGTTGGTCTTTCTCAGAAATAACAATATTTCCTCAGATTTTTACTACTTTAAATTGACCCATAGCCAGACCTGCAATTAAGCTTCAATATATTTTATAAAAAATAGTACTTAGTTTACTTTCACATAAGTGAAGAGATACAATTGCACAATGGTGGTTACAATGGTAGAAATACATACTGTTGATAAAATGTTTGCAAGAGATTTAAAAACATACTGTACAGCACCACATCTGAAATTGGGTGATGGCAAAATGAACATTACTCCATGTCCAAGTAAATTAAATTCCTAAGTCTTTCTCTTGGAATAAATAAAAAAATACAATGTGCAATATGTGTCTGACACTACCAAAATATATCCTGAAGTTGAGCAATAGATTAAAACCAAAAATGAGGTAAAAAAAGACATTCATGCATTTAAGCCACCATTAGTCTCTGACTCTAAAATAAGGCAGATCATAATCTTTTTAAAACTGTCTTTAGCCACTTAAATCCTCTTTAGTGCTTTTCAAGACAAGGTCTTGACAGACCTTGTAGAATCATGAGTTAAGATGCTTTTATTTCCAACAGGCCATTTTTGACAGGCTCAGCCATATTTGAAATGCATTATATGGTAGAAGATGTTGCTTTTCCTTAATGACAAAAGAAATATATAAATTAAAAGGAACAGAGAAAGATGGATGATTTTAGAGTTTATCACAAATGACACTGCTTTGAGGGAAGGAGGTGAGGAAAAGGGAAGGGAAAGAAAATTATGTGTCATCTTCAGTTTTAATGACGTGGAAAAGGGTGACATTAAACAGGACTTGGTGTCCGTTATTCCAGGCATAGAGAGCTCTATCTCTTGCATTGTAGTCAAGCATGGATATATGAAAATACTGATTATGGAAAGGAATGTCTGTATACTCATAAGTGGAGGTTTTTGTGGAATAAGAATAGTAGACCTTGGCTCCTGTTAAGTGAGAGTTAGTAACATACAAGGTGCCACAGATCATGAAGGATTCTCCAGCACTTCTCTTTGGGTAGCCTGTGCTCCAGCTCTTCAGCACCTCCAGTGTATCCTGGTTTAGCTGGCTGATGACAATGTTGCCTGCATTCTGGTTGGTGGCATACACAGCCCACAGCCCAATTTCATCTGCCATCAGGTCAATATCAGAAAAGCCACCCCAGGTGTAAGGGTAGACATTGTGAAAGCCAGCATACTCAAGGCTACGCTGTGCAAGCACCCGCCCAGTGTCAAAGCTGTATTTGATGATGATGTTGCTCTGATACTTGTTGAAATAGAGGGAGCCATTGTAGACAACATGGTTGGTTCCTGCCCATTTGAATGGAAGGTTGTATGTCCTTGATTCAGCCCCACTGACAAAGTCTGCAATTGATTTATATTCACGGACAATTTTATTGTTAGTGTAACTATCCATGTACCAGACCTGAAAAGAAAACAAAGATTGGGAGTAAACACCTGGAACTCAATCTGTGGTACGTGATTATGATATGGCATGATGGATACATTGCACAAAAAAGAAGGAAAAAAGGTTTTAGGTGTGCAGCAGGCAATCAAAGTACAATATTGTCCACATTCCTGTTACAAAAACATGAGGAATTCTTGAATTTCTGAATCAAAACTTACCTATACAGGTGAACTGTCAAGAAGAATGTTACTAACTACAGTGGATTTTCAGAGAAATTTAATGTTGGATTATTCAGTGTTTGGGTCTCTACTATATGGGGCTTGCTTAAAGATATTCCCAGAGACTAATAATCAAAGAGAGGTGGGAAATGGTATGTGAGCTAAGCTTGGATTTACACCTAGGAATAAATTTCATTGAATTTTCTTCAGCTGAACCTCTGATGGGTGAAAAATAGCGTATCATTATTAAAGAAACCAAATAAAATAGCAATGAAACCAGTAAAGTTTAGTAACACTTTTTTCCCTTAAACAAAAACCAAAATCAATACTTTTATTAATGTTCTGTATGCCAATTTCCATTTCCCCATTTTTTTTGTTCATGCATTTTGCCTTTTCTCCTTTTAGTTTGTCAGAGGACAAATCAAATCTTGACTAACAAAAGAACAGAATAATTTCTGGAGATATTTTTTTGTGCCAATTTCAAAACTGGTATTAACAAAATATTTGTATAAATGCCAGTTCAGGTCCCCATCTTCCTAGTAGCTGAGATGCTGTGAGGACTATTGTTTTCTGTAATTTGTGTGCACACGGGTAATCTTTGTGTTGCTTTAAGAGGGTGGCAGTGGGGGGAAAGTACAGGCTGCCTGGGGAGGTGGGGGCTGCAGGGTGTGCATGGGGGAGCACAGTGGGGAGCTCCTGGTGGGGGCGATGGCCCATGAGGATGCACTGGCACTCTGAGGTGGCAGAAACTGCTTCTTCAGGACAAGAGGTAATTGAGTTCCCTGGGGTCAGTAATAAACCTGCACAGACACAGCGGGCAGTGGAGAGCTGCACACAAATCTTTAGTTACTAGTTGCCATTTGTATGTTGACTTTTTTATTGCCTTTATTTTTTTCTGTATTAAAAAAATTAACCTTGTGGATCTCATACAAGTGAAACCTAGTGTTTTGACTTCAAAAGTCCTTTGGTGCAGAGAGCGTCTCCTCAAAGCTGTGGCCAATTAGAGATCTTATTACAGATCCAAACAATAACAGAACTCAGATCTGAGGTGGCAAATGGTCTGAATACAGCTGTTATGGGACCTAATCCTGCAAATTTTGACTGTGCTGCCTTATGCGTTACGCTCTTGGGTAAAAGTGTTGATGTTTGTGTTACAGTACTTGGGTTCTTAAAGACCCAAGCTCAATTAAATATGATAGGAAGAAAAAAATTGTGTAGCCAATTCAGATAGGTGTATGTCATCATTGAAACAGTTGAAGGAAATGGCATAAAGGTGCTTAGCTAACTTTTGTCATTGAATATTTTTGCATAAACAGCTGCTTTTTCTCTGATGTTTAACAGTGAAAATAATGGAAGAAGAAGAAACATGCTGGTGAGTGTAACCTCCTAGGGAGAAAATCTCTTTTAAAAGACTAAAATAAAGCAAGTAAAACTCCAGAAGGACACAAAGATATTCAGTGCCTTAACATACTCGATTATTTTTCTCTGACGCTAATGGATCTGTCATCCAGGCTCCAAATCGGGTTCCGGATATCTTGACTGTAATGGGGCCTGTAATTTTCATCAATTTGCCACATGCTGAAATTAGAAAAACAAATGCATTAATGCGAATAATTACACAACTCTCCTTGACATCAGTCAGAGCACAAGACCAATTGCTCTAAACTAAATAGTTGGCTCCAGGGGTTTCAGGCTTATGTCAAAGATGGATTGTCATCTTCATCCTATGAACTTTTACATATCAAGCAGTACTATAAACATGTAAAAATATACAAACAAAAACTTATTTGTGTATATTTTTGTTTTTATATATTTTAAGTAAAGTTACGTTTTCTGGGCATAAAGAAAAATGCTACCTAGTAAAATATATTCTGAGCGGAAATGAATACTCTCCCTGCCCCTTGACACTTTTGCCTTTAGAAAATTCAATGCAAGGCTAGGATTGATGGATGTTTCAGTTTTCCATTGACCAGGGTAACAAGGAGGTTAAGGGCAGACAGGAAAAAAATGAGCTTTTGCACGAAATGTATAGCTGTACACAAATGCTTGTGTCTGACTGCACTGTGGTTACTGTTCCAGTACTGTCTGAAGTTAAGAAAGCAAATATGAGAATTATTCAGCAACCTTGGCTATATCAGTTGGCTTCTAATCCATTAGGCTCATATTAGACTGTCTAGGAGGAAATAATGAGAGTCGATATGATCTTGGATGCTGACCTTCCTAACAATCCAAAAATCTATATTTGAGGGGACTTTAATAACATACCTATTAGCAACAAGACCCTGGTGGAATTCATATGTTTACCACGAGGCTTAATATCACACAGTGATGTGTAGGTGATCAGGTGAAATAGCACGCTTTGAAGAAAAGATGTTTCATAAGAATGTAAAAAGATGTGACACATTTAATTTATTTTTTTAATTTAAAAGTAAGTCCTTCTCCCTGGTACATGGTTTGTGCTGTATTGTATAACCCTATCTATCTAGGAAATATGGAAAACAAACTGTATCTGGTGTTGAGAGTGAATTTATTCAGTTCAAAAGAGAAGGTCAGATCAAGCCTGGATTTTCTACTTTATGCAGCTGGCAAGGAATGTATTGTGCATGCCTGTTTCAGTCAATTAGAAGGGGGTTAATGCTGTGGTGACAACTCGGGAGCTGCTCGCGGGGATTTTTTTCACAGCCAGGGAAGTGGGGTGTAACAGAAATGAAGATAACTGAGTACCTGCTGAGACCTCAATGAGCAGGGTAGGCTGTTTCTATTTTCTGGGCTGATTCAAAAGCATTGTTATTTACCTATCTCAACCTATGTATCTTACAATCTTTTGAAGATATTTTTAAATTTCCCATTTTAAAGAATCTTAGCAGTTTTCTACAGTTGGTTATCATAGTACATAATTTTTTATTCTGGATTTTTTTTTTTAGATAGGCTGCTAGTATTGTGTGCTGAGTGCTGTTTTTCCACAGCAATGAACTGCTACTAGCTTGGAAAGTAGAGGGACTACATCCTGTCTAGGTGAAGGCTGTTAATTTTTGGTGGTATGTTAGTAAATAGTCTCAGAAATGGATATGAGATAAACACAAACCTTCAGAGGGATTTAATCTGGAATAAAATCAGAAAAATGAGTAGAAAGAAATCAGGAATAATTTAATTACTCCTCATTTTGTAGTTTTTAAGATAATTAAAATACAATGCATGTATGAGTTAAAGGATATATTAATTGGTGCCTTTAAAACACAGAATTGAAATGAGTAGGAAAACATAAAGAATTCGGAATTCTGAAATACTCCTTCTATTAAAAAAAGACATCCAGGAAGCTAAATGAGCTGGGAAATTCTGCTTCTGAACAGACAAAACTTAAAGAAGAGCCCATGGTGGAGAAGTGGGGGTGGTCTCAGAGCCCACCTTTGGCACACAGCCTGGGTAACACTGTGTGTTAGGGTGGGCACAGGAGCGTGGACAGTGCGAGCTGAATTTGCAAAACCGTCTGCTGGCACAATGACTTTTGGTGAGGCCAGGCAGGACAGCCACCCCACCAGGTACCGGGAGCAGCCAGCACTCGGCAAGTGGAGTCAGAGCATGGGGACAGCGATCTGGGTCCCCCAGCCAGGGCAGGAGCGTGTTTACTCGCAGGCTTTCTCACCACCATGTGTGTCAGTGGGGAGCACAGGTCAAGCTCGAGGCCCCACATCTCCTGCAGGAGAGGTGTAAAAGTAGGGGGTGTGTTTGTAGCCCATGCTGGCTGTTATGTGTGTGTGGGGTGCACACATAGCTCCATGGGTGTGCATGTGGTGCACCATGTGTGACTGGAGCTCTTTTATTCTAGCTAGAGAAGGGTGTTCAGAAATTTGAAGATTTATTCTTAAGTGTCTAGTACTGTGGTTTGTCTGTATTACTTATGTTGATCCTGAAAGTATAGATCACTGATTGCCAGTTAATGACATGTTGTTAATAATTAATAAACCTCTTAAGTCTTGATTTGGGTTGAACTATATGAACGGTGCCACTTTCTCCTGTGACGGGAGTCAGATGCTTTTAGAGAATGATCTTTCAAAATGTATTGAGATACTGTTCAATGTGACTAGATATAGGGAAGAAATTTTTTACAGTGAGGGTGGTGAAACGCTGGCATAGGTTGCCTGAAGAGGTGGGAAATGCCCCATCCTTGGAAACATTCAAGGTCAGGTTGGACAGGGCTCTGAGCAGCCTGATCTGGTTGAAGATGTCCCTGCTCATTGCAGGGGAACTGGACTAGATGACCTTTAAAGATCCCTTCCAACCCAAACTATCCTATGATTCTAAAATCCCTTTTTTGCCCTCTCTTCTTTTTTTTTTCTTTTTCTTTTTTTTTTTTTTTTTTATCCTGGCAGAATGGAACATTTGAGGATGTGGAAATAACTCTTGTGATGGCAGGAAAGCTTTTTTTTAACTGGTTGAAAAGTTTTGCTTCATAGCAAACCTCTGCTCTTTAATTCTCTCACACGAGAAGGAACAGGTGCTAGTGAGAAGGTAGATCAAATACATTCCCATACTAGCAAATGTCAGGAAGTTCAGGAACACTAAGTTCTAGGTGTGTTTTCCACCAATAAAATGTTCAGATGGGGTTACACAGAAAAAGTGCTAACCCAGTGAAGCACCCTGGGGTTTTTAGAAGCACTCAGTCTTTTTCCCTTGACTTTGAAAGAAGCAGCTGCCTACATTAGAAAATCCCAACCATAAATGATTGTAGTAATTAGAAAATCAAGCCTCTGAGTGTTTATCCATGCTAAATTGAACTGTAGAAGGAACATTATATCATACACAATCTGGGTGTTTATGGCTTGATTCATCTCTTGTAACAGTTTTGTACTGTGGACTCCAGTAGGTCTGTTTGTGGCTTCCTGTATTTATTTATATTAAGGGAGAAGTTGAGCTACACCTGTAGGCTGGGAAAGTCTATGGGGCGGAACAGATCTGGAAAGCTGCTCCAAAGTGAGCAAAAAGCAGGAAAAGGTTTTGATAGATCAGTTGAACAGGAGCTGCTTTGAAGATAGCTAGAAAGAAGTAGCCGATAGTCCCAGTCTCTGTGTTGCAAATGAATATTGGTAGCTGCTGCTATATATACCAAGTGAGTGTATGATTTATAGAAAATTTTGCAAGGGAAATAAAATCAGAACATTTTCTTGAAGTGTTTATAAACATTGTTATGTATTGTAGGTAATAAATAGGGGAAAGTGAAGTGAGTTTTTTTTTTCAGTGGTTGCACAAATTACTTCCAAGTGTTTTACTACTTGCACTTTTCTGCTTATGGTCAAATTTGTCATAACATTGTAATGTGAGGGAATGAAGAATTAGTTCTTACTTAATAGGTGTATGTCTGTTGTCTTGCATAATACAAATCCAGGAAGTACTATAGTCTAGTTATTAGAGCTTGCTGAGAGGAAGCCTCTGAATTCTTCTGCATGTGTGCAATGGCTTCCCATGTAATCTTTGGGAAAGTAATTCATCCTCCTGGGCTGCTTGTTCCTTCATCTAAAAAAAGGGGGTGATAATATATATCTCTATTGGACAGTTTTATACTAAATGGTGCTTGTAAAGTTCTTCAAATCCCAAAGGGAATGATGCTTTGGAAGTACAAGTACCACTGCAATCCATAAAATAATCTCATGCCTGCACTAATACCTCTTCTGCCGGTGTTGTAACAGCATTTCTTTGGATACATAGAATATTCTACTTTTGAATTTCTGACGAAAAATGTTACTGCAAAATATTGTTTAGATTCTACATTATAATCAGATGTAGCTACAAGTGAATCAAATGGGTATCTACTCTAATTATTTCTTCATATTTCATAAGCAACATTTGGCAGAGTATTGGCTTCTATGAATGCTACCCATATAAATTTTTTCCAATTTCATAAACACATTATGAAAAGAATAGTAGGGTCCCAAGCATACTGTGCAACCTGCATTCTCTTATAAATGCACATGCCTTATATGGTTGCCAGCAAAGGACCCATATATGCATAAGTGAATTTGTGGTGTGTGCAGTCATATACATTCTATTCCTATGTGTTTAATTGCATGCGCCCTTTTAAATTTTCATGGACAAATTTCTCAGCAGCTTCGGCCTGAATTTTCTCTTATTCCAAAGACAAGGAGCAAGTTTCAGTCATCATAACTGTTGTGGTAATCATTAAACCTCAGTGAAAATAAGACAACTGCTTACTATATGTTAATGAGTGTTGAAAGTGTTGCCAGTGCAGATGGAAGATCCCTCTTAAGCGGCCAGGACAATATAAATAATGCATTATATTGCTGAAAAACACCTGCTAGGGAGAATAATGGAATATAGCTATTACACACGCTGGTTAGATAATTATATTGTGAAATGCAACAAAATCTGTGAAGATTTAAGACAGATCCTGTGGCATACTGGGGCCAGTCTGCCTTCTGCTGCCATAGACTTCTGGCCATCAGACTGGCATGGACTGGCACAGCTGGATCTTCTCCAGTGTGGTGAATATGGCTGGGGAGAGGGTGTAGGCGTGAAAGCTGTTTTTCTTTCATGCTTACTGATCTGACCACACAGTACCAGCTTTTAGGAGTTACAGTAAGCCTAACTGAAGATGTTTTTACTTTAAAAGGCACACAGGGATAGGCCAGAAATACACCCACTCCATTAGTAGGCGAGTATAAAAGTTATTTAAGCATCTAAGACCAGGGAATAATGCCAAGAAAGATGAATAAATCTGTACTAGAGCTTGAGAAGGCCAAACCCCTTTAATAATGGATGTGCTTAATAATCTATTTCATACAAAAATTTTCTCTCTATTGTTAATATACATAATTTTAGTAGTATTTTTTACATTAGTACATCAAGAGAGATAGAAGATGTTGCAGGAATTCAGCTTAGATAGGAGGGGAAATGTGGATGAAAAATAGGGAAATAACCCCTTTGAATATACCTAGTCATTTTGATATATAAAATGTATCTTATATTGTAGTCATTTCACTAATCAATGTTACAAGAATACGCTGGAAAAGCAAAAAACCAGAAGTTACTCACTAAAGATAAGTTGATTACCTTTTGGTGTCTGATAAACTTACTGGAACACTCACTATCAGAAAATACTGTCTATTTATATGGTTTTTCTTGCTGCAGTATTGCAGTGCAGGCATTTTCTCCTGACTACCTCCCGTAAATGCAGTAATGTGCTATTATGTGTGTGTACTGAGGGGAAAATAGGATCATAAGAAATTTCTGTTTGAAGAAGTCTTTCATGTATTTTAGCCCATCATCACTGTGTTATTTCTAGTGTGTAAAATAAAGAGATTGAAAATAAATAATTTAAGAGGCTAGCCTAACCTAGATAATTTCTCATTCCATTGCCTCACAAAAATAAAGAGGCACTGCTTATGAAGTTAATAACATATTTTGTGTCGTGTGTAGCATTTAAAAGTAAACATCCCACAGTTGATAAGTGAGATACCCATCACAGGACTGAACCTTGGAATTTCTAGTTTATTCATGTTCAGTATTAACGTACAAAATGTTTATTTCTCATAGAGGGTCTGGATTGTTGGCTGTAGCGATCCAGATTGCAATAGTCATCCATTAAGGAGTCTCAGAATGCATGGATAGGTTGGGGAGAGGGGAGACTCCATTGTGATTGTAAAGCAGGTAGGTACTAATTATCCCCCTTTGGGGATCCCCCTTTTAAGGCTGACACTTGATAATGATACTTCAGGCTGTTAGTTTTGGTAGCTGATACTGAGCTAGCACTGATTGTCAGAGATGCTCAGCATTTGACTCACTAAAGCCAGCATGTGAGCGACCAAGGTGGAGGCTGCCTGATGTAGATCTAGTGCAGTGCTTACAACAGATTGTTGCTGTGCTTCCAGCAAAAATCATACTTTTTTCCCTTAAATTACATGTAATGCTTAATTACGTTGTATTGCAAATTGGAGAATGGCACATCTCTCTTAATGCTAATATTACAGGTCTAAAGACAGTACAGGCAGTCATAGGTGTCATAGCACAGGGTTATGCTGTGGACATCTCAAAACTGATTCCAGTCTACTTCCCACTAAATCTTTTTTCACACTGACGTCCCAAAAGTGACCCAAGTAGCAATGCCTGTCTGAACTTTTTTGAAAGCATATTTGTAGCTCTTCAACGAGGTGTAAATTTCTTAGATTTTAAAATTGCTATCTGTTTTAATTTTCTATTTTATTTCCTTCTGCAGATCTTTATATAAGATACACTGGTGCAAACTTAGAATGATATGATTGACCTTAGGCTGAGTTACTCTTGGCTTTTATTAGGGTAGCATGGTCAGGATATAATCTCTCATCAAACAAGAAAAAAAGAAAACTTCATCTTTCTATACAGAGGTAACTAAAAATATACAGCCAAGGGACCAAATTTGCCATGAAATTGTTAACTTACTGAGCTTTTTCATGCAGTCTCGAAGCCTGGTTTCTAAACTGAGTACACGCTGGTGTAGTTCCTCATAGTCATAAGCACCAATTTCTTCCTGAATCCCAGTGAGGACAGTAGACAGATTCCGAATTTCCTCCTTGAACTGGGTGATTAATTTGGCATCAGTTTTGTATTGTTCCAGAACTGGGATCAGTGGCAGGAGCTCATCCATCTTTTCTTTCAACTCCTGTTAAAGGCAATCAAATGTGCATTAGAGCAGTTTAAAGGAGTTCAATTCCCTAATTCCCCTTAATGTAATATTTATGCCTGATTATTAAAATGACTTGAAAATGATTATTGACTTTAGTTACAGATGTATTATTTGTGTATTGTGAAAGTCTTAGAAACCTCAGACTTAATGGTAGTAAGCAGTAGATAAAATGCATGAGAGAATAGTTTTTCTACTGAACGTACACAATTACCTTCAAGTGACCTGAACCAAACCTGTTGGAAGGTCTGACTTTCCATCCAGAGGGTATAAACCCCTGCTAGGTGTGTCCTTCTTGAGAGAAGTTTATTAGGCCTGAACACAAAGTGACGTTCAAGGAGGTGATACCTGTTTTACAGTGCTGTCAGAGCTGGTGAGCTGTTTCTATTTCACCCCTTAGAAATACTGAATTCATTTTTTTTTCCTCAATGTCTGTTGAAGACTGTTTAGCCCTGTTCTGGCAACAATGAGATATGCTTCTTTCTTCCGAAGTAAAAAATCCATGGTTCTTAACTGTGCTTTCTATTTGTCATTCTGCTACATCACTAGGTGCCTTTGAACTTCCTCAGTTGATCTCTCTTCTGGACTATCACAAATTGTTTTATTTGCCATGTGCAGTTGCTACTGTATTGGCAATCCTGTTCTTAAACATTGATTAAACAAAATAAGGCTCCACTTTGGAATCTTGGATTTCCCCTTTCTCAGACTTTTGCCGAGTCTCATACTTTGAGAATTCGTCTCAGTTCGTAACCTATATTGGCTGCTCATCTTTCATTTCTTAATTATTCTTTTAAATTCACTAATCATAGGGGCTTTATTAAATATAAACTAATTGTTTGAGGTTGTTTTTCATTTAATTATTATTCTGTAGAAAACCTCAAAGAATCCTTGCAGTCAAAAGGTTTTGCTTAATTGAAAAGCAGGCAAGGTTTGTCCCTTATGTATCACCTGTATATAGGGATTTGCATCTCTCTCTATAATTTGAGGAACCAGCAGGACTTCGATGAACAAACGCCCAAGAGACATGAGAAGATGCAAGCCTGGACAAATCAAGGCAAAGGATGGAAATAAAGATTTGTGAGATATTAGCATTAGGTGGTAATAGACATCGGAAACAGATGAGGACACATAGGGAGAGGCTATTGAAAGGATTAAAAAAAATCAAGTCCTGAAGAATAGCTGGAGTAGTCAGCAGGTTAAAAGGGAAAGCAGAAGAGAACTCAATGGAAGCCCAAGCACAAAAAAGAGGTGTGGAAGCAAATGTAGTTAGAGGTTAGTGTAGTCAGAGGTGTGTGAAGACACAAACGTACAGTTTGTTACATCACTTGTATTAAAGGATGCAATAAACAGTGTAGGATATTTCCAAAATAAATAACATGATGATGCCAAATGCATTTTTGGTAACGAGATGTGAAAGAGGCTGATAGGCAGGATCAGCATTTGAGCTGCTTGAAGATTTACCTCTGAATTTTTGTCTCAAACATGTTCTAAGACAGCTTGAGAGTTCTGCAGTATTCTTCATCACTTGGCTAATATATCCATATTGTTTTAACAATTGCTTTCATATTGGAATTATTATTTACTCAAAATAAAGACTTATATGTGTTGCTAGGAGGTATATTTTGCAAACCAGGTCATCTTTAATAGCTAGAAAATTGCATTTTACACTATAAGCTGATAGATATGCTATTATAAATGGATTTGAGAGTATTAGGAGTTCTATTGGTTCTATTTTCAAAGGGTCTTCCAATTACATTATAGTATCGGAATTACTGAGATAGAAAAAACAAGTGGAGAGTATTTTTGCCTACAGTTAAAACTATTTTTGTTTGACTGTTTTTATTAAAAAATTAACTTGACCCTACTTTATGCCTGTTAAAATGAATTGTTATTTTTTCTTTGATGACAAGGAGAGTAGGCTTTGTGACATTGAAAGTAGAGCTCCAGAAAACAAATTTTTTTGTTACTTCATTTTGAAATTATGAACTTTGGCTTTGGTCCTGTGGGGCGGTGAAGTGCCGAAAACCATGGGTAAACCATGATGGAAAAAAATGCAAGGCTTGTAAAAACTCAGAAAGATAAAATGTCTTTAAAGAGAACTAGTGAAGGTAACTTATTCCTGAGAGGATTTATGCCAGATGAGGTGTCATTTGAACAAACTGCTGTAATTTTTGGTGGCAATCGGGTATGTTCTGCCTGGCATAAATGCTGATTGACTGAAGTATGAGCGTATGCTCAAGTGTGATCTGGATCAAATCTGTACTCTTTGATTCGTATCAACATGGAACCACAGCATTAGAATATCTAACTTTAGTAAATGATATAAAGATGGGGTTGGTATTTTTATGAGAAATGAAAATAATTTTATTGGCTTCTGCTGGCACTACAAGCTTGTTGCTCTGATGAGTGGTACAAGAACTAATTTGTATTGCCACACAGATAGGTGATAGCATATTGTGGCACTTTATGCCTGCTGATATGAGGGGTTATGCTATATCCACAATGAGTTTCTTTGTCTCAGGAAGGATAAAGCACTGGAATTTTAGTAGATCAAATCTCAGAAAGCCAGCAGCATATTGTATTATGTTGACATTTTAAGTTACTCTATAATTTGATTTGCTGGAATTCTGTTTTATACTCCTGGCAAACTGTCAAACTGAAGTTAAATGACTGGCCAATACACATATTGAATATTTAAAAGGTTAGAGTACTGCAGAAATCTGCTACCTTTGACATTGTGTATTAGACATTCAAATTCTGATATTTTGTTCCCAAGGAAAACTATAATGAGAATACAGAATATATAATGGCATTATACAAATGTGTTGTTATTGTAGCAATGAGTGATGAAAGGAAAAAAGGTGGAGAAGTTTCTTGCTAGCTGAAAATAAGTGGAAGTGTGTTCTCAAATTCTAATTTAAACTAAGAATGATGACATAAAGAGTAAAGTTTGGTAGTCAGATCATTTGTGTACTTAATTACTGATATTATTAAGACTCACTAGATATTCAGTGTCTCTGAAAAATAAATTAGAACCCTTAGCTATGTAATTGTTTAGATACCTAACTTTAGCACTAATTAGAAGATTAAGTCTATTTTATGTGACTTCTCACAAACACTTTATAAAAAATATATTTGGTTAACATAATGTAATCCTCAGAAGGTATTTTCTAGATCCTGTCTTGAAATATCAATTTATTAGACTTGAAACTTAAAGAACTTAAATATGCTCTTGTAATGTTTTTTTCCTTCAGTACTTCAGATAGCATTGTGTATTCTGGAAAAGCTACTTTGTAATCTCTGCAACTATCCTTACTCACAAAAAGATTGGTTTGTAGTTTTTGTTGTCGTTAAAATTCCTTGGAAGTCTTTTTTTAATCACACAAATGTGATTAGGAATGATTGCCCTCCTTCCCATCCCAAATTCAAAATAGAAAACCTTCAGACATGAAATTAGATCTTAATTGTACTGGATAAAAATTACAATAACCTGATTTATTATAGGCTTTCTTCCCTTCAACTGCAGTAAATGTCAGGGAACAGCAGAAGTGCAGAACTCTAGTTGTTTGCTATTAATTCCATTGGATCTCCCCATTTATCACTGGAGCTTGAATGAATATAAATGTCTCAGTATGACATGCACATTGATACAGAAAAAACAGGAATCTGTTTATAGTGACATTTCTCTAATGACTTAATAATTAATAGTTACTCCCTATTACAATTAAATTGAACAGACCAAATGATTATCACCATAAAGGAAGATTTATTATGCTTTTCTTTTTAATGTTGCTCTTGTATGAGCATTTCAAGCTGAGATCTTAGCAGTCCATGCATTGCTGCTTAGTACATTGCTTCCAGCAGGCTTTCAAAGTTATTGTTAAAATAAAACCTACTTGAAAATGCTTTGTCATTAATGTCTTCCGATCATCTTCAATTTGCCGAAACTTGGCCTTCAGCCCTTTCATTTGTGTTTCCATTTTTAAAACATACTGGAAATCCCTCTGAGTCCGTAGATTTAAAACTTCAATAGATTGGGACATATTCTGAACCTGTTAAAGAAGAACACTCTCTAAATGCACTTTTTGTTGCTTTACTTTTTTTCCTGGTTAGGTAGTTAAATGTCAGGCAATAAAATGTGCTTATGTCAATGCTTTAGTTGTGAGTCATTTATACCACAGTATAATTTAAAATTCCATAACTGCAGGACAGTACAAAAATTGGGGAACAAGCCTAGGAGAGGACTATCGGGAGCAAGACCTTGAAGCCATAAATGATTTGGGCTAGCTTCCTTGAGGTAGAGATCCTTCCAGCACCGTTATCAATGGGCTCAAAAAAGGCTATTAGGCAGTGGAGCCTTCTGTAAATGTATTAGGCACCATATTGAGGTTTTGGCTAAAGTGAAAAAAAAAAAAAGAAAAAGTTCTACCTTCCTTGTAGAAGTAAAAGACAAACCTGGCACTATTCCTGCTGTTTGCAAGAATATGCAATGTTTGAGCTGATGTTCATGTTTGAAACTAATATATTGTGACCTACAGAATGTGTAGATTCAGGAAATACTCTTAAATACTCTTAAAAATAGTATACACTAGTTATTGCACAGTTGCCATTAGCAGTTCTTAAAAAGTATTTTTAATGAAAAAAAAGTAATGTTTCCATTTTCTTTGTTTTCTAATTGTTGAAAGCAAGCAGATAAAGTTCTTCATATCTTGGAAGAACTTTGAGTGGTTCCATTTGGCAGAATGTGCATTGACATAGAGGGTCTAGTTAAATGACTGTGCGTGGACTTAGTGAAATCATAATACGACGTTACATATCCGTAATTACCACGGTTCTAATCATAATAAAATAACTTTCAGAGACTGATAATCTAGGTTCTTTTCCGTGGCAGCCACAAAACTATGTTGACATCTTAACACCCCTCCAGCCCCCACGGCAAAAGAGGTAAGATTTTTTTTAAAACTTTAATATTTTAGTGTTTGGGAAATATGCCAGAGCAAAGACTCTGGGGATTGAACTCTTCCTCTGTTAAGTAAATAGACAGCATGAGGGGAGGTAGCTCCTCCTCTGTGTGCTGCTTCATCAGTGTCCTCTCCCTGCATCTCACGCTATGGGCTCTGTCACAACCTGAAGCTAAGTCCCTGCTGAAGGTTATGGAGGTTTACAGAGGGAAAATCTGGCACTATATTAGCACCAGAGTGATTTTTCTCTAGCTAGAAAAATACTGAAAATTTATGCTAAAAATTGTATTTCTAAGTCTACATTTTATGTTGCTTTCTGCTGCTGTTCAAGCACTCTCTCAGGCCTCAGGTTCTGTACCACCAGCTGTAATACAATAAATATAACCTTGGTTAATTGTACAGGGAATGCAGAAAAATAGTTTGTGTTTTCACAGTTGCAGCATTTTTATTCGTTGTTGATGCAAAATAACATTTCACTGATTTTTCTATATATGCAGTGGCAGATAATACTGGAAATAAGAATTAGGTTGTTCGAGGAAAATTTGCACCACCAGAGAATGAATAAATATCATTATTTGAGGAAAGAAAAAATGAAAGAAAATTAGAACTGTTTCTCTTCTGTACAATCTGCTTTGCAGATGCTGTCATGTCTATATCTCATTATTTGTTAATAAGAGACAAGGGATGACCTTCAAGAGTCTCATATGATTGAAGGAGAAGCTGTAGTATAAATCCCACAGCATCTAGCTGGTTTGAGGTGGGATTTGTAACTGTTTTTACACAGAAAAATCAGTCCTGTCAGTGTGTAGGGAAGAATTTGGGAGGAGTGAATAAGAGAGAAGATGCAACTTCAGTTTGTGAGGTAAGTAGCTTGGGTTGGGAAAGGTGTGATATAAGGAAAATAGACAAATAATCATCAGTGGTGAGAACACAGGTAAGGCATTTACCCTGAAGAAATATTTTTATTAGATAACTCTTCAGTACTCCATTATCTATTAAACTTAGAGGGAAAGCAGTGGATTTCCGTGGGAAGTTTAGTGATCAAAAGGAGGAATTTGTTGGGAAGACTTACCTTCTCTAGCAGTTGTCTGAGTTGCTGGCTTTTGGCATCTCTTGAACATAGATTTTGTTCAGGTGCAACAACAGTGCAAATGCAACGGCCATCAGGATCCTGGGCTGAACTATAAACTTGCCACCCTTCCTTGGGGCTAATCTGTGTCTGTAACAACAAAATATGTAAAAATAAAGGGAACTGAACTGATTTATTTGATGTTTGAAAAACCACTACCTCCAAAATATTTATTTTTGCACTATATGTTTGCAATGAGGTTCCTTCTGGTTAACATTTATTACTCTCTTAATTAATTAGCTTGGTGGTTTCACACAGTTTTGTCATATCTTACCCCTTTATAATAATTCTCTAGAAGTGTCCAGCACACTTTGTTTCCAGGGTAGATGAGAACAGTTTTCTGCTTGTGAGTCAGCACAAGCTAGTTGATTTAATTCTTTGCAAAGAGATGTTATGGTTTTTCATCAGCAGAGAACAAACATGGCCTTTCAGCCTGAATGACTTTTACTTTAGACTAATGGGAGCAACAAAGGCAGAAAAGAACAAATATAAAACCCCAAAAAGAGACCACAGTGTATGTGACTCACGCATTGGGAATTCCCTCAGAAGCGGTTGGGGATATGGGTTAGCAGGCTTGCTCTTAAAGACGCAGCAGGGAGAAAACTGGTCTCTATTGACTTCCACTGCACACACACCAAAGGGAAGAGGGGCTCGCTGCAGGCTAGTGCTGGAAAGTGTCTAGTTAGTTTAGGTGAATGGGGGTCATGGCAAGCATGACCCAGTGCAGTTAAGATATTGCGCATCCTTCACTGAAACAGAGTAATTCTGGAAATTCCTAACCTGTCCTTTTTTTACAGCAACCACCACTGAGAAAGAAAAGCAAAAAATTCACACTTGCTTGCAGAGCATGCTAACACTGCACTGCATTTAAAGTTTGTGTGATATCTTGTGAGAGTTGGTATCTGTCTATTTAATGGGATGTATAGAAATACTAAATACAAGAATAAGAGAAAGCAATATAATTAGGTGATTGAAAAAATTCAGGTGATGAAATTAAAACTAATGGATGCAAGAATTCTTTTTAATCTGTAATTTAAAGTTAGTATTATGCATTATTCTTTTCTGCTAATATAGTATTGACTACTGGATTTCAAAGTACAGATGCTAATAGATGCCACTGAAGTAATTTTGTTCTGGACACAGTTGAAATCAATTACTATTTATATTATAAAACTCTGCTCAGTGTCAGCACAGAGACTGATTATTTAAACTGGTGAGCTTTGATATCGATGCTTTACTGGTGGCTTAGTGCAGAGTAAGTTGCAGAGTTCCTCACCTCACATGAGACGCAATATCTCTGTAGACTGAGGTTAGAAAAGAGCACGGACTTTTCACAACAATGACTCTTCTGAAGTCACTGAAGATAGCAGTGACCTCTTCTGCGGTGGAGTTAATCGAAAAATCGAAATTGTATTGTTCCCTTGTTTTGCAAGGAAAAACAAAGTGTTGTAATGTAGATGACTGTAAAAAGAAGACAGCTGAATTTGCTTTGGGGTTTGCTAGAAAGGCATATCCAGAGCTCAGTGCTAAATTATACTGCCTCTATGGTGTTCTCTTTGCCTTCATTTTTAGGGTAAAGGGAACCTAGCTTAATACGTGGAGAATAATAAAAACTAAAGAAGATTACATCTGCAGAGACAATTTAAATTGGTTTTGAGCAGCTACTAAAATTGCAAGCCTATCAAGGCTGGTAACCCTTGTGAAGTGTAGAGCCTACACTATTCACTCCAGTAGCATCCATACTACTCTGTAGAATTTATGCCCAGACGGTGTTGTCATGCAAGAGCAAGGAAATGGAATTTTTGTTGAAATTCAGGAACCTAGAGTTTGTGATTATAATTCCTTCAGGACAGAAATTCTTAATATGAGTTTATGAAAAATTGTGATATTTGAGCTTTATACCTGCTACGTTTAGAGTGGTAGCAACCAGTTTTACCACATTCAAGTAAGTTTTCTACAGTGGAGAATGGATGAGATACCAGGATCATGTACAGTCTAAAGTAAAGCCATTATAATCCAGACTGTATTATCAAAAGGTACTTATATATTCAAATGATGTCATGAGTGTCTCTTGGCTTTATCTAAGTTAAAAAACCCCAAACTTTATTGATTAACTTGGCAGCTAGTTTCTCATGGTGTCTAGCATACAGCTTGATTTTGAAAAACTAAGTGCTATTTGGGAAAATACTTCTCCCAGTGAGAGACTGTCAGGCCCAATACAAGTGGTTATTGGCTGCTTGTGCATAAATAAGTGCTCACATAGAACTCCTACAATTTAGGCTGCAGGTTCTGTGGTATTCTGTGGTCCTCTGTATTTGGGCCACTAGGGTTCCTTCATTAATTAGGATGGGTAACATGAGTGATCACAGGGAAAAACAAGCATGTGTGTGTAGGTGCAGTTTGCTTTTTTTTTTTTTTCCCCCTTCTTTTATTTTTTCATCTTGACATTTAATCTCTACCTCAAGCAGAAGTTGCTGTGCTGTGCAGGGAAGGAGCTAGAAGGCATCAAAACCTTATAAAAGCTACTGAATCTACTCTTCAAATGCAGGCTTACTGCTGACAGCCCTTACTTAGTAAACAAACAAGAAAATAGCATAACAACTGGAGAACAGCAACAATAATAAATTTTGCTAGTTCTTGAAAATCTGAGGAAAACAGAGGAGTCCCTACAAAGATCAATATTAATCATTGCCTTCTCAGGGTGCTGTGCTACAGACTCACTTCACTTACCACCAGAAGATTTATTTTTTCATTTTTATATATTCTGATAAAACTGTCATAGTTACTGCCATTGTTACTAGTGACAGGGTAAATGGCAGTATGTGTACTTAATATGGTTGCTTAAATATAAACGGTATTTTTCAGTTTGTGTTGCAGTTTCAATCATGGGACTGTAACTGAACTGAAAAGAGGAGGCCATTGTCCCAGCCTCACCTCCTTGTGCAATTCTTCCAGCTGAAGGGAGGAAATTGGGAGTTTTCTTCTTTTCCCTGGTACAATGTACACAATTTATGAGCTGTGTATATGCTAGGAGAAAATTTCTGGAGAAGTGCATGTGCTGCACTGTTCACCGAACAAGCTGCCAGTGGATAACTCTTGATGGCAGTTAAAAACCAGTATTCCTGAGCACCTCCAGCATGAAGTCTCTCAGCCCATATCTAAAGTTTAAAAAAGGTAGCAGATTTGGGGTGCTTGGTTGTATACACAAAGACCCCCACATGATTGAAGTGGGCTTTTTTCGTTGGGTTTTGGGTTGTTTTTTTGACTTGGCAGATATTTTCAGGCTCAGATGTGATTGTCTCCCCAGCTCTGAAGGCACTCCTGCTATCCCTCTTGAAACACAAAATGTGCATATAATTCCAACTCAATTGTGCAAAGACCATTATTGAAATAATACGTAGGAGGCAATTATATCAGCAGTGCTCTGTTGTAACCAATGGAGGGATGATAGTTTACACTACTTGGAATCTGAAACCTGTTAATATATGTAAACATATATATGTGTGCGTGTATAAATAGATATGTATATATGTCTGTGTGTGTTATTATAACTAGTGCGCATCTCTTAGATACTCAGTTGCAACTTTACACTTGGATTTGTGATAGAGAACTTCATTACTTGTAATACCATATTGCCACCAGAACTAGCATTATATACTATAGTTCAATAAGCACAAGTCACATCTAAGGAAAATAAGAGAGCTTTTCCTTTTCTTCTCGGCTTCTTGCTGCTCTAAAACACAACAGAATTATTAAGTCATTTAATTAATTTTAAAGTAGTAATATTTAAAGTCTAAGTGCAGTGTTTTTCTGCAGTAATGTTTTTCCTGCATGCATATGTTCAGTTAATTAAATGTTGATTAGTAAATTCATCAGTTTTAGTTACAACTAAAAAACTAAGTTCTGAGCATAGTGAACTACTGTACAAATAGTTAAATTTACATTTTACATAACATACTATTATGTAAACATCTGATTGCAGTTACACAAAAAGATACACAGAGTGTTTTACTAAACATTTAGGAAAACAAAGTTCTAGTTTAATTTATGAGTAACAGTATACTGTTCCCTCTTGTGCAATTAAAGTATTACTTTAATATTTAGGCTTCTCATGAGTAGTTAATCACAGCTTTTCTGTAGGTCTTCATTAACAGAGGCTGCTGTATACAAGCATCAACCATACAAAGTGATATTTGTGTCATTTGTATTATTCCCATATCAGCCTTTCTAAAATTCTGCTACCCAACCTCCTAGTACCAATTTTATTTTGTTTATAACAGCTATTTATTTGCTTAACTGTACTCTAATAAAGAAAAATAGGAAAGAACCAGACCCGTTGCATATTGTAGTGAATAGCTAATATATAACCATTATTCAGACAAAAAGAAACCTACTGCCAGATATTTTTTTTCTTAATAATGCAATACATTTTTTTGAGCAGTAAATACAGGAAAAAAAAGTCTAGACAAATGAAATGACACTGCTGTACTATTTTTAGCATTTCATGCTCAAGATGAAGGCATTTGTTCTTAAATATTTAAAGATGCTATTTTAAAATCTTTCCTGTCATAGTAAGACCACAACATGCTCAGTAATGTGCAGTTTTATGATGCCCAAAGAGAAGCATGCATTAAGTGACGATAGGAAGATTAGTAGCGTAAAAAGAGATTTACAAAGAGGCAACAAACTAAAGCTTTTGCTGATACTTAAATACTACTTCAGCATTAAGATGGCTTGCAACACATCAGAGCTACTTACTAGAGTATCTGAAGTGGTTATTCTGGTGGTATTTAGTCCTACCAGAGATGGGAGAGTTTGGGACATCCAGTTAGAGATCATTGCCATGGTACTAAGAACAGCACCAAGCTTCAGCAGTGGAGGACTCATTGCTGTGGAGCTAATGAGTTTTCATAGTGAATGATTATCATCCCAGTGCAGGCTGGCAGTGAGAGGCGTGACTGCAGCACACAACATCCACAGCATGAAAGGAGATCAAGCTACCCAGGTTTAATCATCCATTTAAACCACTCCTATCCTTATTTGCCCTCTGTCTTTACCCTCTTACAAACAAATACTTATGATTATCTTATGCTGACCACTAAAGAAGCAGTCCTTTCTATGCTAATAATCATTGCAGTTTCCAGTGGGAGATGGCACAGGTGAATTACCTCTTTATAGGTGCTAGAGAGTCAATTAACACTTAATTAGTTCAGTCCTTGCAGAGCGGTATGTGTTCCTGTCTGAAATGCAAAAGCCCAATCACAAACCCAAACACAAATAACCCCCCCACTCCCCATCGCTGCTTTGGCAGAAATATGCTCAGGTCTATTTCCAGATATGATACTGTACTTGTCCAAGTGGACGGGGAAAGGGGACAACCAGCAGCCTGCTCATGAAAACACCAGCAACCTTTCTGAACCTTTCTTGATTTGTTGACCTCACATAAATCAAAAACATCAGTGACATTATAATTTGCACAGCTTGTTATTAAGATATTTGTTGTTCATAAAAGAATATTGAAGGAGTAAAGATTCACATTTCTCAGTGTTCTTGTTAGTTTACAAGTTTTTATGCTGAGAGTTATTGCATTACGTGCAGGACTGGCAGACTCAGTATAGCTTTGTTGCTGTTTGGATGGGAACAGAAGACAAATTGCGGATTGCTTGTTTAGGATTTTGAGACTTCTTTTGGTTCTAATCTGCTGTTAAATCTACTGTTTCCTTGTGCGGTAGAACTATCTCCAGGTTCAGGAGCAATTTCTTTTTTCATAGATTTAGCAAGTGTGAGAAAAAAACAACCCAATGCACCAGAAAAAAAAGGTGTAGAAATCATTGTGGTGTTGGGGTAGTTTTACTTTTTCAGAATTATTTTAAAAAGAAGAAATGCTGAGCAAAGATTTCTAACAGCAATTATTTTAGAGAGAGCTTGCTTAGAAGTTCGCAAAGACATAGATTACTATATTTTTCCTGGAGGCAGTCATGGACTTTTTTTCTGAATTTACGTCCAAAAGACTGTATTTTTCTTAAGGAATTTTGGTGGTTCGTATGAAGAAAACTTGTAGTGAAACTGAAGGGAAGCATTTTTATAGGAGTGTGTGATCATAAATGCATTTACTAAGGTTAGTAAAACCCTGCAAACTGTTTTTCAGATTCTCAGAGCACATACACCAAATTCAGGCTAGACTTTTCTCTTCCAATGTTCATTAAGAATTATTTCAATAAATCTCTGTAGTTTAATGAAGACATGTGGAAAATCAACTTTTTTAAAAAAAATTGAAAAAACATTGAGAGCTGTTATATAATCTTCATATAAACTAAGGAGTTTTCCAGCAATAGAATGCAGAGAGAAATTCTGTGTATCCAAACATTAAATGTTTTCTGGGAGTTACACAGTAAGGTGAGCTGTGAAATGTTTTCAATACTCAAAAAACTAAATTCACTGAAGAGATGCATTTGAAACCAGTGAAAGAATATGAATTTGCTTATATACAGATTCTGTACATAAGAAAAATAAGCTTCTTGCTAGTTTCTCTGTATATATAGACATTGCAGTGAAGGACCTAAATATGAAAGTGATAATCAATTACACTAAATGTGTTGTAGCTATATTTACTTGTAGCATGTTGACTGCACACAATTGTTTGCATGCTTTTTGACTTATTTCACATTCTTTATCTAATTGATATCAAAACTTCTGGGACAAAATAACACACAAGGGCTATCTTCTCCAGAGAACTTGGATTGCTTTCAAAATATGAACTGATAGTTGATGATGCTGATGTCTGAATAAGAAAACATGATCTTTTTGCACAGTTCCAAAAAAAAGTATCACAGTGAAAAAATGTTGCACTGGATCAGTCTCCATGATCCATTTAGCTCCTTTCTCGAGCAGTGGCCAGTAGTGGATGCTTGAAAGAGGAGTGTAAGAAGAGAACAAACGTACAGTAATCTTTTTCTTGGTGTAACCTTCCAGCAAACTGTGGTATTTACTGGGCCAGAGGTTGTAACTTTGTACTTGATAGTCTTTCATGATGTTCATGAGTTTCTCAAGTAACTTTTTAACTCATCTGTACTTTTAGGAGGCACAGCATCCACTGCATGGAGTTCCACACTTTATGCCTTCTGTGGAAAAACATACTTACTATAAGTCATGATTAGATTGCAAATTTGAGAAATGCTGGTGTTCAATCCAAATCTGCAATTTTCCAATGAAAAACTTCTTTATGGAAAATTATAACCTTCATCTACTTCCAACAACCAGAATTACTTTGAGCTCCTTAATAGAAAAAACCCTTCATCAATGCATTTGAATACTGCAAATATGGTAATCAAGTCCATGAAACAGCTCAGTTTTGTTAAATCTCATAACACTGTTAATATCTTTTGAGAGCCAGTGGTGACTCTACTTTCTGTTGTTCTCTTGGCTCCAAAGAAGTCAATAGCAGCATTAGGTTTCATAAATCAGCTTTTGTAGTGGTGTCTGTGCTTACCCTCTGGAGGGTATTCTAGGCCCTTGGCCTCCTGCTTGTCTGGAGTAAGCACCTGCTGCAGTACACTGGCTCCATCCAGGCATCAGGGTTTCCTTACCATGAAATCCAGAGTGCAAAGATGCCTGGTATGTGCCACATTTCAGGCTGGTGGTACGGGGATGTGCTGCTGGATCCAGAGGTTCAGAAGCACTCCTGTGTTTCACAGTTCATAGAATCATAGAATCATATGGGGTTGGAAGGGACCTCTGGAGATCATCTAGTCCAACCCCCCCGCCGGAGCGGG
>JAOXNO010000004.1:13003331-13036829 GCA_028565335.1 Limnodromus scolopaceus | reverse complement strand
AAGGAGACTCCACCACCTCTCTGGGCAGTCTGTTCCAGTGCTCTACCACTCTCACAGTAAAGAAGTTCCTCCTCACGTTTAGGTGGAACTTCTTATACTCAGTTCTGTCTTGGTAGCTGTTTTCCCCAGCATATTTTCTATATTTTACAAGATAAATTTCATAATAGCTTGGATTGTGTAATGGTCACCATTATGTATATTTCTCTGAAGGCAAGTCCTGGGACTGAGAGGTCAGTCAGGCATTACCTCAGCATGATGAAGGGCATAGTGAGTGGAGGTGTTTGAGTCTTTGAAACAGAATTCGTGTTTGTGTGGAGATGGGCTCAAAGTTGTCCACTGAACACATGTGAATATTGAAGTGTCCAGAATGACATCAGGAGTCAGGCTTTTTGCTGAACTGTTACACTTCATTGGCAATTTATCGATTTCCTGAGTAACTCCACTGATTACTTTCAGTATGAATTAGGTAACATTTGGCAATGCTGCATAATTGTCTAGTTTTATTGGGTTCTTCTGAAGTACCTCAGTATTCTCTTTAGACTTAACACAAAAAGGATTGTCATTCACCAGTTTTACCACTCTTTTTGTTCCTGTCTTCTTTCAGAAGTTTAATAAGCACATTAATTCCCCCAGTTCCAACACATTTCCTTTAAGTCATGATAGATTTTTTTTTTTTACCACATTGAGCTGCAGCTGTTAATATCTTTCTTCTCTTAAACATTTTCTGTTCCACAAAAGAACATAATCTGTTCTCTCCTGACTGTTTTAACCTTGGATGAAGTACATTCAAAAGACAATAAAAGGCTTTTCTGAAGTCCAGGTGAATAATTGCTGGTGATTATCCTTAATCCAGTATATTGTCAACTCCTGCAAAGAACACTGTTTATTTGGTTATTATGATTATTCCTAACAGATGACATGCTGCTTGGTTCTTGTGATAGAGTATTCATTAATGTAGTTTAGAACTTAAATTTCTTACAACTAATTTACCTGCTATAGAGAAAACCTGCTGACGTGTGATACGCAGTACTGCTGGTAGATACATCTTTAAAGAGCGTAGCAGGAGATAATCCTCTAGTACTCCTGGGTGGTTATATAATTTAAAATTACCATATATTTGGTATCCGGATTCCTCATTGTCCTGAAGTTAGATCCCCTATAACTGCAGAAGGGTGTTAAAGCCTGTTTGCACAGCAGTGCGGGGATGATGGCAGGTTTATGCGAGTCTGCTAATGCAGCCCTAGCCCAGGCACTGACAGCAGCGTAGCTTACACTGGAAAGCTGTAAGTATGTGGCAGCTGTGTCCTATACTGCTGCGAATGTAATGCTAAACTTGGGTTTGTTTACATAGGCTACACCTTCCTCCTAGACAGGAACATTACGTGCTCAGTGTAATAATCAGTATTCTGTGTACCTAATATTCCTTATTTCATGCACTCATTTGTCAAATAGTTGCTACAGACCAGCATTGTGAGAGAAGACATCTGTGTCTGAAAAGACATACCTGAAAAGGCAAAGTGGAAGAGGGGAAATGCTCACTGGAACTCTGCTTTGTGTTTTTATCGATCTGTAGAAATGTCAAAAAAACTTTTCTGTCAAGGAAATAGAACTTTAGCTGTATTTTGCCATATATATTTGGGTAAAGCAAAAATTGGCAAAGAAATAGTAGAATATTTTTGTGAGAAACTCATCTAAAATTGCATATATGCAGATCTTACCAGAAGCCACAGAAGTAGAAACAAAATCTTATGATCTGTGTTTCACTTCAGCTCTGTGTTTTCCTCTTTTTTTTTTTTTTTTTTATAAAAAAAGGTGCAGTTTCACATTTCTAGTCTATGATAAACCACTATGAAGTAGTTCAGAACAAGACCTAGAAAGCTACAGCAGTTCTAAAATCTGAACATTGTTCTTTACTAGCCTGAAATTTCTACTGGTATGATAACTTCCTCTTTTCATCATTAACTACTCCTAAAGTCAGTAAAAGCTAAAATATTGATACAGAATGACTATAAATGCCATATTTTGATCTTACATAGAAGTATGTGAATCTGTAACAATTTCAGTGTTGTTAGCAGAGTTACTGTATACCAGTTCTGTAATATTCAATTATATTATAAATTATTAGGGGTATTAAAGGTATTATTAAGGCATTGTATGAGTGCACTAATTTATTGTTATTACATAAGAAGTTTGAGGCTCTTCTAGTCTCTGATATTTACTTTCACTTTGACATCCTGTTACATTTTGATTTGGGTTAAATAAAGTCTAATGTAAAAGAGAATACAGCCTAACATTACATTATCACAACTAAGGTATCTCTGTACTATAAAAATTAATTAATGTCAGTATTAGGAATATCAACAAAGCAAATGTCCTGAGAGTCAGCAGTATGTGAACATACACACATAAATGCATGAAAACCGTCTAATTACCTCCTGACTGGAGGAAAAGAAACAGTGATTGTAAAAAAGAGGAAAGGGTGAAGTTCAGCAGCAGTCACTTAACCTTGATGTCAGATGATTTAATGTATGTAGAAAAAACATGTCATTCCTAAATATTACTTAGAATTCAAAATCATGTTTACAGGTAAATGCTATAAAGGCTTTGTCTAAAGCCTTGCATTTTATGCAGATGGAGATCAAAGTAATTGCATACTCATGGCTCAGATGTCTTAAATAGCTTCCTTTGAAGCAGAGCAAAGTCAGGAATCTTAAATCTCACTGAGTTTGTGCTTTGACAGGTTAGGTTTAGAAAGTAAGCTCATGCATAAAAGTCAAAGCTTGCCTTTCATGGTGTTGTTCTTCCATAGAGTTCTTCTTCATGTGATATATGCTAGCGGTGACTCGGTAGTACAATGATCTAAAAAGTGCATGTCAGTACATTAGTTGTGTTCCTGAGCAATATTATTTATTCACATAAGGTTAATGCATGTATAAAGCAAAGTTCTCAGAATCTGAATAGTAATTAAAATTCATAGAGCTCAGCTGGACTGAACAAGTACATCTTTGCCCTTTCAGTTCAGTTCCAATTCTGTGAATTTAGAAACACTGAGAAAACATTAGCTTTTTCATAGAACTCTCTGTTTTTATTCAGCAAATCCCTCTGGCTTTGCGGTGTTACTTGTGAGTAGTAATATCCAGGTTTTTTGTCAGAGCAGATCGAGAGGTATGTGCCCTTTTTAGAGAATATCCTTTCACCAGCTCATCTGGGCATACACAGTCACATTCTTCAGCCAGACATCTCCACTGATAGTAAAGCTACTGAGCATGGGATTTTTAAAGACTGTTGTTCACTACATGCTTCTATACCAATGCTGTTGAGGTGACATTCTTTCTGAAGTGGTCTTAGCTATCTGTTGTTCATTTTTCAGGCTTTATGGAGCTTTCTTTGAAAGAAGGAAGATGTTGTTCTTAGAGAGCATTTTCATGGGTTTTTTTGCCACCTATTCTCTTGTGTTCAGCTGTTAGCAGTTCCCAAGTGTACAGAGTAACAAAATAGTGTGTCTACAGTGGGCTTATTTCAAGATGAGAATTGCCTGAAACTAGAAGCAGGCTGGCTGGTGTGCTTTAGGAAAGTCTGCAGTTAATTGAAACAGCTGGGCAAAATAAATGGGTGGGGAAGGACTAACTGAAATGAAAACAAAAACTCCTTCAGTTGATTTCCTGCCATGTTAATTTTCATTAACGTTTGTATCAGATACTCAGTAAAACCTCATAAGCTTTTCCCTCAAATGTGTGATATGATGATAGATGTAACGGAAGAAAAACAGTTTAGGAAGGTCACCCCTTTATGTTCTGTCCTCATTAATCATTGATCTGGGTGATCAAGGTTATTCATGGTTACTCAAAAAGCTTCTTTTCTGAAATATAGAGATATCTATTTAGTGAAGAATGACTAAATATTTTGCAGAGTCTTTTTTGATTCAACAGAGGCTGGGAATCTGCATGCTTTTGCAGGATCCTGGCATCCCTCCTCTCACTATCAACATTCCCATAATGGCAGGATGCGATGTTGGATGGTTCTGGGTCTGGGATTGGTTGGGCATCGCACGGTACTGCAGTTTCCATGTTCTTTTGAAAACTGTATGGATTGGATATAAGGATTTATGCATGATTCCTCCTGGAGTAATCCTCATGTTTAAGGTTTTTAACCATGTTTAATTTTGGTTTTGTTTCAATCCTCAAAATACATATTATTCTGTTGATGGAGCATGAGGCAGGTCAGCTGGCTTTCATTGAGGATAAATTTAAAAAGAAACTTGGTTCTTCTAAGATGCCTAGAAGCTGAAATTCACCATGAATTTTGATCAAATATACTCCTGGAGTAGAGATTGAGCCATGAAAATCGGTGAATTCTGTTGAAATTTAATAAAATAAGTGGTTTTAGTCCTTACTGAAAAATCGTGAAAAAAATAAGATATTGTGAATGTGTCTCATTGCAAGTGAATCCATTTATAATGTATACTGTTTCTCAATGCCATTCTGGAAGGCCTAGTTTACTTTTAAACAGAGATGAAAGCATACAAGGAGTATAAGTGAATATTGAGAAAATTCCACAGTTGATCTTTCCCGCAAGACAGAATGCTATGGTCAAATTTCAGTAAGAGTTAGCTATGTTCTGACTAGCAAAATGCTTCCTGTGGTTTTAGTTGGCTACTGTAATCCGTTCTAAATTCATTTTAAAGGATTCAATTGCTTATTTTTATGAAGCTTGCCCTTTTCCCTGGTGGTTTTTTTTTTTTCCTTACTGAGATTATCAAAACAGGTGTGTAAGGCTCTGGGTGGCTGAGCATCCTTGTGAGGGATGGGTGCTGCCCTCTGCAGGGTGCTAAGGGCTGGCATGCAGATAGGAAGTAAAGCTCTTCATGGATAAGGAATTTGGGTGTCGCTTTTGAAAGACCAAAGTTCTGTTCCCAGCCCCTAGTGATTATTTGAAGCCTAATAAAATTACCTGCGAGTTGCAGGCAAGATGCTCTTCCTGATAAGGGGTGTAACTTGCCATTCTGCTGCTTAAGCAGTGTAATGCAGAAATAATTATGAGTATACAATTCTTTTCTATATCTTACAGGCGTTTGTCCCAGCCAAGTGAAAATTTTGTTCTGTGTTTTGTCTTGCATTAGTGTGTTCCTAGCCAAGGTTCAGATCTTTTGGCGTTGAACATACTACCAACTACACATCGACTTTTTTAAAGCACCAAGAGGTTAAACCATAAAAGTAAAAACTATTAACATGACACTGGAAAAAAAGGGATACGTCTTAGCCAATTTGTCAAAATGCTGGTAGTGTTAAGGCAATTAAATGGCAATAAGAAAGCACTGAGGACCATAATTGTTAGCTTTGGAAATCAGTTTTTAAATTTATAAATGGGATAAAAAGATTTAAAATCTATAAAAAGTGAGATGGTTTCACAGAAATAGGAAGATGCTGAAGAAAATACCATAGAGCTCAAAAGTGGTAAGCTGAAGCAACTGCATTTCACATACACTACTTTTTTATTGACTTTTTGCTTTTGATGGACTAGCAAATTATTGTTTATTTGTTTTCTTATGAATATAACACATAGTCAATGTGTCACAAATAAGGAGAAAAGAGATTCCAGATGGAACCCACCTCAGTCAGTGCTTAGGGAAAATATTTGTCTTTTTTGGGGCCAGATGGGATGCCGTAGGGCTATTTGCAAGAATTAGGTGGTGTTTTTGTGTAACATATAATGCGGGAAAAAAAAGGTGTAAATACATTCTCTAGATTGAAAAGATGGCTGCTGTAGAGAAATGCCTGCCGCCTGTGTTCTTATTTCTCATAAGCCTTCTTGCAACTCAAAGGGGAAGGAAAGGGTCAAAGGAGCAAGGAAAGCAGAAATATTACTGCATAACTTTATCAGCATGAGGTCAGTAATAATGAGAAAACTTGCCTAATGGATAGACACTAACAGATAATTTTAAATAAGTTGGCTTTGTCAATAGAAAGAAAACCCAATAAAACAATAATAAGCTTTTTGCAGCTTCTCTCCTATTTATACTGTTTAGGAAACAGACTTCTGCAGATTTAAAATCTGATGCAAAGGATGACCAGTTGAGGCTGAAGACTGATAATACTCTTCTAAATTATCTCCATTGGAAGCTCCTTTTCTTTTACTACCACATGCACGTTTTACAGATAATAGAAATCATTTCCTGAAGGGCACTTCAACAAAACCCAGCGTGAATCTATTCCATGTTTTCCTAGAAGAATTTAAGTGAAGTTTTAAAATGAAATGCTAAATTTTAGGACTGGAGCAACTTAATTAAATGAGAGTCACTTTGCAAATGCTTTTCGCTCATTACAGTCAAATATTCAAAACCAGTTTAAAGTCAAAGCATGACTTGCATGATTTGCAGAAGAGGTATATTACAATTCTTTTGGTTTGAATAGATTCATTTCTATTGATTTATTGTTCAGTGTACTAAGGATGCAGATGAGTTATTTCATGAGTTAAAGGGAAACTCAGTAGATAGTGACACGCACATTTTTTCATCTGTAGTATGATGAATTAAAAATATTGTGATAAATTTAAAATATTAAACTTATCACTGGAGATTTTTTTAAATTACTTTCATACAAAAAGAAACAGTTTAGAATGCTTTCTTTTAATCAGTTGTTAATATGATAAAGAGACAAGTCCCTAGGTTACAAATGAGTTTTTGATTCACAGAAAGCTTGTCAATCAAGTCACTTTACATAAATTAAATGGTTTATTAGTAACAGGAATTGATATTTTGGGCTGAACACGAAATTATCTTTTAAAAGGGTTTAGAATAAATACTAGCCTAAACACTCCCATTTTTTTTCAAACATTGATAGGGACTTAAAAAATACTTTGTTGTTTAACAGGGTACTGGATATAGCCGTACTCTAAAAGCAAAACAGCCTATGGGAGTGATCTACAGCCTTGGAAAGCAGACTACAAAAACAATTAAGTGGGGACATTCAAGCAATCTTGTTTTTCTTGTTTTATCCTGAAATCTAACTGAATGTTTTGCTGCTGGCAGTTTTTCGTGTTTATTTATTGTTATGATACATGTCTGAGCTGTACAGATGCAGCTGTTTGCAGTTCTTGTGTGTTTTTGATTCTTCAGAACTCATGGTTATGTTTTTTTTTTTTTAAGCGATATAAATTGCCAAACTTTTCCCTTAGCGAACTATTTTCTCTAACCATTGGTTTAATACATGATATGACCTCTTCCTAAAAATTTTACATGGCTTATGTACATACATGAATGAAGAACACTGCCTCAACATGTATTAGTTTTCTGTGCTACAGTTTCCCTTCTGGGTTTAGAACAATTCATTTCAAAATCAGATTCCCAGATCTGGATCTCTTTTCAGAACTCTGTAATCTGGCTCCAGGCTTTCCATCTTTCTTTGCATGGTCAAATACTTTCATAGGAGTTGTAGCTTGAGGATATCTGTATTAAGAAATTGAGGTATCAGACTATAGACTTAGATTTGTTACAGTCCCAGACTTCCTAGTATGGACTTTCCTAGTAGTTCCTTGAGGGTATGATTGATTGCCTGTAAGTAAATTTTGGACTGTACAGTATGTTTAGAACAGATAGCAAACCACAAAGCAGTGTCCTAAGCAGTGTTCCTTGATGACTTTCATTCCTGCTATGAATTCCCAGATGTATGGGAAATGTCACGGCTATAAATCTCTTGAGCTGATAGCAGCCCCAGAGAAACACAAAATATATTGGTTTTGTAAATATTTCTTTCAAAATATAACAATACATCATATATATAAATGAGTTAATTTCTGTAATGCTGTCCTTTCTCAATGCATATTGTTACCTTGAAACATACAGTAAATGAAATGGAGGTAAAGGTAAGGCCCAGGCAAGCTGCTTCAAATGGTTTAAGATAACAATGGCTTGATCGTGATTACAGAAGAAAGTATGTCTGACTCCTGGAGCCCTGAGTGGAGTACTTCTCTCAAGCCTGAAATGTGGGGTTGTAGACATTTCTACCCTGAATACATCAGAGCAAGGAGGCAGAGTGAAGGAGACAGGAAAAGACTGATTTACACAGAAGATGAGAAGCTTCAGCTTTTACCTCAGCTGCACTGTGCTCTAGAGATAAAGCTGGAAAGCTAAGATTGAGTGTTATTAAGGTTACAAATGCTATCTAGATAAAAACATTTAATTTTTTTACTCTTCCTCTTTGCACTTTTGGGCTTTGGAAGAATGAGTGTTTAATTCAGAAGATCTTGTTCCTGTGTTGCTGCAAGTTTATGTTGTCATGGACATGGCAAGAGTGATAGAATCTAGTGAAACCAGTATGGGAATGAACGTTGGGAATCAGGAAGTGCAGGAGATTCGCAAGAAGGGTAAAATCTCTTGCTTTGACTCAAAAGTGAGGTACTAGAAGTAAGATGCATTAAGGAGGGTGCAAATGGAGTCTAGTGCAGCTTGCTTGGCAGTCAAAAGAATGTAGTTATAATAGCTTCTTAGTGGGGTGGAAATATCCAATTTCCCCAAAGACCAATCTGGCTTAGCAATGCAGACTTTCTGACTTCATATTCTAATACTTACTCCACAAGATGCCTCATTTCTTCTTATGTAATGAATTGGAAACAACATTGTTTCAGAGCACAAAATGCAAGTGCTGCTCCATTAGACAAAACAATTCTCCAGGAACATACCAAATAGAAAAAGAAACAAAACTGCAGTCTATATGTGAAAAAGTTCAAATTTTAGATATTAGATACCTGCAGAGAAGATAATCAAACATATTACCCATCACTGAGACAGTCTGGAGAAAATAGTGTGGCTGAGATGACCACACAGACCCTTAAAAAATGAAATAGAAACTGAAAGGGCTGACAGTTGGGAATACCAGTATCTTGCAAAAGAAAAGCACCCCTGAAGGAGAATGTGGTTTATCAGATATTGAAGGACAGATGATAAATTTCATATTACTTAAAAATATTACTTATGCCAAAGGCATATGAACTGCAATGTAGCTATAACATAGTATACTGTTTTATGCATTATGAATGTAACCATTTGGATAAAAGCCTTCTAGCATTCTATACAGACAGTTAAGTTCCTACAAAAAGTCAGTCTTTAGTAATTATGAAGAATCTAAGGCAATTCACAATCTCTATTCATACTGTAATTTAAGCTTTCTGGGTTGGGAAACAGTTGTCTGCAATCTATTGTAAAAGAAGAAAAAAGCAAAAATACTACATGGTCCAATACTTATAAGATTAAATGAGAAAGTAGGGAAGAGGAAGGAAAATAGAATTATACAAGTAAAAATAAAAGATTAAACCAGAAGAAAATATATGCAGTAACAGAATAACCCGAGATTTAATAGATAATTCTGTCTCTCTCAGACTAGGGACAGTCAAAGTAAAGAAGTAAGAGAGGCAGTGAGTATTTGGGTTTATTACAATCAGTCTGGAACATTATTATAGAAAGCTGAATGAGGTAATGTTCTTTATTCCTTATTCTATAGTGACCCTTTTAAATAATATTTTTCCTCAGTCTAATATGGTGTTCCTACTAGGTAATATGCTAACAATCTACTGAAAGAAAACTGCCATACTGAAAATCAAACTCTTTCACAGGGAGAATGAAACAAAAGAGTAAGAACTAAGGCTGGCATAATTCAAGAAACAGATGCTTTCTGGTTTCTTTTAGGATGCTTTAGGACTCTGTAGCTGTCTTGTGCTGGCTGAGAAAGGATGTCTTCGCATGAAGAGATCTCTGGGTTATATGACTCTCTTGCTCGGTGTCTTCCTGGACCTCTGAGACAATCACTTGTTGGCATCACAGGCTTCAGTCAGCTCTGATTTACGTTATGATAAGCAGGTTCTCCTGGCAACACCAAGACTGCAGGTACTGCAAGTGATTTATGATCATGTTAGCCCCTCTCCTCTGGTCTTTTACTGAATACACGTGAGCGGTTCCTGAAAAGTGAACCTGTAATCTTTAGGAAATTGCAGCAGAAATGGGAGGCTCTAGTACTAAGATAGCTTTAAATGAAAAGGATTGGTGTGTTACTGTTTCTTCTGAATTCTTTATCAATAGTAAAGGAGTGTGCACGTATCACTAAAAATCTTGTATGCAGTGGTGCTTTTTGATGATTTTTATTCCATGCATGAATTAGTCACACTAACCAAGTCTGATTTAGTATTACTGAAACACAAAGGAATGTACTTATGAGTAAAAACTCCTGTGACTAGTACCCCAGGAAACGTCTTTCCAGTCAACAACTGGGGAGAATTTCCTGCTACAAGTTCACTATTTAATCAATGAAATTATGAAATAAATCCTATTTCACCTTATGGAACCACTGGTTGTTACTTCAACACCTATTTTTTCCTGCTTATGATATAGATTCATGGATATCCTGTAATTATAGGAATATGCACAAGAATGCGAGTATAGGTTCTGTCTCTGCTCTTGAAATAATATTTAAATTATTGGCTACTCACAGGAATTGGAAAAAAAGACTTAGAATTGAGGGAACCATACTGCAACTTTTCAAAGAGTTTTGTAAAATGTAATATGAATTTCTAAAAATGTGTTATCATTTCCATCAATTAGTATGTTGGTACTTGCAATGTTAAATGATCAAATACCTTTGACTTTAATATTTGTGTTTTGGTTCTGACCAAGACCTTGCATAGCACTGTAGGAGGGAAGATGAATCAGTGAGAATGGCTGAGGTAGCTTTAATACAAGTAACATTCTATCAGTTGAAATATAAGTACTCTAAGAGACTTTTCTGGGAAACAGAGGGAAAGTCACCACTTCATACTGTGGTTTTAGAAAAACACTGTATAAGCTATCTTCTTTTGTAATTGAGGCAACACTAACATAGAAATTAATGAATTGGAAGTGACTTAAAGCCTAAAGGGACCGTAAGGCATGCCAGTTATGTTCGGAATAACATTCTTGAACTTCAGGTCACATGTAATTTGTGACACTTTTCACAGTGATCGCTTTTTTCCTTTCTTTTCCGTAGCACAGTATTTCAGATCTGCTCAGTCCCAACTGCACGTTCCATCAGATAGCCCAGTGCGTAGTTACAAGTTATGACTGAGAACCCTGTAATGCTTAGATGATAAATTCATTAAGTGATTTTGAAGACTTCAGAGCAAAAGGGAAGAGCTGAATGGCCTGAAGTCTTTGTTAGTTTGAGACAAATTTGTTCATTTCCCATTTAAGAAAAAAGGTCTTACGACATCCTCTGTCAGCATAAGTCACTCAAATGTAATTAATTTCAACTGTATTTCTACAATGATGCAGGGCTGAGAGTTTATGATGCAAGTATGTTAAATCATTCAGTTTTGGAGGAATAGATTGAATGTCTTTTTGAGCTTCAACCTATAGTTTATTTTCTGTGATTCGGTGATAATTGTGATGAAAGTAGGGAGCGCAAGATTTGGTTTTGGGTGAAGGGAGTGAACTGGGAAGGAGAAGAGTTTCTGAAGTACCCGAAAGACTTTTCCACTGTTCATATGAGATTAAACGGAGGAAAAATTCCCCAAAATGCCATTAAAATAAGTGATGTTCTTAGAGGGCAGCAGAGTGACAGAAAGTGAACTCTTCTGATACAGCTGACAAAAAACCAAATCACAGAAGTCGGAAACCATAAAGTAGGCTCTGGTCTACTAAAAACAGTCAAACAGAACAACTGCTGTCTTAGTATAGATAAGCTAGCTATGCCTTTCACCTTCTGCTTAAAGCAGTAGTTCATTTGGTATATTTTTAATGTTTTTTAAGACACTGGTTCATGTATATCTTTTCTTTGTGTTTGTATGTGAACTCAGACTATGAACTGCAGAGATGGTACAATGAAGGTTAACGGAGCTTTCAGGTTCATGTGACTCATATGAATTAGAAATAACTTACTAAAACAGAGGAGGCTCAACAAAATCAAATCTAAAAATGCTTCCTGCAGAGTTCATAACAGACTAAATAATGCTTCCAGACAGCTGCAATATAATTTTGCCAAACTGAAATAAAATTAATGCCAAGGAAGTGTCAGAGTGAACAAAGGAAGGGCCCATCCTGTGTTGCTTCAAAAATATTTTTTCTACATTATTCCTTTAGTAAACAGGGATGGAATAAGAATCAAAAGAGCAAGAAACATTAAAAACCAAGCTGAGGTCTGGATCACATGCTCCTCCAGTTGATACAAGAGTATACATTGCTGAAATCTCTCATAAACACACAAACAGCATTCTCTCCCTTATTTTGGTAAACACTGGAAGCATTATGAACTCAGCATTATATTGGGAAATCAGCTGTGTGACTGCTGAGGAAACTAAGGAAGAATGAGTCCTGTGCTTTTGTTCTTCGCCCAGAGAGCTACACAGAATTTCAAGGCAGGGAGGAATACAAAAATGGATGTAGGCTTGCCTCTTCTCTTCCCAAGATGTCTGCCAATGCAAATGAGCCAGTGTGATAAGAATAGTAAATACTTCATTGTATTAATAGCAATAAGTAACATCTTTGGGAGGAAAGGGGAAAACAATTCTTTCTTTGCGCTGCTCATGTAATAGTAAAACAATCCAGTACTCATTAAGAATTGTATCCCCAGGGCATAATATGGAGGTAGATGACCTATATAGTTTACAAAGTCTTAATCTTATAAAGAGAGGAAGAATGGTCTTAGATCATCTGGAAATGAGTTGTACTTTACACTCTAGTAAAGCTTGAAGGCTTTGGAACACAATTTTCATTAAGGACAAGGGATCAATTTATGTCACTTGGCAAATAATTCTACTGCACTTTCATCTTTTCAGGTTCAGTCAGTAAAGAGTAGACTAATCTTACAGTGAGGGTTTCCTGAAGGGTGTGCTGTGGAAACTCTATGGAGGTAGAAGCTGTCCCAGCAGTGCAGTTAATCAGCCATCTCCCAAGTGCCATAGAAGCTCCTCAGGACTCCACAGAAGTACTTCATATGTGTTAATTGTAGGTTATTCAACCTCAGGTTCTTCAACCAAATTTTAATCCACAGAAAGACATCAAGTATTTAAGTCCAGAACTAGTCTGAGCGAACTCTTTTCCATTTCACTGTCCTTCAAATTGCTCCTTAATTTCGCTTCAGTAATAATAATGATGTTAATTTAGACAGACTTTAATCTAAGGATGTTACAGTATTTTAACATGGTCAGTCCAGCCTAGCAAGAAAGAGGAATTCTAAAATCCTGTTACCTCCCATATGGTATGAACAGTCTGTTCTTGTCATGGATATAAAACTATAGTTAAATTCCTAAAGCCCTGAAGTGACTGCAGTAGAGGTAGAATTGAATGTAACATCTTTTGATTGCAGTTGAATACTCTTGTGATGAAACCTAGCCCCTAAGCTATAGGTTTGGTATAAAAAGGATATCCTATATATGATATAAATATACCTTCTGTGTATAGATATGCTATATGCTATGCGTCGATATGCTACTTTGCAATTTATGGAATATATATGTGCATGTGCAAGACAACATCACATAAATGCACTGTTTCTAGATTATGTACAATAAATACTAAACACTAGGTGACAATATATTATCTCACCATTAAACATGGTAAAGGTAATCATATATTACTAATGAGAAGCAATTGTTATGTAGATCTAAATCCCTACATTCTTATTCAGTTAGGCTAAGGATTAAGGATTTTGCTCCATATTTTCTGTTCACCAAACATAATTACTTGGTTGCAAGTGTGCATGGTAAAAGAAATTGTGTTGTCTGTCACTGTGTACAGAAACAAAAGAAATCATCCTGTTTTTCACACTCTGCTATTGCACTGCTCTCAAAATAGTCTCTGAAAATTGAGCTGAAAAAGAAAACATGAATTCAATACTACCATATCTGTGTTTTGTAGATTTCCAGTCCTGGTGTTAGCAAATAATGAAACAGCGTCTGCGTGATAACTAACAGAAAAATGATGAGCAAAATCCTTACCGAGAATAAATAATGCTTAGCTCCACAGGCCTTTCTGTGTATGAAATGCAACTCTGAGCTTACCTTAAGGTGGTTGTTAGTGGTAACTCTGACTATTAAATGCCATTGTATTATGCAAGTTTAGCTGCCTTCTCAAAAAGTACTGAGCCCCATTGTGTCTTTTGATATCTAGGAGTAAACCTGAAGTGACTGTTTTCAAAATAATATCTTGTTTAAGCCATTTTAAGGGATGTCAGAATTTTCTTCTCTGGACATTGCTTGTGCTCATTGGTTCACCAGACAAATAGAATGAAAAAATTCAGGGTGATCTATCCTTTCCAAAGCATAACAATTCTGTTTCTTGTCTGGGGGAAAAAAACAATATCTTAATACATGCCTGATCAACTCAGAGCAACCTATAATAATGGACATGTTTCTTGGAATATGCTGATTTATTTGACTGTTAAGGTCTTATCAGAATGAAATATTTATGCAGCAGTTTTATGTAGCTAACAATGAACAGGGAGTAAATAGCAGTGTGCCTTCCTTTGTTAAAAATCTTTCAAGCAGAGGAGAAAAGGCAATTGAGAATTCCACTGCGCATAAAGCAGTTAGACTTCTCTTTAGGACTAGAATGAGTCCAGCTCCTGACTCAGCTTGACTTCTCTGAGAACCTCTGGTGACAGAAAGGACCCTAAAAAAAGGTCTTGTTATTTCAGCTTAGGATTCCTTTAGGGAGGAGGAGGGAAGGAGAAAATGGGGGCAAGGATGTTAAATAATGGTGGCCAGGCTCTGTCTCATCTCCCTAGCTTTTTAGTACGGTGTGTGAGGCCCAAGCATAGCTGGTAATTACTGGCTTGAGAATGGCAGAATCACTTAGTAACACCAAAAAATTATGACAAAGAGTTTAGTTAGAGTCAGATCCTCAACTGGTATCATTCTGCATGTCTGACTTCTGACAGTGCTCAGTGGCTGCAGTGTCTTTCAGTTAGAAGTAGAGATCAGAGTTAAGGCAATTTTATGCTATCCTTGTGCATGATACACAACCTGAACAGCCAAAGCAAATGGGCTTATCAGAAAGGTTACAAGTTCTGGCATCCTCAGTATAATTCTGTTTTGTTCTTTCAAAATATCTGGAGTCCACAGAATCAACCAAGCAATGTGCTGCCTGCATTGATCTGCTGTGGATGGCTCCTTCCCTTAAAGTACAATCACTTTATCCGGTATTAATGAATTAACTTTAATTTCAATTCTTGCTTTCCTGTAGCTTTTATTGGCTTTTACAGTTCTCAGTTTCAGAAGTTTCTTTTTCCCTTTCATGAATCTTTGGAAATGGCACAGCAAAAATATCTAAGAAATCCAAACGTGGGGAAACTTTCAAAAAGGGTTTTGGTTTATTTTTCAAGCAGTAAAAGAAAATAGAGTACTGAAATAGGAAAAAAAAAAAAAATCATTCTTTTCCCCAAGGACTTGGAGTGCAGTGTGATTGTATTTTTCTGATAAAATGTCTTTGTAACTCTGCAGCATGAATAAAGAAAAACTGTAAACCGGTTCTGTAAGACAAAACTTTTAGGATCAGATACCTCTCTGATGTTCTTTGGTCAGAAGTCAACCCTTAGTCTTTGCCTCTGTTTCCCTGCTGCAGTGCGGATATTGTTTGCTGCTGCATTGATCCTTGAGCAGAAACATTGGCCAGGGTATGCTAAAGCTTTTAATTGTACCTCAGAGTTATAAAATAAGGAAATTTATTGCCTTGAGATTGCGATATATAAATCCCTTGTGAATCCCATAATACCAGACATCTTGTTTACTCTGTAGTCTTTCTCATATAGAAGTTATCTGTTGTTTCTTCTGCCTACTGTATGATTTCCTCAAAAGAAAAAAATCTTGACAGAAACAGAAGAGGATGTTCCCAGTTATGTTCCCAGGATGTTAGCAGCTCCCAGGAACACAATGAAAGATTTACTTCAATAGTAGAGTTCAAAGCAAATCCATACACAGGATCCATTCATAATTATATATTCATAGTAAGCCTACGGCACCATATTTGTTTCCCAGATAGACAAGAATACACAGGCATTACCTTAAGAAGTTTTAGTAGCATTTTTTATATTACTGAAAGGCTATTAGGTCTCGTGAAGTTCTGGGAAGAATCTTCTTGACTTGTATACTCCATCTGTTACCTATCAGAAAGACAACTGTTGGAGCTGAGCAGAATGTTTGCAGAGAATATCATGTGGCCTTGTCTAAACACAAAGTAACTGAAACCAGGCCGATGTCCTCAAATGTCTTTGCCAAAAGCTATGGTATTGACCCACTTGAAACCTTGCCTTGAAGTTTTGTTACAAATCTGCCTCTGAAAGCATCCTAAATTCCAGTACATATGGTTTTGACCAGTCACATTAGTCATATGTGCTTATTTTTTGAATCCCGACAGTATTTCTGGTGTAAATACATGTTTGAATTTCATAATATGAATTTCTGAAAATAATTAAGTTCGCAACTTTAGCATTGTATGTATATCTACACTATTGAAAATCTAATACTAAAAATGGTCTTGAAAATTAACAAAGTGGAAGTATAAGTGTGGATGATACTAGGTTTTTTTTTGTTTTGGTTTGGTTTTTTAAATCTTAGTGATATATCCTGATAATATTTGCTTAAGACTTAGTACAATGTGAGAGAATACTAAGAGTTAGAAATGCTATTTCCTGTCTTGGTAGCAGCATAGAAAATACAACCTCTTCTTAGAATAGTATTGATAATTTCATTTATAATGACAACTAATAAGATGACTTGTATTGATGCACATTCATCTGTCTATCTATATAGATCCATCTTGCAAAGATCTATATGTTTATAGTAAGAAAAATAAGCAAATAAGGCTGAAAAAATATTTTTAAATCCATGCATGTCATTTCCCCCCTTATCCTTCAAAATGCATTTATGTCATTGTGCTCATTATTTAAAGATACAAATAAATGACTTCAAAATCTAGCAAATGATGTTACAAGAAATATAAACCTAGTAGGAAAGAGCTTTTTTTCTTTGTTGCAAACTACTTGAGACTAATGGGTAGCTAAAGAGTGATAAAACCTGGGAACAGCTGTAAATCACATTGTGTAGGAGTCTGTTTCAAATATATAGTAACTTATTCCTTGCTTTGTTTGCTTTCTGACACATTTCTCAGACATACGTTGAAGGAAAATCAATCTTCTCTTAGTCTTTTCCTGTTCCCTGCCATTTAATAGTACTTAATATTCTTCTGTAAGGCTTCAGTGACTGATCTCTTTCTTTCTCTTTTTAGCCTTAGGTCTATACAATAAGTCACAGATCCTTTGCCTATTTTCTCTAATTTTTCATAATTGTGTGGAATTACTTTCTAAAAAGTACAACAGGAGCATACATTTCTTATCCCCAGTAATCAGTGAAACAGATACTGCTTTTTAAGCATTACTTAACTCTGGGTGGTTTTGTTGGAAACAGTAGGGACTGAATCTGAGTGTGAAGAACTGGGAAAAAAGGTTGCAGCAGTGGAACGTGCTGGGCTGTCATACTCTTCTCAGAAGTGTTGAGCACCCCATCGCATAGTTAAAAATAGACTGCACTGTATACTTAATAATAAGGCTAAGCAGATAATTTGATCTAAACAATTTAACAAAATTAGTTTCCTCTTTTACTAGAATCAGTCTACAGACAGAGTACTATTTTCAGCAACATTTCTATAAATAGTTCCTGGTGTGTAGCTATTCTATGAATAATTCACAAACCTAATACTAAATTTGAGTTACTTTGGATTGATAAGCCATAAAATATATTGGTATTTCTTAAATGAGTAGGCAAAATTTGTTATCCTGTACAAATGCAAGTAAAAATTATAAACTCATGTTCAAAAATATATTACAATATTCACCTAACGTTCTCCTCTGTCACCCACTTTGCTCGTGGGAAAAGGAGTAGAAATATTTTTTGACCAACATATGTTTAAAAATTTGAATGACTGTTTGTGGAAGATTTTATTTCTATTTTCCTTCCTATCTACCAAGGACAGTGCATTAGGAAAGAAAAATACTAAATCATTTAATCTTTTTCATCCTCATTATCTTCATAGGCATCTTGCACTGCTGTACTTGTCCATTAAGAGATAATCTTTGGCAGGCATAGCCCCACTGACCTGGTCACAGATATGCTAACATTCTAACTCACAACTGGTTGATGTTGCAAGTGAGAAATGAACCCAGCTTTGCTGCAGTGGCCTCTACTTTTTACTTGGAGATCTCTTGTTTTTGTCCTTGGTGGAAGGCAGCGGGAGGTATAGCCATAGGACTTTCTTTAGGCAAACAGCAGTGTATTTTTTAATGAAATATATCCCAGTCACAATCTACTTTGGTACTGTTAGTCTTATTTTTAATATGCTCTTTTATTAATAGGTCAGAACTTTTATGAAAGACAAAATATTACTTAAGATATTATAATGTTTTTTCAGATATTTCCATTTTCAGTGTTTCCAGGGTATTCCCAATAGAATTATTTATTTAGATCTCGCATCATGTCATTTGGGTTTCCTGTTATCTTCCCTTCCTAAGCCTATTTCCGCTTTTCAGAGTACCTTGTACATTTTGCACAATGTGCCCACTATTTAGCACCTTCTGCTAAGTCCATATTACTGCCATTCTTCTTCCCCTCACAAGCTATCACAATATCACAGTCTATTCATTTGAGATTGATTTTGTACTTTATCCTATAAAGTTTATCTTATGCATTCAGCATTGATAATATAGGCATTGTTCCAAACAACACAATTCAGAAGAAACAATTTTTGTGCCATGTGACAACTGAAGTAGCAAAAGTAATATTTGGATGCATTTATCTGCTCAGTTCTGATTTTCTAAGTTTGGGGTCTTGAGAGTGCTTGCAAGCTACTAGCTCTGGGTACAGGCTTTGGCTATAAGCCCACGTAAGGCTAGTTATGGGTGTCTAACCAGATTCCCCTGTACCTTGGCTTCAGTGGGAGACAAACCCGAGAAGGAGGGCTGCAAAGAAGTCCCAGTGCCCACTGACCCTGACTGGACAATGAACAAATCAAGCCTCCAGCTGTACCCTAGCATGTATCTACTGCTCGGTCTAGAGGCAGTCTTTGTCACCAAGAGATGTTTTGCTTGTAGAAAGCAGATTTTGTAAGGGAAATGTACCAGAAACAATACTTATTGTGCTGGTTCTCACTTCAGAATCAGTGGTGCAAAAAAATTAAGGAGAAGAAAGACCCAGTGAAAATGACGATATGCTTCCCTCTCAACAGAAGAAGACTACAGCCCAGCAATACATATATACATATACCTGTATATATGCAGTTGTTCTTAAGGCTGTATGGCTCCCTCTGCACTACACCTAAGCTGCCTGGATATGGTGATATCCCTACTGCAACTGGGTACGTGACTGTACAGTGGTTTGCTGGAAGGGTTTTCCTCTGGCGTGCCTCAAACAGTGCAGGTGGTCTAGAATGTAGCTCTGAATTGGCTTTAGAGGTCACTTTTAAAAGTCAGCAGTGGTATAGTCTGTTTCCATAATTGGGCATTTAAGGATTTATTCTGAAGTTCCCATTGCTTCCAGTGTTATCTTTGGCCTTTCAGCCAGTTACTCTTCAAGGAAGTTAATCTTCAAGTAGAGTCTTGTAAGGCATAGACATCATGGTACTCCCTTATACTGTGGAATCAGCCCTGCCATTTTGTCAGGCAAGAATTTCTCCAGCATCAATGATTGTAGGTCTAAGCACAGTGGTCCTAATGAAAACAGAAGTGTGGAAATGGGGAGGATGTGCCCTGTTTAGCATAAAGATATCTCTGACAGGATGTTACCAATTTTAAAATGCTCTGAATTCAAAGAAGGGTTCAGCAGAAAAAGCAGAGATTCTGAAGTAATAGGCCTGATATCCAAATGTGAATTATCAGACTGGATATATTTTTTTAAATTTAACATAACCAAGTAGATTATTTAAGGTAATTCTTAAGCTTGTGTTTAAATAGCGGTAGGTATGCTGATCATTACTTCCTCCTGCTACAGTCAATGCTTCGTTCAAGCAAACTTGTGTTAAAAAAATGTCCTCCCCAAAACAACCAATATATAAAAAAAGGGTACCTTTAGGCAGTGGTTTTTGTGGTTTCCCCCCCTGCTCCAATGCCTGTCATGAAGCATTTTAGTTAAAATGATCCTAATTGGAGTAACTGTTCCAGAACTGGGATATATGCCCTTGGAAGATAGCTGAAAGTCTTTCCAGTCCAATGAACTTACCAGAGCTGTCTGCTGTGAACTTTTAAGTAAAATCAAACATATATGGTGCATGAACCATAAACATGTGAATTCTTGCAATCATGGGATGTTTTCCTTAGGTTAACAGTGCATTTGGCTTGCAATGCACTTATTTGTAGCTCAGAGGATTTGGTTTTAATTATTATTAAAAATAATAATAGAAACAATAAAATTCAGCATATGAAGTGATATGGAGGACTGCAGGAATCTGTAAAAACTTAGCAAAACTCTTAAGAATATCTCAAAACTGAAAAATATGGAAAAGGTTCCTGGAAAAAGAAGCCATCCTCTAAAGACGTCTGAATACGGCAAAAGCAAATGCCTCACAGTTAAGGGGATCTGTAAGGAACATGGCTAGTCAGAAAGCATTCTGCAAACGAGGCATGTGTGGGTACAGAATAACAATTAGCTTGGAGGGAGAAGAAAGGAGAAGCCTAAGGACTTTGGTATGAAATTAGCTAAAAATAGCATATTTTCTGCAGAGAAAGCAAAAATATTAGAAAAGGAAGATACCATATTTACTAGTTTACTTTCTTAAAACCTGTGAATGTTTGGGAAACTAATGATGGCATGATACAGTAGGTGTTTAGAACTATAATTGAAATTTATGACAATGGATAAGAAAAGAGTGATATTTTAACATGAAAAAATTTGCCTAAGAGATTAGTTTCTGGAGGTAGGGGCCCAGAGAAATTAGACAGTGAAATAACAACATCAGTTGTTCTTATGTGTTGGAGGCAATTCAAACAGGAAAATCACAAAATACAAATAGCATATGTCCAAGAATACTAACAAGAAGGGGAAAGTAAGTGTTAGACAATAACTAGTTGCATGTGGTTTGGGAAAATTCTGAAGGAGAAAAAATTGCAACCTTGTTTCTGTTTACCAGAAGAATTTGGCAATTAAGGATTATCAGGATTTTTTTTCAATAACTACCATCACTATTACCAGCTGTTTAGAAAGTGATTTATGGAACCATATGAGAAAACATGAACTGGTCATGTCCGTTGTACAGAGATAGACTCAATGACCTAACCAGCCTTAACCTAATTTAATTCTTTGGCATTTCTAAATGGGATACATCTATAAGCAAGAGCAATTTATTCTGTTCCTGACAGATGCCGGTGAATGTAATATGAATTCCACTAGCATCTGGGTAAGTTTTTTTTTGTATGAACAGTGGTGAACCTTAGCCGTTAGCGTAGCTTTCTCACTTGACAAATATAGAACTGGGCAAATTTAAATACTACAGCTGCTGCCAGTATGGCATCAAAGACCCTTTTCTTTCATTTAAACTCAAGGCTCTCAGTGTTGCCTGGTGGCTTCTGGCACAGTGGCCTTATCAGAGACATTAGGAAAGCCATGTTATGCTGCCTTGGAAGAGTGTTTTGAAATCTTCAAAGGAAGAATAGTGTCTCTTCACTTCTTATTCGTGCCAGAGGAAACTCAAATTAAGCCAACACATACCTTTGCTCTCCTAGTGCATCTTATCCATCAGGGACAATTTCATTGTCTAGTCCAACAAGTAGAGGAATAGATCTACCTGTACATTCCTCCACACAGAGATGATGTTGAAAGAGTTGGATGAGCAGATGAGTAGCGTTTGTGTTCTTCCTCATGTGCTGCTTTCTGGAGCTGGTAGCTCAGAACAGGAGAAGGAATAGGGGGAAAGCTACCACTGACTGCAGAGTAAATACAGGCATTTTTGGGAGGGTCAGCATTTTTGTCACTGCATTTTTTTGATAATAAAATCACAATCTTACGAAGAACCACAATACATAGGCTTATTAGTTAGCTTTTCTAAACAGAATTTGAGATATTATTATTTCATGAGCATTTCTCTGTAAAAAGCCTCTTGTCTCTCCAAAACAACAATTTTCTGTCTCAGATCATCACAATTAATAATAAATTTGTAACATTTCAGCAAAAGTTAGCTCTAGAAAAATAATCATGGGGAGCATAAACTAACGTGTATCTAGTTTTGATTTTTTTCTGGATGTGAAATTTGCTTTAAAAGTAGATTTTCTGAAATTTTGAAGGCTTATGATGAAAATGATGTAGTAGGGCTCTTTGTATTTTGTAATTTCTAGTACTTCTCCTGAATCAAATGCATTGGACCATAAATTATTTAAAAAAATAAAAAATTATAAATACAAAATTATTTTGTAAGCGACATCTGAATGAATGTTCCAGCTGTGGTGCCAAGAAACATTTAAAAGCTGTTTAAATTCAAAGAAACTCCAAAGATCTCAGAGAATTGCAATTCACTCTAGATAAGGACAACAGCAATTATTTAAAGCCACTAGGGTACCATATGTAAATGTAAGGCTAGTAATTGGAACTTTGGATACACTAATTTTACTTTCTCACTGCGGTGAAGATATTCACGTTTAACCAAATATGTACATGATTATGAGAAAACAAGTCCAGAGGGCAAAGAAAGATCAGCAAAAGACGACGACTACAGCACAGAAATTTGAACTCCTTGAATTGTGCTGCATAGATTGCTGATAACAGCAAAAAATATGGAAGGGAAACAAGGTAGACATGTAGTGCTATACCATCTGCTAATAGAGAAGTATTTGTTTTAGCAGTCTCTGCAGGACTAGTATAGCAGAAGGTCATTAAAAAATATTTTTATAAACTTCTTATTAAAAAGGATTAGAATGCAAATCAGCTATTTAACCTTGTTGACCTTTTTTGATGTTGTAAGTGAACCTGTAACATCACAGAATGAAGAAATATGTGATGCTTGTGTAACTCCAGAAGTTTTATGTGCACACTCAGTAGAAGGGTAAAGATATAGCCAATCTCACTACTTATACACTCTTCCTACCTTAGAGGAACTTCTCTTATTCTTTGCTTCTGGTTTCAGTACAGTTTTTTTGGCCAGGAGGGACTTCTGTAAGACTGGAAGCTTTCATTTTTGTGTGACATAGTATGGAATATAGCTTCCAGTTTACTCATGTGCTTTTCAGCTGCATTTCTGCATATCTAGTTTCATTACATGTGTTACTAACATACGTACCGTTGAGCTGGTTAAACAGTAATGTCCGTATCATTTTCACATATTAATCATAAAGAGAAAGAAAAGTAAGAACACTTGCAAAATTTGTGCTGGGGGTCGAGGAGGTGTGTAGGAGTTAGTAAAATCCTGCCTGTTACATGGCAGGCAGAGGTGGAAGCAGGATTAGCCTTTAGGTTAAAGAGTCAGAGAGAACGTGAGGCTTTGAAAAGATAAAAATGCAGGAGACCATATTCTTTGCTTGTGGCTAAAGCTGATCCTCATGGGAGATTGTTATTACATATGTTTTTAATGTTTTGATAGTTGTGTGTGTATTCAGAGACAGGATGGAAAACAGGTCAGTGGCAATGTTTGTGTCTTGTGCTCTTTTTAGGATACATTCAAAAAGGACTGACTATTGTTGCAAGTCAGAGAACAAGCCTATTCATGAATCAGATGTCCATGTGGACCAGGAATACACATAGGACAAAGATATAACTAATTCTCCCTATGTGATGTAATGTGTATCTCAAAAAATCTAATGAGTTTCTCTCAGAATACCTCAAAAAGGAGTAAACTGAATAAGCAGTGGGAACTAAATGTTGCTGAAAAATGTATTAAATCATTGAGGAGTCAGGGCTGTAGAACAAATCCTGCGAATGCACTGAGACTGATAGTGGGCAAAGTCTGGGCAAAGTCTGTGCAGCCCTTTACTCCTCTTAGCAAATTCACTCCTGAAAGTATGTTAAGTAACTTCTGTTCAAGATAATTTCTATTCTGATAACTGATTTATGTCCAGGCTGAATAAAGTGAATATAAAGTTGTAACTGACACTTTGAACAAGGCTTTTTGTGTATCTGAAAAATAGCTACTGATTTGAAAAGTAAATCACTGAGTGCATTAGAAAGGCTAACTCAAAAGAAAATAATCTGTTGAATGATGCTGATCCCATAGGAAATGTAATTTTACCTTGAAGCAAACAACCACAATTTTAAACATTCTTTGAAACATATATTTTAAAATAATTTCTTGGCTAAATTGAGGTGACAGAAGTAACTTTCAGACTTAAATTTGCTTTTCAGAAACCTTTTCTCTGAATAAGGTATTTCCCAAAAGCTTTCAATTCATTGTCAGTCTGAGTAAAATATGTGCAGGGCATATTATAAATAATATAGGAAGTCACACTTCTCCAAGAAAACTTAAGAACTTGGCAATTCTGATTTTGTTAACCAGTATTTTGTCATTCCTTTCTACAATGATTTTATTGATGGAATAATTTGAATATTAGTTAATATCTGTGTTTTTCTTATTTAATAGAGTTGTGGACTTTTTTGATGTCTGTGCTTATCTGACTTTTTTCCTTTGAGAACTGAGAGTGCATGTACCTACAGCTGTATCTAAGTTTTTCATACCATCATCTATTCTATGTACTGTTTGTTACATGGTACAGTAGCTTGGTGATACAACTACACTGTTTTCTATGTATTTTCTTGGAAAAGTCTCAATACTATATATTGAAAATGCACAGAATCTTATTATAAGAAGGTAGATTTGTTAGAATAATATGTAAGAGGTTTTACAAAATGAATTGGAAAAAAAATAATTGCAGTGGGAAGGCTGAGACTGAACAACCTTGTTTAATATAAGTAAGTGTGTGACAGGTTTGCATTTATAATGACATCTCAGATCAATAATATTTGCTGTCACCACAGGTATTAATATATTCTGAATGTACTGAAGTTCCTGTTTCTGTAAATCCAATTTTAAAACTGAAGTCCAAACTGAAATAACATCTGCAATTTCATATATGGAAAACTATTTACGTGCTTAGTTATCTCATTGAAAGGGATACATTGAAACACATTTTAAAGTCTTTTCCTAAAGGAGTGGTTCTAAAAATGGAAGTGTCTATAAAACTCTGTTTTTTAATAACATGCACCAATAAATTAAGAACAATATTATTCACAGTGTTGTGATTGGCACTTAATAAGAGGGTTCATTCACTACTTCCCAAAACCATAGGAATGAAGAGGGCTACTTGCTTCCAGAATTTGCTTAAGCTGCTATTATGCTGACTGATATATGCTTTTCAGTGAATTGAGTAAATAGAAATCTTAAATCTGCATTGACAGTTACAAGGATTCGTTTGGGTAGAAGGCAGTGCATCAGACAAATGTCTGTTCTTCAGGGGAATGCAGTATGAAAAAATGACATTTTTGTTATCCGGGGCTGCTTTAGGTTAGTTATTTAAGTGATTTAAAAGTCTGATAAAGGCTCAGAAGGGGTCAGAATATTAAACTAACTTTAATTTCTCTTGAAGAAAAAAAGTTTTAAATAAATAGGAGTGTGTATTTTGTGAATAGTTGCATAATGTGTTTTTCTTTCTTATGAAAAGACATAAATACAGAAGCAGCTCAGTAAGAATCTACAAAATTCCATGTCCATAGGCCTGGCATTTCCTATTCAACTTACTTTTGGCTGTATCTCAAGTTTCAATTTATGATTGTTTACTGACTTATGAAAAATATGCTATGTTGTTTCTTTTGCTTTTCTGATAAGTCATGTCGTGAAGTTGAAGAGGGCAATAGGATAGTATGAAAAAAGTATATGCTCTGTGTGATACCACCATGAAACTTTAAGTAAGAAATTATTTTGTATACTCCTGTATCTGTTAACATGTTACCTACTCAATGTTAACTGCTTGTATCACCAGCATTTTGTGCTCTGTGTTTCCTTCCGGAAGCATGCATATTTTGTGGTGTATTTAGTTCGTTAATATGAACCAGTCATATTGTCAGAAAAGGTAGTTATTAGGAAACTGTTCTAGAAGCTGGCCAGTAAAGATGAAGACTAGAGATCATTTGGTTTTAGTCAACACAGAGCTAGCTAGAAAAATGGTACTAACTTTCCTTGTCTGATACATAGGTTATTTCTGTATATATTACAAAATCTTTTAGTGCTATTCCCAATGCGATAGTCTTACAAATGGGGATAAGATAATCCATATAGTGGGCCTTGTTATTTTGCATTCTGGTGTCTTGGTATCTCTTTCAGACAGAAATATGAATTCTCCAACAAACCATGTCTAGACTTAAAAAACCTTTAATGGCAAGAATAAAACAACGACAATAAAAACAGTAATGTTTTTGAAATAACTTCAAGCATTCTGATAAATTATGCTTCTGATAGAAGCTCAGTTGCCTTTAAGATTGGAGTCACTAACGAAAAAATCTGAAGCTGCAGTCCAAGATTACAGTAAAGTGTCACTGATTCTTGGAAGTAATGCTGGAACATAAGAGTTTATGTCCAAGATTAGTCTCCCTTCTTTTCAGATACATGTCTTGACACTGTTCTGTGCACAGCATTAAGAAATAATCTCAAAATTGTCTTTGCTTGAGCTTCACCATAACCCAAATATTGCAATATGAATCTTAAATTCATGAACAGAAACAAATGCTCCCTTAAATGAACTACTCATGTTTGATTCCTGCATCTTTTAATGAGGGAAAATCCTTTATTTCAGACAGTGAAAAGTATCAAGTGGCTATCAGTGGTGGATAGGTGTCCTTCAGCAGGATAATAATGTGCCATAATCATAATTGTTAAAGTTGCAACTTTTTGTCCATTTCTAAATTAGAATTCCATGCAGCTTTCACAAAACAGCCACCTTTACACTTCTGTTTCACTTACATTCTTACTTCTTGGATAACATGCACTATCTTTTCTGGTTAATATTCAATGCGTTCCAGTGCAAATATGATAAACAAAAGAATCAACTTTCTGAATTGGTGGTAAAGATAACTTAGTACTGAAGTAAGAGGAATCGTGTCCTCTAGAAAATGAATTTCTTTTTGGTGTTAGAAAAATGTCCCAGCTCACTGAATAAAGGAATGGTTAAGATATTCATCACCTATTTTTTCTTTTCAGCAAACTGAACAAAAACATCATTAATGCCAGGACGAAGTACATGAAGATTGATGCTGTGTACTTTGAGAGTTTTTAAGAGATCTTCCTGTGAATGCATTAAGATAATTTCCTCTCAGAAAGAAAAAGTGAGTAAAAATACTGAAGGGGGACACCTGTGGAGCTGTTTTTTCTTTCTTTTTTTTTTTTTTTTGTGAAAGAACTCCTTTTTGAAAAATGAGGTCAGATCAGGCAAACAGTGAATTGTTCTGTTCTGTGGGTGCACCAAGTGCCCACTTACTAGCTGACCACGTGTGAAGTAGAACACACTGTATCCTTCTATTAATGAGTACAATGTGAGCTCTTCTATCTTCTTTCAGAATTCTTGAAATCCATAAAAATATTTAACTCTGGAACTTTTTTCTGGAGACCATTCAAAGTATTTTTAAGAATGATATGTACTGCTGTTGTATTTCTGTTTTTTACTGGCTTGGAGGACTAAGAATTCTGCTGGCTAGTTTCTTAGGTGGAATGATTAATGTGTATAGAAACATACGCTTGTGTCACATATCTTGATTTCAAAACATGTGAATAACAGGTCTGGAATTCTGAGATATGTTCTTTCTGGTTTTATCCCACTTAGGCTTAAATGAAAGAATTTCTGAAAGTTTCAGTTCATTTCTATAAATAAGAGCACTTTTCCACTTGTTCCTGAATGCTCCCTCATGAAAAGAATTCTGTATTCAAACCCAGGCACACAAAGTCCTCACTTTCGCTAGGTTTCATCTTAGGCAAGAAATCCACTGCCTTGTGGAGTGAAGCAGTAGGATAAATTGCTGTTCTTGTGAAAGATGGTCTTTGAGAGGACTAGTCCCAGACTACTGCTGCAAGACTTTTGAATTTTACCTGGTTACAAGTGAAGATCCCATAAGAATGCCTAAGTGATGCCCTGAAGCATTTTTTTTCATACTACAGTATTGGAAAAGGAGATTTCCCTCTCTGAGGACTCCCTGTTCAATTTTTAATAGGCCCCTTATGAACTTATGGATTTGAACTTTAAATGTATAGCTGTCTTAAATCTGTGGCCAACTAGAAACACCATTTTTAGAGCTATAGCTGGATGTTGTTTTAATAGCTGTTACGCTGCTTTTCCTGTTCCTGAAAGTCACCCTTTGTGCTTCAGCTTTTTCTTCTTTGCCTGTTTCATGAATTGTTCTTCCTTTATTGGTTTATGACTTGACTAAACATAGAAGAAAGGTGGAAGTCCAGTTACTGAAGGCAATGTGCATCTAATGGGAAATAATTGTTTTCTGTGAGAAAAGAATTACTTAGTATATGTATATGCATATGTTTATGTATACATTACATACTTTTTTTTTTAAATTATATATAGTGTATATAATCAGTGTATGAGTGCATTCAAAGAAGTAGCAGTGATATTAGTAGTGAATAACAGAGGAATCTGGTTTTAGCTAGAGGGAAAAAAAGTTCTCTTCACATAGCATCAACAGTTTTAAAAATCCCTTAAAGACCATGTGACATCTGATAGCACCAGGAGAGTTAGCAGTCACACAGATGTCACTCACATGCCTGTTTTTCTTCTAATATCTTCATATATGTTACTTAAAATGATGTAGTGAATACCTTTCTGTGATTTTGTCTAACATATGGTGAATGTGTGTCATTGAATGTGGACGAATAGGAAATCTATGAAGCTTTTTTTTTCTGGGACTAGGTTGGGAAAGGTTAGAAGGCATTGTATTGAGCATTGCAGGAAGAATCAGTAGTGTTCACAACAGTCTTTGGTCTTTACCCATTGACTGAAGTTACTAGAATTAGAGCAAAATAACTGGAATAACACCTGGGAGAGGGCCAAGGATATATTGATAGCAATAGGATGTTCTTCAATTGAATCATGTTGCTCAGAAATGGGAGACCAGACACCAGGTGAGAGCTGACTGCATTCAGCAGTTAATGATTTAGAGCATTCTTAAATCACGCAGGCTAAATAATTATATACGCTTTCTCTATTGAGTAACTACTAATCCTGTAAGAAACAGGATAAATTAATTTCCAAGTAGCTAATGAGTTTTGCATTTAATTTTGCAGTGTATCATAATACTGTGAGTCTTATTTCCAACAAAAACAGTGTATGATGGTAACACTCGCTTGTAGTATTCTTGTTACGAAATCTCACAATAGGATGAATTAATTTGTAGTGCAAGGCAGCATTAAAGCAGTGCACCACTTCTTGAAATCTGGTAAAAAGAAAGATTTTAGTGGCTAGTTTTGTAGTCTGATTATATGTGAAAATTATAGATTTTTAAAATCTAGAAACACAGCCATGCCAAAGATCAAAATGCAAAGTGTGATTAAGCATTCCAAAATGGATGACTGGTTTCAAATTTGCTTTTATTTTTTAATGTTATGATTCCCAAATATCCTATTATCCCAAGCAATGAATACAGATAGCAGTTGCTTTCTGTAACTGTCCTTACTTAGCTTCTGTTTGGGATTGTACTTGGTAGTCTTCTTCTGAAACATTTTTTTGTGAAATTCAAAAAGCTGAAACCCAACCGATGTAGGACATAACAGCCATTATAAAAGTTTAAAGGTATTAAGTTCATTAACTGCATTGAAAAATGAACATATTTTTCATATCTACTTAAATTTTCAAAATTAAACTTTAAAAATGCCATCTAGACTTTGAATCCTGATGAACTTGATTTCTATGTGGAGCAGCATTACACCACTATAAAATGCTTACTTGATTATACTAGTGTGATTATCAAATGATGTCCAGCAAAAGCAATCCTTATAAAGTAAGACCACTTTACATACTTTGAAGGTCATTACAGAAAACGCCAGGCTTGCAGAAAAGCAGCACAGAGATGCCATCTAGCAGTAACTCTTAGAAATTTCCTAATATTTAATAGTTCCTTCTTTCGAGATACTGCACTTAAGTGTAAGAGAAAGGAAAAATTTTATATTCCAAGTCCTTTCCCTATAGCTGGCTTCCTGCTGAATATCTAGCGACCCTGCTGGAAATAACACTTTGCTGAAATATATTATCGTTTCTTGTATTTTCTGTGTAAATGCAGAGGAAAATTAGAATCAAATGAACAGATATAACATTAAGTATGTCTTAAAATTGATATTTTGTAATTAGTGCTAAGAGTGTTTAAAATTAATTAGTAGTGAGCTGTCTTCTATTTAGTAAAGAAGAATTTCTAGAGCTGGTCAATATTCTATACCATGTTTAGCATAAAATATAAGAAGAAATAAAAAGGCATGGGCAATAAATTACTATGGTTGAAACAAAATCTTAATGTTCCAGAAACTTAAGAATAAACTATATGTATATTTTGTTACATATTTTACCATAAGATGGCGATACTTAAGCACTTTACAATGAGTAAATAACCTAGTAAGTTTCGCATAAAAGCCCTGTCATAATAAGGGTGCCTGTGGACAGCAGTCTTGAGTCAGTGATGGTCTGGTACTAACTCAAAGCTTTATTTCTCAGGCATTATTTTAAAGTAGTTGATCAGTAAAACAAGTTATTACTTGAATATTAATTATGTAGGACAGGAATAGGAATGTATTGCGTATACTTTGAAATATCTGATGTGATTTATTTTCATAAGCTGAACAGTTTGTGAGTGTCAAGGACATGTAAAAAGTTGTATGCCTAGTCATGAACATATTCTTTTTGTAAAACAAGAATTTATCATCCCCTTGTTTCCTACAATTAATTTCATGTATTTGCTTCCCAACCTACAGGGCAGAAAATTACTATTCCATTTCAATTTAGCATAAAGCAAGATAAATAACTGAGCACTGCTTCCATTTCTAAAGTGAGATTTCAGTCACAACTTCTACTTATTTGCTAAAAAAACCCTGTAAACGTTTTTACGTATATAATTTTTCACAGAAATATGAAATCTGTTGTTTATAGTCAAAAAAACCAAAATGATTATCTGCCATGTAGCATCTTTTTTGTGCTTAATGTGGTGCAGCATCTTAACCACGGATCTGAGTAACCATTTGATCCCATGTTTTTATTTCTGAATACCCAATTTAGCTCTGTTAAACACCAGACTTTGATTAAGGGCTCTTATTTTTACATAACCTTAAGGACTTTCGAGCTTTCTGGCTCATGACCCCTTCACAAAGTTAAAAGAGCCTGCAATGAACATTTTAATATCCCTGAAAATGTCACACAGAGTGATGAATAAAAGGCCATTTTTATGCCCTCTGCACAGTATGCCACCGTAAAAAGGGCTAGAAGCAAAGTTTCAAAAGTTAATTTATGCCATTTCATTCCAGTGGCTCATCCTGCTTTTCAGTGCTGGATGGTGACAGGCACATAAGATGGAGCATTTCTTCCCACTGTTATTCTGGGCCGTATCTCTGACACCTGAATGAAAAGAATAATTCTGCCAGCTGAAGCTCATTTGCTCCATTAGTGGTTTGACTCTTCTGTGGATAGACAGTGATAGGAACTTTGCTTTTCTTGCTTTCACACAGTCTCTTGAAGTCTCTTAACTTTAATAGATCTGACTAAGTGTAATACAAGATAGAAAAATAAACAAAAATGAGTCCATGGGAACCTGTAATTATAATGTGACGTGACCGTGTGCAGTTAGTCACACAGATGTGGAACTTCTCTGTGCTGCCTGATGAGTCTCTTTACAGACATAGCAATAGCTGATACTTTCAAATAGCTGCTATTTAATAACATTGATGTAATTAATTATCTAGCTAATGTTATTAATCCTGTATCACCTCCTGCTTTTTTATGTTGTCACAGTATCTTACTGATTAAAAAGCAGTCACAATACTGCAGCTGTAAATCAGATTTCCACTGAATTGCTTTTTAAGCTCAATCTTTATATTTTTAAAGAGGAATATATCTTCCATATTTTGGAAATCCAGTACATATTTATATATGATTAATTTATGTGATTAATGGCTTTATTTTAAAGGAAAAAACCCTTTATTTTAAAGGAAGAGCCTTTAACATTGCCTCATAAGGTTGTCTGGTACCTAAACGGTATCGTTAAAATGACATTCACCAACATACAGTATAAATTGTGGCAACATGGTATGGACTACTGCTGGTTAATGGACTGCAATACTATAAGAATGTTTCTCTCGTTACGTTTTTATAATGCTCACAGTTACAAGATTGCATGTTACAAAAAGACAGATGAGACAAGTTCTGCCTCTCTAAGATGCAGCACTATAGACATCTGCAGGCCTAGGAGGGTTCAGTCGTTATTGCTCTTAAGTGGTATAGTATGATTCTGTTTTTTATTGATGGTTTAATCTAAAATCACCTTCACTAGCAAGGCTGCGTGGCTAAAACATTGTTTACTTTTATCGTTACTTCAATATCAGATGTGATCTTTTGATGACACATACACATTTGAAAATAACAAAACTCTGCAGCAGCCTGGGGCACGGCTGTAGCACTAAACCCAGCGCCTTCACGTGATGCCTCCGCTTCCACTCTAAACAAATTTATTTCCAGTCGAAGGCTGTCGGTCCCTGCTTCCAGTGCATAGCTGCTTCCCCAGAACTGCTGCGGTCACCGAGCACCATAAACACCGCTTTTGCCTTGAGTGGGATAAACAGCTGTTGGTGTCAGCCGGACGGCTACCGGCCGTGAGGAGCGGATGAGCCCCGGCCGCCCCGACGCTCCCGCTGCCCATCCCTTCCCTATGCAGCCGGTACAACTTCTGCGTGGGGTGGTGCCGGGGGACCGTGAGGAGAGCGCGGAAGGTACGCGGGCTCTGCGCGCCGGTGCCGTGGGCCCCGCTGCAACCTGCCCGCGCCCGTAAGCCCCCCCCTTGACCGCTTGCATCCGCGCTTCCCCGCCTCGCACCCTGAAGCCGGTAATCCCCAGGAGCGGGGACAGCCGTTTTCGCCACGAACTCTCCCGGCCTGGCCCATCGGACAACCAAGGACGCGCACCCGCCTCTCCCCGGAGCCATTGGGCAGCATCGCCCGCGGTCTGTGGGCCGGCACCGCCTCGCTTTGCTCCGCGGCGCCGGGCGAACTTGCCCGTCGGCGGGGCTCGCCCGGCCGGCTCCTACCTTGGAGGGATCGAGCCCGGCCAGCAAGGACAGCAGCAGGAGGTTGAGGATGTTGGCGGGCGCCCGCATTCTGATCCCGGGGCTGCCTCTCCGCGCCGCTCCCCTCGGTCATTCACTCCGCTCCCGCTGCAGCGACCGCGCCGGCAGCCGCGCTGTCTGCCCGCCCGCCGGAGCCCGAGTGGTGGCGGCAGCGGCAGCCGCCCGGGGGACGCTCATTCCGCGGGCAGCCTCGGCGCGGGGAGGGCGGGC
>JAOXNO010000004.1:12965527-13003294 GCA_028565335.1 Limnodromus scolopaceus | reverse complement strand
CTCCCCTCCGCCCCCAGCCAGCCCACCCCAAAAGGTTGGGCCCGGGAGACGGCGGCGAGCGCGGCTGGATGGGCGCGGGGAGCGGGGCGGCGGATGTGACATCACCGCCGCCGTGCGGGAGCCGCCGACCGTTGGCGGGGATGCGCTGAGGGGGCGCCGGCAGCCGCGGGCTGAGGAGAGGCGCGACCCGGGCTGCTGGAGGGCGAGGTGTCCCCTCTCACGGGGCGGCTGCCCGTCTCTTGAACTGCGCGTTGTTCCCCCGCAACGGTGGCTCTTTTCTCCGTGTAGGTGCGGCCCTCCAGAAGGGGGCTCGGTGGCACTGGGAGAGGGGCAAGGGCGGGCTGTTGTGAGGAGCCGTGGTGGGGAGCAGGTGGTCAGAGAAGAAGGATTTCGACTGAGAGTTGCAGCCCTTTCATTCCCTCACCTGGAAGGTTAAGTGAGGGCTTGGGTGAGCCTTGATAGAGGGGAAAGCTACGACTCTGCTTTCTAGCTGGACCATGGGACAGCAAGGGACCGTCGTGTTTCCTTGCTTTTGCCGGTGAGCTGTGGTGGGAAGGCTGTGGTGGTATAGGTGAATGTTGGTGGAGGTCATTGGTTGAGGAGACTTTTGGGGGCCCCTCCCAAGGATGTGTCATAGCATGCAAGCAGGAGCTTCCTTTTCTCTACTTAAACCAGCACAGTCAGACAATGCTGCCAGCCAAGGCTCTGGGTGGGCTCCTGTCTGCCCATACAGCAGCTCATGGTCACTATTCCTCAGCTGCAGATGAGGAAGTACAGGCAAGGATGTGATTTGGCTTCCTCAGGGTTGCACCTTCAGTGCAGCTGAATATGACCCAAATGTAAATCATGCTTAGAACAGCCCCATCCGATTAGTGTGGGCAAAGTATGTTAAAGTTTCAATTATTTTCTCCTACAAGGCTCAAGCTCAGGATCCCTGGTCAGGGTAACCTTAGATAAAAGATTATAACTAAGTTTTTTATAAATGAGTTTTTCAGCTTTACATGGTAAAAACGTATTAGCTTTACAGTTGGGATTTTTTTGGTCTTGACTAGATTCTCTGGGGTCTGCATTGTACTTTTTCAGCAGCTAGCACAGAAAAGCCAATGCTGTTGTGGATTTTTAGGTGCTATGTAATCTTCACAAAGAGAAAAATGGGATAAAAACATCCTGAAAGAAGTACAACTTCAGTATAAAAAATAAAAATCCAAACTTGGGAGGTAGTTTTGGTTGCATGTCTGTTAGGATGAGTGTCCTGGTTTGAGGTAAAACAGAACCAATTTTCTATTTAGTAATTTTACTTTTCAGTTAGGCGTCTTCTAACTAACTGATCTCTCTGAAATTACTGGTATATGTTTTTAGGCAGTAGTCTGCTTCCAGAGTGATAAGATGCAATGTTTATAATTCATACCAAGGAATGGTACGCAGAGGGGCTTTTGTTTATACTTATTGGTATAACAACCAAGGTCAGCTCACTTCGTTATTTGCCCCTTTGGAGGGCTGGAAGCGGAAAAGTGTAGAGGGGTCGCACCTGTAGGGAGGAGGGGACAGGACAGGTGACCCAAACCTGACCAAGAGGTTGTTCCATCCCATCTGCCCCATGCTCAGTATAAAAGCTGAGGGATCAAAAGGTCAGCCTTTTTTCTTCAGTGGCCAGTGTCCAAGGAGGACTCTTGTCTGTTCATCTGCCTTTGATTCTGATCTGTGCATTGCTGAATCCAGATCCAGAATCCAATTTCTATTTGTCACTGAGTCCAGTCTGGGACTTTCCCAGTTCCCGCCAGTGAGGTGATCATCATCCTGGGAGCTTGACACTGGTTTCATATATATTATATATATTTCTTTATTTTTCTTTTTTTTATATATATAATCTTACTATATTTTTATTTTGCTATTAATATTTCATTAAAGTAGTTTAGTTTTCTTTTAAACTAGTATGTCTTTTACCCTTCTCTCCCTGAAGGAAGATGCTCTCCCTTCTCTGAAAAAGAAGAGAAATAAATGGGAGGATCTGTTGTTGTTTTAGTGGCCAGCCCAGCCCCAACCACGACAACGAGTATGGGCAGGGGACAGTTTTCTAGCTTACTCTCTCCTAGTCTACAAGATTGATGTCTTTTGTCTTCAAGAGTTAAGACTGTCACTGAAAGCCAAATGGAGCAGAAACTGTTCTGCCCGCATACTATCTGAAAAGATTGCGTATCCTTGGCATAATGTTCCTGATAAAAAGTGCTAATTTTGCTACAGTCATTTATTATACTTTTGAGTTCTGAATTTCTTGTAGGATTAAAATAACCAGATTTTCTTTTGTGAGTGAATCAAAATGGTAAGATAACTTAGAGAAGCCCCCTTTCAGTCAGCAGTATCTTTTACAAAGATATAGTCTTTCATTTCCGTGGATGGTAGATCTACAATGGGTAGTTCCTTATGACAAGAAAAGGAAATTATAGAATTTATGAATGAGCTTCCATTGACATTCCAGGGTCTATAATGGAAAGAGAATCCTCTCTGATACCGAATCTATTGAATTTCCTTCTACGATGAAAATATAAAAAGATACAGAAAGGAGACTGGTTTAGTTATTTTTTTTTTTTCTGTAGAAAAGAGGTAAAAGGTCTATTTTTTATGAAATAATGATAAAAAATTATAAAAAAGGGGCAACTGCATATATTAATGGGGATTCAATAATAAGTAGAGTAATGGTACCAAAGCATTGAAAATGTGAGGTTCTCCAAAGGACAAAGTGAACAGTGTTTTCAAAAGAAACAATTTCTTATGAAAAAAGAATGTAGATCTGAAGTCACAAAGGCAGGTATGAAGGTATTTAGGTCTTTTCTACAGTACCTCAGTGACTACTTCTCTTATTTTGCCTAACTTTATTTTCCACACACTTCTTTCCCCTTTCTTTTTCTCGGTCTGTCATAGATAAAATTGGCAAAATGTACAAACTATTAAATAATCATAGAATACAAAATTTTTGAAGAGCTTCAGCGATGCGATGTGTTTGTCCGCTTCCTGATGCTGCTTGGAACATCTGTCTTTGAAATCAGTAAAATATTGAAGAGGACAAGTTAAAAATAAAACCAATGGTTCCCCCGGCACCTGAAAAAAGTGAGACTTCAGATCTCCTGAACTCCTCAGATGGTTTTATGTGTTACAAACTAATACTTTGTTTGATAGATGAAAAGGTACCAAAACGTGTTTCAAAAGGATGACATAAAGTGACCTAATTCTATTCTGCTTGTTTTTAACAATCCATTAAGAAGAAAAAGAAAATACATAATAGAATTACTCCTCCACTCTCTAGCGACCTGACAAGTCATATTTTTGTCAGAAAAGACTGTCTGAAGAGTGGTGAGAATCACTAGCAATTAGTACCAAAAATAATTGGGTTTGTTAAAAAGTATCTGAAAGATGAAACAAAATTCAAGTCTGTATGAGAAGTTTTTACTTCTGCTGTATGTTCCAAAGTGGCAAGGGAATACCTGATTCTGAAGATGTCTCTCTAACAAAGCTTTTAATCATCCTTAAGACCTATGAAATTCTACATGAATTATCTTTCTTCTTGAATTCTATGTATGGAAATGGCTGCAATCAAGGTAAAATACTCAGTTGTGAGTATTTTAGAAAAGAGGTATTAAAAGCTTTGCTGCAGGCATCAATTATTAGCAAAATGGAGACACGCTGACTACAGCCTGTCTAGATAGTGAAACATATTCTCAGTGTGTGGCTAAAGTTACAACAACTTTTTCATACCGTATTGCAAAACGTGTTGCTAGCAGTTGGAATAAGACAGATACTTGTTCACTTGGGTGCACTGGAAACTGAAGCTGATAAATTGGATGTAGGTACTGAATTATATATAAATAAGTTCCAAGTTCTGCAATCTGAGTTTGACAGCTCAAAAGTACTGTCAGGAGTTATGATAAAAGACAGCATACATCTGCATCTGTAGAAAGATGCTCTTTAAATTATGTGTAACAGGTCACATCTGAAAACTGTATTATTAATTGCAGTGCTATCAAATATTTTTTCTAGACAAGAAAACTTTTCATGAAATCAGCCTTATACTTACACTGAATATTTCATGGGTGTTGAATTTTCCACTAAGTTAGCAAGGTGTTCCAGATTTGCAATTTTAGGCATTCTCCATATTTATTATAAGCATGAAAAGTTTAAGGAATTGGGAAGAATGGTTGAATACTGACCCTTGTTGACTTTAATGGAGCTGAGATGTCCTCGGAGAGCATAAATGTGTCTTTCATTACAGAAGAGGTTTTGGTATTTCAGTGAGACTAAAGAGAGAAAAAGATAAAAACAAAATTAAGCTATCAATGATACAAAGCCAAACTTTTATGATAGATGTTATGTTTGATTACATTTGCAAGGAACATGAAACAGATTGCTTGAAGTGTTGTTAAATCAAGTGAATAGAAAAATCAGTAAAATACTAATTTGAATAATTTAGCTAGTGAAGGGTACGTAGATGTTAAATAAAATTCAGCATTATTGCGGATATGGGACAAAATTGAGGACTACTGTAAAATGTTAAATTTGCTTATATTTGGATAGATTTTGCCATCTGATTGAAATATAATTTATAATTATCAGTGATGTAAGGAGAGCATTTTTTTGGGGAATCTGTCAATACTACAACCTCACTTCCTAATGCACATTGCTATATTAGTTAGTTACAATACTGAAATGAGATTATAGAAGCATGTTTTATCAGTGTAACTGTCCTAGTGATGATTACTTTACTAAACAGAATTGTGTAATTAGGTCAATGCTGAGTATTTTTTGAAATCCTACTAATACCTGGAAAATGTATTTTGTTTCTCCTGTACATTGTCAAAATTGAAATGTGACTAAATAACTATTGAAAATAAATCTAGCAGCTGCTGTTTTTCCTACTCCCTGCTCTCTTAAAGTGAATCTTTTAAAAGAATTTTTGTTACTCAGAGTTTTTTAGGAACTTTTCTGTGAAAATTACCTTCCTTTGTAAATACTTATACAAGTGCACTAAAAATAGTTAAAATTCAAGTTTCTGAAGAACTGCAATACTAATTTCCAGTGAGCTTACTGTCAGTGCCAGGGTGAAGTGTACTGTAGATTTAAGTAGCTGTGAATCAGCATAATCGCTACTGGCTTCTATGAAGTATACAAAGTTGCACATGACATGTACAGAAAAATTTAAGTACTGGATGAATTGGGCAGGTTTAATAGAGAACCAGTGGGTTAAGCACCTCTTTCAGATCTCCAGCTCTTTCTCTAAAACTATCTGTTTAGAAAGTAAATTTAGAATTTACTTTTGTTGAAGTTTAAGTTTTACCTTAATTTTAATTGGTGAAGGAACTGCCCTAGTTATGTATTACTAGGTATTTAGAGTTCATATGAAATACAACAAAGACTTAATTCTGTGGAAATGTAAATTGTTTTAAAGCTAAACTGAATATCAGTATTTATACATATTTATATAAAGTGATTTAGTTTGCTTTGTTTTTCTTTTAGATATATTTTATGCTTTTTTTTAATTACTCGGGACTTATTTGTGCATCAAAAACAAATTAGTAAAATAAATCCTCCTTCTCTATCTGGCCTTTTAGGAGTTAATATCCTCTTTACTTTAGAGCACCATATGGCTATAGTCTTTTCAAATTTAGAAATCAGTTATATTTAAATATGAATTACTGTATAAATAGAAATGAGAACACGCAATTAAAGATTTCATCAGTTTGAAATGTAGGAATGGCATTCTTCATGAAAATGACAGCATATATGAAGCATGCTTATCTACCAAAATTACTTTTCCTAGAAGATAATGGAACTCTGCTCACAAGCTTTCTGATATTTTCCCCTTCCAATATGGACAAGTACAATACCGTGTATCCCATCAGTGCCCATTAAGTGTAATATTGGTTATGTGTGCCTTTTATAATTTTAAATATAATGAAACTTAAGCATAAAGATTCGCTTTATCACAAGGATAGTAAGTGTATTCTTGGTGAACTCTCTGATGTTCTTAAAATTGCACAATCACATACAGTAAGTGAAATTTGGAGAACTAAGTTTGAAATGGTTTATTTCAGAATTCTACTGCAGATAGTAAAATCTAGTCAGTTTAATAGAAATTTGATTTGGCTGACAGATTTTGAAAATAAAGAAGGCATGATTACTCAATACGAATAGGAATAATATAATTTTTAAACAGTAAAATATTCAGTTGGCATAATTTTAAATTGATGATTACCTCTTAAAATAGATAATTTGCAGCCTGTGACAGTTGATCAGAAAAATAATTCACCAGCTAAGTCTTAGGAATCTGTAGAATGTTTTAATATTAAATATTTTTTCTAATTTAGAATATAATGTACTTTGCAAATACATCCTGCAAAAGTAACAGGCAGAGGAATATACTGTATGATGATACATTTATGAATTTATTTTGATAGTAATTTTAATACTCTAAATGTTTATATGCAAGCAAAACTAGTTTGTGTCTCATAGCTTATATATAGACATTTATTGACCAGAGTGTCATAGTGAAGAGGCTGATTTCAATAATTCTGTTTGGGGGAATTGAAAAAACCTGAGTATCCTCAGCTATTTATCATTGGGGAGTTCTTGGGCCTTAGCATTCACAGGACTGGCTCTGAAAATAATAAAAATAATAACAAGGAATCTCTACTAAAAGTTCAATTGCAATACTAATCTTTGTAATAATCACTTAAGGGCACAAGTACTTAGAATGATTAGGTCGTGATTATAAATTATGGTGCTAACATTCTGATGGGTTTTATGTTCTGTTCTGTTCTCAGATGGTGAATGTTACCTTCATATCTGATTTTTTTTGCCAAATGAAGAATCAGTGTATCTCGTACCTCACGTCTGACTTCTGTGCAGAAATTTCTGCTGGAACGGAGAAAGAAAAGTTTACATAAGAACTTGCCACAAAGACAAATGATCTTAAGAGGTGGGTGGTTTCTGTAATACAGTAGTTCATTGCTTTGATTTTTAGTCACTTTCAGGTTTTAAGGGAACCGCATAGTATTGTGCTATTTGTGGTACTATTGCAATATCTGTGGTTCTGTCCCATATATCCAAGAAGGATGTTATTATAGCTGATGGCATAAACTCAGGCACTGTTATGATAACTTTTGTTAGTTGACACATATTTGATATTTTAATTCCAGCTGGATACTATAATATAACTAATCTGAAAAAAAGCAGTCTAAGCTGATGCTTACTGGCATTCCCCTGGTGCTTCTGTAGGATTAGATTTTGAATACTGATGCAGGATCATGGCTGTGAAATGTATGATCTCTCTGAGATCAGTTTAAGCAGGGAGACAGCTTTTCAAAAGACAAATGTTAGGAAGATAAATATTTTAAAAAGGTATTTTAGTTTACTTCATACAACATTTGTTAGATTCTAAAGTAAGTCTTTCTAAAAAGTAAGTTGATGTGTCTCTTGGCAATTATCAAATGGTATCTGCTTTTCTTAATCTGTGAGGAGATTATCTTGGTTATACTCTAAATGTCATGAGTGAAGAGAGGAGACCTGCAAACTGGCTCCATCGAAGTCTCAAAGCAGTATAGATGTTTTCACTAGGAATTGCACTGGGTAGAGTTAACAGCTCAGCAAATTCTGCGTTCCACAACGTACAGTGTAACTTGTTTTCCATTTTCTCATAATAATATCAGATTTAGGAGACTTTAACTTGCATGTGGGACATATTATTCCTTTTTTATCATATTCCATTTGCCCAGTGTTACCCCAAATGCTTGAGAGTTGGCTCTAGTTCTGTTTAGATTTTACTCCGATTCTGTTGCACAGCAACAGAGGGGAAGGTGAAATGATTCCATTCATTCCAATTCCACTCATTCGTAGCTTTGGCTCTGATACTTGGTCAAAGTAAGCACAATATCTCTTCTTTAAAGAAGAACATTTATAAAGATTGTCTTCAATTTTCTGTAGGATATCAGCCCATTTATAAACTCTAGAGGGAATAACTGGATTAAATAATCCATAATAAATAAGTGTAATAAAACTATGCTTTGAAGCAAAAAGGTCTTGTTTTCCCTCATATTGTGGTTTACATTCCAGTAATTTTGTTGGTCTGTTGGACAGCAATCCCTTATGTACAACTAGTGTATGTGAAAAGTGGATCATACCAACAATATCTGATATTCAGGAATTGTAAAAGCTACAAATACCACTTTTCAAGACACAAGAAAACCCTTTTTCACCATTAGGACACTCAAGCAGTGGAACAGGTTGCCCATCAAGGTAGTACAGTCTGTATCCTTGGAGGTTTTCTAGACCAGATTGAATAAAACTCTGAGTAACCAACTCTGACTTCACAGCTGACCCTGCTCTGAGCAGCAGTTTGGACTGGAGACCTCCTGAGGTCTCTTCCAGCCTGAATTATCCTATGATTCGGTATCAATGTGAACAGTGGTGATCTGCACAACTGGCTTGCCTCTTCTGCTGTGTGTGTGGATCTTGGAGCCACCTATGTTAGCCGGCAACATATCTATGAAAAAATGGGTCCTCTATTTCCCATCAGTATATATTTTTGGACCAATATGATGTATATTATATAGTTTTATGTGTATATATGTATATATGTGTATATATATAGTTTTAGACCATGGTATCAAGCTTTCTCATAATTAATTATTTTTAAAAAATCACTATTTTGTGCTGTCCCCTGACCATTGTTTTGCAGGAACTTCAGTTTATATGTTATTGCCACTTTATTATCTTGAGCCAGAGGAAAGCTCTTTAAATCGGGGTAACACTGAGTCTCGACAGTGAGGTACATAGACTATGAGCTCCCTTGCTTACATGTGCACTTACATGTGCACTGCATGAGTGTTCACATAAATCTCATGATCTTTATGAATATACCCTAGCTCCAGCTGTTAAGCAGCGGGCTCAATATCAAAGCTTTAATGAATTCTCTGAGATAGTCTCCTTTTTCATTTTAAATCTGTGGGTCAGAGAAACGTAAGATGCTACCATTTCTCTTACAGAACCTGAACAGTCTCTATCTGACTTGTGAAATAAGCTATGAATGAGGACTTTTGTAACATATTTCTTGGAAGGCTCTACACAGCTCTTCTTTCAGAGTAGTTCAAATCACTTGCTGTCATATTCAGCAGATGGCAGCATGCATGTTAACTGGCTGGGTATCTGCTCAAATCTTTAAGCTGCCATGCCATATTGACTACAAAGTAATTAATTTGTCAGTGTCTTTAAGGTCAATCACAGTGGAAGCTTTCAGTGTGTTAATGTAAAAACTCATCTTTACCCTGAGGGGGTACTGTCACAGCAGGTAGGAATTAATTGTGGAATTATATCACTTTCTTCCTAGAATACAACTGTGTTGGAAGAAGGAAAACATGTAAAACCAGCAGAGTGCGGTTCAGGACCCTGGTGTTTAAAACATTAAAACACAGATTTAACATTTCCACTCAGGCATATCTGAGTGGTACCAGGATCAGGGCCTGGGGATTAGGTCATGAAAGGTCATGCACAAAAAAAAAATTTAAAAAAAAAGCCTGATGAGCAAGCAAATGTTTATGTGTGACTTTTCAATAGCAATACTCACGTCCTTTGAATTTGGCCAGGTTTTTTGTATAATATCAGATCAAGTGTGGTGTAGATGCCATAGTATCAAATCCTTGAATATGAGCAATGAAGGCATATGATAACGATAACAATGTAAGACAAATTGCCATGTCAGGTAGAAAAGCCCCTCAATATTCTGATCTACACAGAAGATTGTAAACAGAGTGTTTTTCATCATAGTGTTCTTATCAGATTTGCAGAAGCAGGAATAATGGGTATTGAAGACAGAATCTAGAAAGCTATCTGAATTTTTCAGCTATGCTGAATTTTGGCCGGGGCTTTTAAGGTGAACATGGGTGAAAAATGTGATAGACTTTTGATTGTTGCTGAATCTTGGAAATTTGCACTTTATCTAGAGCTGAACGTACTGTAAGAACTGAATTAATCGTTATTTTCTGTGTCCAATTTTATCTTATCTGTGTTTCTTTTCATTCCTTTCTAACTATTCAAGCAGCATTTCTGTGTAAGTTTGTAGAAACCGAATTTTAAGACCTATTGATGATATTTGTGTGAATATGAAGATAAATTGGTATCTTACTATCTTGCATTTATTTCTTAAGAAAGGTTATCTGAATATTGCATCATCTACCAAAAAAGATCATTATCATGTGATCTAAAAGAACAATCATACAGGCTACTATTAATTTATTAGTGTGTATTACTAAGTAATGCAAAGTACTGCATACCTCACAAGAAATTTTACAACTAAAATTAGATGAGAAAACTGTCTGAAAATTTCCCAATGAGATCTTATTATCTAATTACAGGTAATTGGCCATATAGGAAATGCTAATTTTGCTCAGTAATTTGCTGAAAAAATTGTTCATTACAAATTAAGCACTTTCTGGAGCAGCCTATTTTCCTGATCCTGGAGGGATTTATATGCACAGTTATAAACATGGATAAAATCCATTTGGTAGGAATGTTGTCTGTGTGTATTTCCATCAGTGTAAAGTGGTGGCATTTATTATGTATCAAATGAAATGTGTTTATAGATCTTTGGAAAAGTAGGATTTGCATTTAATTTGTTTGGTTTTTTCCCCCTACCTCTTAGACACACTAAGTTCTATGTTGCTTGTAGAATCTTACAAAAAATAGTTCACATAAACTTCAATTTCACAGTACTTTCTTTTCTTTAAACATAAAAGCAAGTTTCAATTGTTTCCCCCATAATTTTTAATTAAATTTCTTGTCTCAGACAAAACAGGGTTTGTTTGCCTCTTGATTTATATTACTCCTAGACTCTTCTACACTTCTGTAAAGTCATGCCTGTCTTGTACTAAGTTCCTTCTTATGTTTAGCTGGCTCTGTCTTTATATTGACAACTGGCTTTCTCCAGAAGATTGATGATAAATACAAGCCTACTGCTGTAAGTGTCTCTCTCAAAATGTAAGAGGAACTGTGTAAGGTAATAGACTATAAGATCCTCATTCTAAACATTAAATATCTGTAAAGAGTAACATGAGCCTTAAATCCAGTTTAACATGTTAGACAAGAAAGGTGACAGGTGAATGATTTACTGAAGAGTTTCATTTTACTTACGTTACATTTTGAATTTCACACCCACTGTGTGTTCTTTTGCTCTTCATCTCTAATTTTTTTTTTCTGTAGTATGGAAATAGAAGATTGATGTTGCACTAGAAACTATGAGCCCAAAATGACACTCTTATTCTTGTTTTGAGGCATGTTTGCTTCTTGCAATATTCATGAAGTATGTGGACAATGTTGGTGAAGTCCTGATAAAAAGGGTATAAACTGATTTTGTAAGTTTGTAGTTGTGTGTGTGTATATAACTTTAATATCCTCTCTGTAAATCACACTGCATCCTACTTTGGTGTTTGAAATTGGTACTGAAAATGCAACTTTAAAATGGGAGACATAATGACATTTTTGTAGTCTGTGGATTTTTGATCTGCCAGGGACATCGTAGTGAAGAAAAGGCAGTTGAGAGCACTATGAAAATCTCTGTGTGTTACTACATTGCTGCTATCACTATGTGATAAATATTGACATTTACATGAGAACAAACTGAAACGGTTTGAATTTCTATTTCATGGAGAACTAATATTTTTGACATTGGAATTGGTCAAAATTTTGGAAAACATTTAACTCAAATGATGTTTAGGCAAACAGGTACAATTTTATACCATTCTTGATATTTCTGAGAATTTTTAAAGATGCCTAATGAATAGTTTTCATGGAATTTGTGCTATTAGGCATATCCTTTTAATTCCTTAATTTTCCAGTGGTTTGTCATTTTAATAATGCTTCTTTGTGAAAAGAAGACAAATAGCTGAAATCATTCTGCTCTGTAATGATTTTAAAAGCATTTATTATATCATGCTATGCTTTTAAATACTGACCTTGGAAGGAATATTATATAAAAAAATAATTTGAGGCTAATTTGACAGTGTGAGTACAAGTGACAATGTACATATTTTAAAATTCTTTATAAATGTTTTGAGAAATATGTATGTTAAACTTGAGAGAAAAAGCTACTATTGATTGGAATTTGTCACTGAAACGAACAATCAAAATTTTAAAATGTCACAACTTGTATTGATAAATTAAATTTAAAAGTTCTCTTAAGGTACTTTTAACTCTAACAAAACAGAATCAAAAAGTACCCTCCAAACTGTGAGTAAAATATGTTTATAAAATGGAAATTATTCCTGCAAAAAAAAAAAGAAAAATAAGAAAGCTAAATAATTCATTTGAATATGCATTTTAAGATACATATGATTTTTCCCTGTTTCAACCAACTCTAAAAGATAAACACACTGAGTTTGGAGTTCACGGATTCAAAAAGCGAGATAACACTGTAGTACCTTATACTACTTAGAACCATTGTATGGTCCTAAGCACTACTGCAGTTCAAATAATATAATATTGCTTTCTTTTGGAATTTCATCTCAGTATTACAAATAGGGTTTGGGTTTTTTTGTTGGTTTTTTGTTTGTTTGTTTGTTTTGTTTTGTTTTAGAGACACCATTTTTGTCATGAAGTGCCTGCATCTTTGTGTTGGCAGTCATGTGCAACTTGCAGATTCTTTATGTTAAATATGGATGCAGAAGATATTTGCAACTATAATGTACTCTCCCACTTGATCACTCTTAGTTTCAATTTGGTAGTGCAGTGGCTCATATAATTTGCTCATTGATTCACACCTCTCCTTTTCTGACAGACAGTCTAATGCTTAGGTTGGCTCTAGCAGATGTACGGGCCATTTAAATAAATGGCAGGGGAATTTCTTCAGCCATACTTTTGTGAACACTGCTATAAACCAGTATAAATGTTACGGGGTTTTTATTTTGTTATTTATTTCCTTTTTTTTTTTTTTTTTTTTTGTATTCTGAAGCTTTATTTGTTGTCTTATTAAAGTATTTTCCAGTTTGGTAAAGTCAGTATAATATGGGATTGTTTTACAACTTTTGTGATGGAGAAAAGATTGGAACTTCTCAAAGGGATGTGTATAACCTTCAGCTAGGTTTTGAAATCAATAATGATGCTGTGTGGGTGTATCTTATTACAGTTAAGGCTCTTGGGGTGTCATACAGAACTGGGGATGTCCATCTGTGCATACCTTGAATATACATGCATTAAACACTACTTTTTACCGGTTGATATCTAGAGCTAAGCCTAGAATTAGATATTGCTAGTGCTTTTAATGTGATCATCTGTTTGGCTAAACCAGTTGGAAATTACTTATATTCCAATTTCCTGAAGAAGACACCCAAGGCAGAGTGTAAGTTTTTCCTGAAGTTATGTTAAACAGCTGGAGTCTGATCAAAAATTTTCAAAGTAGTATTTAAAGATCAATAATTAGTGAAATAGATAATGACAAATTTTCAGTGACATATTTGTTTACAAGAGGAATGTGGGAGTGGAAAGGTCATTGATTCCTGGCCCTGATATTGCACGTGACCCTTTTGCAAGACAATTAAGCTCCATCCTGAAACTAGCTGGAGGATTTATAAAGGTAGATGTGCTAGAGTTTCGTAGCTGATCTGTGAAGCAGATCTTTGATCTGACCTGAATGCATGTTTGAAACATTCCAGAAAATGACCAGGAGGGCGCGTGTGGAGGTGGAATGAATTTTTCACAGCAGAAAGAGTACTGTAAGTTACAGCAGCTAAGTAGGTCAGATAGAATGGTGTAATAAACGAGCACTTAGGCTAGTATGAAAATTTTACAAGGGCTAACTCTGCTCTGATACTACTTTGTTTTGCAACACTAGAATGTAATTTCTGATGACTTCATATTCCCCGCACTGTTAAGGAAGCATTGCTAATTGTTTATTAAGTGATTTGGAAATAGAAATACAGAATTTCAAATCTGTTAGTCCCAAGAGAAGAAAAAACCAAACCAACCCACACATGATGAACCACACATCAAGAATGGGAGCATTCTACTATTCACCTTTTAAGCCTAGGTGATAAACACATTCAAAAACTCAGTGGCAAGGCTTCTGGCATCCTCTTTTTTAATACCTTGCTGTATGTGCTAATGTGCTAATTATAATTAAAGTCTTCAGCCTGAATCCAAAGAGGTTATTACTGCTAGACTTCTATAATAGGATCTCTACTCTCTTGCTGTCCTCCAGGAAAACCAGCACAGTCATAAAGGGATTGCACTGTTTCCATTCTGTGTTTCATATTGTAGAGGCTTCCTATCTACACCTTTTCTTTGAGAACTTAACTTTTGTAATATAAGATATAAGGCTTTTTTTTTCCCAGCTAATTGATTTCTGCAGTTAATAAGGAGTGTGAGTTCAGGTAGATCTTCTGTGAAAGTCAAGAACAAACTATTTTGATAAATCTGACAGGATTTAGGTAATACAATGCATAAGTTGATGTTCCTGTCTTTCTAATAGTGTGTTAGTTTCTTAACAGATTAAAGAAGACTGGAGAGAAAGGAAAGCTTTATTCACATAACTTCTATTTTTCTTTTATTTGTGTTTAAAGTCAAACATTTGCTTTCTCATGTTTGAGTTTGTTACAAAATAAATGCCAATGTAAAGCCACAGCTCAGAAGATTAATGTAACAGAAGAATAATTTAAAGAAAAAAAACCAATTCCCTGTAGTCTAGGAAGTCTTAAAGTCTTTTCACAGGCAGACTTTAAACATTAGTTTTGACCAATTCATTCAGCCAATAAACCAACAGTTTGGAGTGCTGTAAGCTTTCAATTTGATTCTATTATAGCAGTCACTCAGTTGTGCTGAGATGCTTAGAATCAAATTATAGATTATTGGCACTGTCTAGGGCCATAGTACTGAATATTTTGCATATAAATCCATTGCAGTGGAAATTCTGTTTACCTTATAGAAATGGTCAAAACTGTCCAAATTATTATCGTCAGTTTTTGTGCATAGACATTTCATATTTTAATGCAGTCAGGCATAGTATGAAAAAGAAGGAAAAATTCTGATTAGGTGGAACTGCGAGATTAACAGGAAGACAGTTATAAAAGCTTATAAATCTATAATGGCTTACAAATTCTGTATGTGAATTAGCTATTTGGAAAGTTACTGAAGCTCTTACTGTGTTAATAAAATATTTGCTGTGGGTGTCCATTGGTTTGATTTAATAACTGGATGCTAGAAATCACAGAGAAGGCGTACAATTGGTCCAGACAAGCTTCTGACAGGGGTTCAGAGAACCTGAATCAGTTGAGGAGATGCTGTTTCCATCTGCCAAGGAACATGTATAGGACTAAGGTATGAGGCTTAAATTCAGCAAAACGTTAAATTCTTGAAAATAAATGTCCAGGAAAAAAAAATGCTTTTTGGGGAACTGCTTCTACAGCAACAGATTGACAAGAGAAGTGTTTGGGTTGACTAGCTTGTTTGTTTTGATCCTGTTTCCTACAAGGGAAAAAAAGCAATCACATTGTTTCTTTGCTCCGTCCTTCATCTTCCCATTATTTTTTTGAAATTAGATGTTGGCTTATTTCATCCAAATTTGAGAGAGGGATAGAGGTGTCAAAGAAATTTATTTTCATACTTGCTTTGGGGAAAAACGTATTAGTGGTTGTACAGAGGACAGACCTACATTAGCATTGCTTTCAGAGAAAAGGTCTTATAGTTCACTGTTCTGTTTACCTTGCTAGCTAGGTGATCAGCATATCTTTACTTCTAAACCAGTCATGGAATCTCTTACACATCTGATATTGAGAAGTCCTTAGACAGGGTGAGCATTCTTAGAAAGAGAAGGGCTTGGTGTCGTCAGCAAACTTGCTGAGGGTGCACTCAATCCCACTGTCCATGTCTCTGACAAAGATGTTGAACAACAGCACTGGTCCCAGTACTGAACCCCGAGGAATGCCACTTGTCACTGGCTTCCATTTGGACATTGAGCTGTTGACAACAACCCTTTTGAGTGTGGCCATCCAGCCAGTTCCTGGTCCACCAAGTGTTCCATTCATGAAATCCGTGTCTCTACAGTTTAGAGGCCAGGATGTCACAGAATCACAGAACGATACGGAGTTGGAAGGGACCTCTGGACGGTGTCAAATGCTTTGCGTAGGTCCCGGTAGATGACGTCTGTTGCTCTCCCCTTATCTACCAATGCTGTAGCGCATTTGTAGAAGGCCACCAAATTTTTCAGGCATGACTTGCCCTTGGTGAAGCCATGTTGGTTGTCACCAGTCACCTCCTTATTTTCCATCTGCCTTAGCAGTGATTCTGGGAGGATCTGCTCCATGATCTTGCCAGGCACACGGGTGAGACTGACAGGCCTGTAGTTCTCTGGGTCTTCCTTTTTTCCTTTTTTGAAAATGGGGAGTTATGTTTCCCCTTTTTCAGTCAGCGGGAACTTCACCGGACTGCCTCTGGTGCTTCTGGTTTCTTGTCTGTCTCCAGATAGGAAAATCTTCGGTTGGAGTTGATGACATGAGTTTGATGGTTGCTTTTTAAATAATCCAGTTTCTGTGTATGGATGGTTGGAAAAAGAGAATCTGGAACTTATCAGTTTTCAAATACATAGATTTCTGTATATATACTATGTAGGTCTGTGACAAAATATTTAGAATATTGGACTAAATTGTATCCTTATAGATGTGTAGCTATCGTTTATGTTCAAACACTTTTGGGTTATGCTTCAGACAGAAGAGTGACATTACCTTTGAAACAGTGGTTTGACTGGGCTAGGATGTTTTTTTCTCCTAGTCCATTAGATTCTATAGGAATGTGGTTAGCTATGTTAAAAATGTGGTTTCACAATTAGTTGTCTTCACCTAAATCAAATTAACTGACATTCTGCGTCTTTTGGTTGTTTGAAAACACTGTACTAGAAGCTCTTGATTTTACTATTCAGCCTTCTAAACTTAGAAAATGTTTTTCCTAAATAGATTTAGAGAATTAATTCTTTGAAATATGTTGACGTTACTCTAAAAGTTAAAAACTAACTCTTTCAATCAAAGCTTTACAGAAATCTTGCGAAAAGATTTTTAACAGTCTCGCTTTTCCCAAAGTATTAAATGATAGCTTTTAGAAACAAGGTAAGGATTTTAATGTGACATGAGTCTCTCATTCTGTGAGACTGACTGAAACAAGAAGATCAAAGCGGGATCAAAGGCACTCAGATAAGACAAAAACCAGATATAAGCAGTAAGTGCTTTCTCAAGAAGCTTTGCATAAGACAACAAAAATTTGTAAAGATGGCACAGTTATCCAGGCTAGCAAAGGAAGATACTAGAAGTGCTTATGTAAAATTTTGCTATTTGTATTTCAGAGCTTCAGACTGTGTTTTTCATAATAATACACAGGTTGGTTGAAAAGTTGCATCTGAAACTGTTTATATTAATTTATTTTTGTATGTATAGAGCTATACATACTATACATACATACTATAGAGCACAGAGAAGTCTAAATGGAACAGTTTTCATGTTTTTGGTAAACATTTTTTAATCTTTCTGAGAAAAAATGATGTTTGTTTGGTAATTAACAGAACATCACTTAAAAGGAAATCTTCCCTGTTGGTCTTGATATTTTCTGACCTGGTCAGTTATAGATTTTTTTAGAAGTTTGGAGTGATAGCTTAGAAAGTGTTTACACTGCAGATATTTATTAATTTTACACATAGCAGTGGAAGGCGAATGAAGGTAAGATAAGGGGAGGGCCTGTGAACAGAGGTATAAAAAGAGGGAAAGTGACTAAAACAAAAATGTTGAGTGACAAAACAATAAAGAAAACAAAACAAATCTAAATAAATTACTTAATATTTTCTTCGCATTACCTGCTTAGGTTAAAAAGCCCCAACCTTAAGCACATCCTAAAAACACATCCTTGACTAAATTTGTATTATTTTGAATTATTTTCTACATTTTGAGTTTCAACTAATTAAACCTGAAAATGGAAAAAAGCTCTCATAACATTGTATTTATAATATTTCTAATTGACTCTTAATCAGCAAGGACTTGCTGTATTATGGTATAATCCTGTTGCACAGACATAGTTCTTTTTTACAGATAAGGCATTTAATAATTATGGATGGTGAGCTGAATTGACATTTAGGAATCTTTTGATAGTTACCCATCGTTAATCTGTAGTATGCTGTTCCCAAGAGTCCTGGTTTACTTGTATGCATACACCTATTGCTGATGTTTAAATCTCTGTAAATGACATGCGTAACATACATAAATGGCGGAGAGAGCTCTATCTATTGTGTAAGTAACACAGAGCCTTAGAAATTTAGAAATGTTTAATGTCACTTAACTTTCAGGCAGAAGAAAGCAATCCCTTATGATATGGCTGTTGCTTTTTTTTTTTTTTTCTTGCATAAGCTACAATGAGCTTAAAATTTACTTCAATTGCTCAGATGATGATTAAGTATACCTTATACTGGAAAATATTCCAGTGTTGATGTTTTTGTTGTCCCTGTTATGTCTCAGTATCTGAGTCATAGTCGGAATTGAACAAACACTATCTCTTACAGTACAAATGCCGTTTGAGAAGATGTCTTGCAGAAGCAGTTGCTGTACACAAAAGCACACCCGCTGTATTGCTATCATAAAGTAGCATCAGAAAACATATATGAGCTAAACTGGATAGAACCTCAGTTGGGTGTAGCAAAGCATAAGTAACTGGAATTTACCCATGTCTGCTTGGGCAATGCAGAGTACTCAATTCTTACTTTTTACCTGTGATGCCAAGCTGATAATTTTACCTCTCTGTTCTTAATTGTATATGTAAGAGCTAGTGCAGTTTTTTCTTCTGGTTTCTCTCCTAGGCTCAGACTAACAGCTATCAAGCTTATATTTTGGGAAGATTGAGACTTGAGCATAGTTTTTGCCAGTTAAAAACGGCGGGGGGGGGGGGGGGGGGCACAGATCCTAGGTATCATGTTGTTTATTTTATTCATTTCAGAGGAGTAATTCCTGGAAAAATGTTAATTTCCAGCCCTGTGATAAGTTGCCCATATTGTGGCCAGTCACAATTTATATGTGGGTGAGGACAGGCACAATCTAGTTGATGTAGCCAGTGTGCTCTCTGCACTGTTTTCCTGATTTTATGTGTTGGTGTTGGTACGGTACTCCTTCAGATCACAGTGGTGTAGATCATTGCAAATTAAATAAGAGATTAAATGAAAGCTCCTTATTTGTATTTGCTCTGCTCTCTAAGTGGGCCATATGGTCTTGTGCAGAGTAGGAGTAATTTTTGTGCCAGATTAAATACCCTAAATACAGACAGTATATGAAAAAGAAGCAAAAAAACCCAAACATCAAAGCAAAATGGGAAGTTAAGCACAAAAGGTATGAATAAGCTTAAGCATGTAGCATTAGGATCTTTGTGTTAGCAGATATGTGAAAATCCATATAATTTTTCACTCTCTTGTAAATGTTTAATGGCCCTAGGGGAGCCAAGCCTTAGATCATGAATCATTTGCAACTCTGAAGCAGTTCATATTTCTTACCTGTTCCAACTGTATTGTGTGTGAATCACTGAAGGGCTATGCTAGTATGAGATCTGCTAAGTAATATGAATTCCAATGAGAAAAATGAGTCGGCAGAAGTGGTGAATCCAGTGTCACTTGTTTGTATTCGACCCAACTGTAGACCCCACCTATTCTTGTCCTGTGTATTCTTATGGGAGGATGCCAGAGTCCTTTGCAAGATGTCACCTCCTGCTTGGGAACCAGTCCCAGAGGCTTTTACACTTTCAGACATATGAAGATTTTAACACGCACCTGTGGGAAAGAGAATATAAAGGTCATTGATATTAGGGGTAGTTAAAACATTTTCTTTGCCTTTTTTCTCTGAGTTGGAAGGATTTGGTAGCGTGGGGAAGCAGAATAACTTTGATGGTAGAGGCAGTAAGTCTCTGCACACTAGATGTGGTGTGTACATAACCTGTACACGCTCTAGCTTGAGATCTTTCCCGCACTAAGAGTGTAGCTTCCACCTTGCCTCCTTTTAATTTAGTATGTGTCTGGTTTTTTTGTCAGCTGCAAGTGTGTTAGCCTCTCTGGGGAATGGAAAGCTTTTCTCCTCGTGCCTAGTTTAGTGCAGGTTGGCAACTTCACACCAAACAAACTATCTTGTCTAGTGAACAGATCAAAATGCCACAGTTCATCAGGTAACAGATGGCTGACATAGTTTGGTCAGAAGGCATCTGGAGCCTTAATAAGACATACACATTTCTAAAATTTCATTGAAAATCTTACAAATCAACTCAAAATCAAAATCTCATTGTTTGGATAAACATAAAAATGCTTGTCTGGTATTCTCATCAGTTTGATAGTAACCCTCCAGAAGTACAAGGAGACTAGGAATCCTGGCCAATGTCTAATTATTATACATTCAAAATGATGGTGCGTGTTAGAGTGAGAAAGAAAACAACTTCCTTATAATTATGTGAAAACAATAACCTAAAAATAAGATATGCCTGGTTTTGTATTTATTGACTGCTCATCTTAACAGCTTCATAACCACAAAGGAAATAGCTTTCATTTAAGGCATTATAGAGAGAGTACGATCAGAAGAGGGCTTATTGCTTGCTATCCTTCATGAAAAGATGTGGCTTTTAATGAAATATGCATAAAAGTAATTTGAGATATGTGACCTACATAATCATACCTATCCTGAGAGGCTAGGGTAGAAAATTATTCTATTCAGAATAATTAAACTCCCCCTTTGTATTGTTTCTCATTAATTCAATATTATTCTAAAAAATAAAGCTCCCACAACAGTTTTAGTAATCAGCCTTTCAGATTTATGAGCTATTTTTATGCTAGTATTGTTCTATAAGACAAGGCTCCTTGATCAATTGCCAGGTAACTGTTTCAGCCTTTTCCCAACACCCTGCTAATCCAACACATGGACTTATTTTTAATTGAGTAACTTCATTATTCAGAAAATCCCCTTTGTCATACTTCCATAAACATTAGCAGTATTTTATACAAACAGTTATTTAAATATAATCATGTTGGTCCCTTCATCCCCGTCTCTCTTCTTGTGCAGGAAAATAAAGTTCCTAAGCAATGAAGGTACATACTCGAAAAATTAAAGAAGCTTATCATCATTAAAATTATTCCCCAAAGTGCAAGATAAATTTTAATCATAGGTCCAGATATAAGACAGCTCTAAGATAGTTTTTGAGAAGCTCAAAAGTGATTTCAGTATACACTAATGAAAAAAATTACACAGTTGTTCTGCTTGTCTGCAAGGAAATGTTATATTTGAAGCATATCATAAGTACACATACAATGCGTAATTGTACACATTGTGTACAATTGAGTGTAACTCAAAGATGAGAAAAAACTTCTTTACGGTGAGGGTGACAGAGCCCTGGAACAGGCTGCCCAGGGAGGTTGTGGAGTCCCCTTCTTTGGAGATTTTCAAGACCCGCCTGAGTAACATGCTCTAGCTCTGGGCAATCCTACTTTGGCAGGGGAGTTGGACTAGATGATCTCTATGGCCCCTTCCAACTCTAAAAATTCAGTGAAATTCAGTGAAATGAGAATGCAAAAATAATAACAGAAGTGATTCAGATAGTAACATTTTTAGGTTGAAATAAGGAAGAGATTACAGTGACAGTTTGCTTTAAAGCAATATGTTTTATATTACCCAAAATTATGGAATCATTAGCATTCATACATTTTTAGTTACCTAGTTACCGTGTACCAACTGCCTCCATTTCAAGTGAAAGAATGGGTTTTGAGTTCAGGTGGTCTTCTCTCAACACTTAATTATTCCAGCAACAGTCACAACAATGCCTCTCCTGAAAAATAAAAAAAGAAAAAAGAAAAAAAGTAATTGATGGTATTTCTGAAAGTCTCAAGAGGCACTGAGTGAGGGAGGTGGTGTGATTAACACACTACCCGCCTTTTCTACAGGATATTGTTGGTTCTCATAATGACTCTGAAATGCCTGACATTTGTGACAGACAGAAGAATGAAACCACAGAGAAGAAATCTTTGAAAGCCCTCTGTAATGAAAATTTAATATTTTACAAGTCCTTGTACAATATTCTTATTTTTGCCAAGGGTGAGAAAAAGGTATTCACATTACTCGACATACATATTCAAAGTGTGTTCCCTTGTTCAAAACTTAGCCATCAGTGTCTTGCAGTACATTAAACAATCTAGCTATGAATGATACCCAAGCTACCGCTATAGTTGATTTTCAGCTTTACATGTCTCTGATGACCAATTGTTACTAATTCCATTCATTTTCTACCTAACAATAGCTCAAATAGTAGACTTCATAGCACTATTTTGTGCTTTATTTTCATGAACCATGCTCAAGGCAGTGAAGGCAATATCAGTTTCTAGTCACACTGCAAGCAGACTAGCTATACAGAAGCTGATAGATCAGAAAAAAAACTACTGATGGAAAGAGGAACCTGCAGAGGACTTCAGTGGACAATGTGGAATAACATCACTTTAATGAATCCAGATATCTGCACGGAAGATCTACAGCCTCTACAGTTGGTAATCAGAAGCTGGCCTTTAGTAAAGGCAAACTTGTAGAAATCAGCATAAGGAATAACAGTCTGTGGTGATCTGGTTTTTTTTTTGCATAGTACTCTGTGGGCCCCTTTTTGTTTTGGGTAAATATATACATGATCTTTGAAGGCTAACATGCTAAACTGTGTACCTAATTTCAATATGTAAAATTAAACGGTGCAACTGCCCTTCCTTCCCTAAGTTTCCATTCCCTAAGTGGCCAAATACACCATTAGTTGCTGAGATCTCATATGAACGAATGTCTATTTTATATAGTAGCATTAAGTACACTTTTACTTTTGATTCATGAACTTTTATTTAATTCTTAAGAAAACATCTTAAGAAATTGTCTGGTGTACAATGCAAGACTAAGCACTTGGATCTTCTCCAGTCAAATATTCAGTTGTTTTGAATCGGTCTTGTAGAAGAAATTCAGTTCCCAATATATGGTTGCTACACTGAATGCAATTAGAGAAAAGGTTTAAGTAATGAAGTAAGCTGTGTTATTTCTGATAGGTTTTTTTTTATCATTTAGTATTAATTTTTTAAATTTAAAACTGATTTATCATTTCTGTGTTTCAGTGTTAAGGCTTTGTTCCTCAAGGACCATACTGTGTGCTTGTTAGCTGAACGCCGTGCCTAACGTCTGCAAGCGCATATTAAGATGTTGAAAGTGCTTTTTATGTTTGTTGATTAGAGTGATCGCAATTATGCCTAAGAGGTCAACTGAAGGGTGCCAAGAAGCAAATAGCATCCTGCACATTGATTTAAGTAGGTATGAGCAAGTGCTGAAAACCATTTACTCTACAAATACTACGTTGTGGATTCTGGGTTCAATACGGTTCTTTAGCTTGGTTGCCAGGTGATAGTTAAGTTGAAATCCACCCGTGATGAAAATACTAGTGATCTGACTGAGAATGTCTGCTACTATGCTATTGATAGTACTGCTGCTAAAAATACTGCCATATAATAATACTCATGATTCTGACTACTGATCACACACTCACTTCTAAGGTTGTACCTGCTAACAGAAATTACCCTGCTTCTTTTTACTTCTGTCATTGATATTATTTGACATTTCTGATGCACCGTGTAGTAGAGTCTTTAAGACTTCTTTAGAGCTGTGCTAATTCAGTCTTACATAGAAAAAACAATGCCATATCAATATATATATCTGTTGTGCATTTTTTTGCTTCTCAATTCTGCTTTTGTGCAGACTTATACCACTTTCTTCATAGGGGATGTTTGCATATTGTTGTGTGTAGGGGTAGATGGTGGTAGAAAATTTATCCTGTGGGAAACTACCTTAATATCTTTATGTGATAAACCTGTGGTGTGTTGGTATTTTCAGTTTGTTTTGTTTAGGACAGCTTGTAAACTGAAATACATAGACCTTTGTATGCTTTTTTTCTCTGCAGACAGTTGGTTGATGCAAAACGGGTTCTGTCTTTCTAACTGAATATCTAACCCCACTGATTCATAACACTTAAAGACATAAAAAGCAACAAGGCATTTGATTCATTGCCTGTTATGACCCATTCAGAAATGCATAATTAATTAGATTTTTATTCCTACGGTTTAATAGATTAAAAACAACTCCCAGTCCGTCTAGAAGTATGCTATCATGCATAGCAGTGTACCTGGTTTTCCCTTCCAGGAAAGTTTTGTGTGTCTTGTTTCAGTGTTCTGAACCATCATTTCTGTTGGCAGTGTCTCCTTGAATATATTATTTTTTTAAAGCTGTACCTATCCTGTGAAGCGATGGAGGTTAGAAGTGCTTTTGAGAGGTATATCTCTGTGTAGATGGATGGATGTGAAGAGATCCTTGCTTGGAGTGACTGGTAATGTTTATCATAAGGAAGAAACACTGTGTAATGTGAATGTTTTGTGCCGATACACCCCAGAAACTACATTAATAGAAGGCTAAGACTACAACTATTTAGTATTCAGAACTTGGGAAAGTTCAGTATTGCTACCTGACCAATTTAACCATACCAGTGATTCTTTACCCAGGTGCAGAGCGCGTTCCTTGTTCAAGGTGCAAGATTTACAGTACTCACTGAGCATCTGTGTAATATTTTCTCTAATATTTTTTGCATCTCTTTCTGACCCAAGCAGATACATGCACACTACTTAAACGTGGCATTTTCTTATTAGTAATTTATTTATGAACTTCTAAATGATGTTCATAACTAAAATATGAGTGCTTTAAAAAATACATACATTTCCACAATGTACTTGTAGAGTGGGGTAGCACTGATAACCTCATTTTTGTAGAAATAAAAAGAGAGAATACAGAAAATTGAAAGAAAAAATTTGCACTCACTGTAAGTGCCTAATTTGAATGTCTAGAGCTTTTTTTTCAGACTTCTTATATGATCGCTTAGTATGCTTAAAGCATAACTTCCACAATTCATTTGCAGCAATGGTAATTCAGCACTTCTGCAGATCTCAAGACAGAGCATTTAGATACCCAGAATATACAAAGTATGCAATTATTAGCCATGTGATAGCCTGTTTTAAGTGACTCGCACGTTCTCACATATAAGCACTATCCACAGGTGTAATAATCCATTGTTCCAGAATAACAGTCATCCCCTAGATTTATTCTCCTTCCTAGACTGCTGCCTAAGTTGTGTCCATTTCCGTTCTCAGTCTTCTGCTCGCTAGTGCCTGAATTCTAGTTTTTCTTCAGCTTCAGTTCCCTGTGTGCTCTGGTTTCCCATCCCACCATGTCCCTGGGTCCTTGTTGAGTCATTTACCATGGCAGCTTGTATAGATACAAAGCCAGGCCTGAGGCCAGGGCTATTTGCTTGAGAAGTAGTCTCTGTACTAGCTCTGGAGGAACTCAGCTGTTAGAGAAAAGAAGGTCCATTCCCAGCTTATTCTGGGACACTGTGTGCTTTACAGTGACCTCCACAAGATGCATACCACCATGCAGCTTATTTGGCTGTAGGAACAATATTCTGGGGTTCAGGAATACCTGACGTCACCTCAGGCAATTCCTATCCGTGCTATAGTGTATAAAGCCTATCAGTCATCCCTGCATTTCTCAGTCCATTCCCCTGCTATATCTCCTTGCCTCATTTGCTTTGTCCAAGTATTTCCAAGTTTCTGTCTCTGGCAGTTTTCAGTCACAGCAACTGACTGTGGTGTCAGTGCTTCGGTGTCTTCCTTCTGTTTGGCCTGTGATGTACCAAACTACAATGTACATGTAAGAACAGTTGTCTCTTGACAGCTCAAGAACAGCTTGAAAAATCATTGGAAAACTACTAAGAATGGTCTTTTTGTTAAATGATGTACTTTTCCTCTTGTTTTGGTTTTTGTACTTCTATATTTCCCATGATTTCATCGTCAACTTAATTGTTTGATTGGTTAATTAGTTTGTATATGCAATACATCTCTTCTAGAATTTAAATATTGATCACTGATCGTCTCAACTGGGAAAAATTTCTGGAGTGCAAATTGTTTCAAATTCCAACTTTTCTCCCATCATAATTTACAATTATTAAAATAATTTTTGAACTTTGAAAGGAAGAAATAAAATCATAGATGTAACAGGGATAAAACAATACAAGATGGATGGAATAAAATGATACATCACTATTTTTATTGTATTCAGTCATTTCTTTGTGCTTGATAGGAGCACAGGACTAGAAGGGAGCGTCCGTTGGTCCAGTGGTCAAAATTGTGGACATAGGCACAGTTTGAGGACCAGTTTAAAAAGACTTGAAGAATACTTATGCTACATGCTCTGAACCAACTCCTTGTAACAACTCTGATAGTGTAATAAAGATCAAAGATTGTAACTGTAGTGTGCTACAGGAAGAGATTGTGGACAGTAAACAAGCCTTGTAGGTATCTCAAAATACAGTAAATTAATTAAAAGCTGCTCATGCTTCACTGTGTGTGGGATGATGAGGAAAAATTGCTAATCTGAGGTGGAGAGGAAATCCAAATTTCTCTGATTCTGAAGTTGGCAGCTAGCATGCAAATGGGGCTCCTGAAGGACATTAATGAAAGCAGGAAAAAGGGCACTCTGTTTTGCTTCTCTAGAAGAACTAGTTTTGCCTCCCTAGAGAACTAGTGCCAACGTTCTGTGGACCATTGTTATAATTTATAAATTTCCTACATTTCTAGCAAATTGGAGTGTCATGGTACTGACATTAATCCAGAGCTTTTAAGTTTTGTGTTTTACTAAAAGAGGGTTGGAATTCATAGAAAGTGGAGTTTATGAAGAAGATGAAAAGCTAAATTTGGATTTGACCTTGTATTTGAAAATCCAGGAATGATTGCCATTAGCTAGTTGTTAAGCTTTTGAATCTTTCTGCTTGATGAAGCAATTTTATTCTTTCCCTTGTGTGCCTTTTTGAAGAACGTACAGTAGGGTTTTACATACAGCAAGACTATACTGTTCTGTACAATATCGATTTATTGTTAATTGGACTAGAACCAACTCTGAATACAGATCTTTCTACGTACTCTCCTGTTACCATCTATAAAATAAAGGAAAACTAGATTATGGGAAAGTGCACTTTTGAACTATCCCTTTTTAGAGACAAAAACCATATGATAAATTCTCATCTCCACACCTCTTTTCTCTCACATACAGACCTCTTGATGTACATACATGCTCCTACTTCTTGTAGTAGAGGAATAAGACTTGCCTAGTTGTAGGTGAGAGTCTCTTTTTTGCAGATATTCAAACTGTGTTAGTCCATTTGGCACAGGACATGATGTTTATACAGCCAGTTATTCATTATGAATCCCATATTCTTTTCAAAATCACTGCTTTCCAGAATAAGTAGTTCCTCTCATCACCTGGCAATTAATCTCTGATTTCCAGATGTAGGGCCTTTTGTTTGTGATGCAAATGATTTCATATTGATTAACCTATGTCTTTGTTATTTACTGTTTTCCTAATGATTGTGTCATGGTGCAGCTTTCCCAGTGATGATTTTTGCATTTTATTTTGGATCCAAGATACGTATCTTAAAGTGTTATGGTCAAAATAAGGCACAACACACCAGTTCAGACCTAGGGTAAGCAGATACTTGGCACATCCCTTCATTTTGACAGCTCTGACTACAGTTTCCTGCCAGCTTTTGTCCAGATTTGGAAGTTCTATATTGCCACTGTTTCCTAGCCTTTATTATATGGATGTCATTTTAACCATAAGCCCCACAGTATTTTGAAGATGTACTTCCTTCTACTCTTATCCTTTTACTTTGTTGAGGAATGAAGGAGTTGAATGAACTTGGGATGAATAGTATGACATTTAAAGTTGTGCTAAAATAGATATATTTAGCAACTCTTGCTTTTTCTTATGGTTCCAAAGAAATTATTTCTAGAAGCTAATATTACTGCTTTTCAAATGGTTATCAGTTGAAATACTCAAGAGGAATTGGAGAGATTTCGTTTATGTTAGAGACTTCTCATTTTTCATAGGAGAGAAAAGTCTTGTACAAGTGATGTCCTGTAGTTGTGCGAGTAGTTGAGAGCTCTTTAGCATAGTCAATCTTTTCCCCTTTCCATTACTTACCATTTTTATCTCTGTTTCAGCTCTGCTGATGTTACTGAACAAGCACAGTAGCTGTGGTAAATTTGAGAGAAGGGAATACCTAGTAAAGACAAGGTGATTTTCTCTAAAATCTATTTGGCAGAAAGAGTCTTCAGTCTGACAAGAGGTAAAACTGCTTTATTAGAGTTGTTTAATCTTCCACAACCTAGTTCAAGTGTAATTAGGGAACTGTGGAAATTTACTTTTCATGTGGTATCATCAGTAGAAAAGGCCAACTGAAAAGGTGCTTCTTAGCACCTTTACAATAACATAAACTGTGGCTCACAAATAAAATATTTTGTAGCCATAAAAAGAGAAAAAGAACAGCTTGATTACAAATTTCAAGACTAGACTAAATCAAGTAATGAGCTTTGAGATACTTAGATTTTGTAAAGTGCTGTATTCTGTGTTCTGAAATGTTGATTTTTATTATTCAGTCATTTAAGAACTATTGTTTTATTCTTTCCAGGGCTTTTAAAGAAAGTTTTCTAAGTAATAAATCTGTCCTTATAGGGGAATTGATTTTTCTCTATTTGAGCATTGCTTTTGATATCTGTTTCACCCTAGCATTCTACTGTATCATTTGGAAGCTGATCACAGGGCTCCAAGCAATGTGTCTGCCTATATTTAAATTCAACAGCTATCAGCTTAAATTATTTGGTCTGAAAGCTTATTTGTTATACCATAAAACCATTCTTTTCCTCTTCTCTCCCTGTCTCTTTTTCTTGCCTTCTGCCTTCTTCTGCCTTCTTTTATTAACAAAGACTGAAAATCTTTGGTATGCAGAGGTAGTTTTACATTTCCTACATTTCCTTTCTAAATATGTTCCGTTTGTGTGTGAAATTAATTTTACATAAAAAAAGGAAAAAGAGACAAATTCCCTTCCAATTATGTTTATATGTTTATAGTAGTGTAATAGTGGTTTTCTTCATCAATCACAGAAGATTTATAAAGCTTTAGCATTGAAAATTCCTTGTGTATTTATGGATGTAATAACATTAATTTCAAACTGTCCCTTCCGTTTGCAAAACATAGTTTCTCACTGTAAGCATTTGTTCCTTTTTCTCCTGTACACAGGCTTTAAAAAGTTTATAAAGTATCATTTATAGATGATATTAACTCTCCCATTGGAGCTATATGTCTCCTAAATAAGCAGGCATAAATGTAGCAGGACAAAAATTATTTCGACACCAAGGGGACTAAAGCTATACTAAAAGAATGAGGGAGCTGATAATTGACTGTTAAAGTCGAGTGCTGAGTATTTTGGGGTTCCAGGTTAGGATGCTGTGTCTGGTGCATATACTTTCTCTAGTCACTATTCAGTTTGCTCCTCAAGTCTCCAGTTTGTTTTTGAAAATCTCCAGATCAGAGTTTTCTGCTGTTGACGTTGGAGTGAGGGCTGAGGAAACCATAAGGCTCACAGTATGACGATGGCCAGATTATGCCCGCTAGATTCCCCCTTTGGCTTAAATGCCTGTGTGCTTCTGAGGACGTTGGCTTCTGGCTTCCTGAAGACCTTTGCTTTCTTGACAGTTTGCAATTGTCATGCTAGCTATGAAGTCATTTGGTAATTTACTAAACCAGTTAAAGATGCTTCAGAATCCAAAATGTTAGGAGGTAGAAGGAGGTAATTTACTAAGTGATCCTGAAACTGTATATATCTAGATGTATCTTTGAAATAATTTGCACTACCTCCACCTTCTAGTATTAGCTATAGGGAGTATTGAAAATAGCTACTCGGTAAGAATTTTAATAAAAACCTTATGTAACTTCACATTTTGCATAACAAAAGATCACAGAAGCTAAGAATAGAAAAATGTGCTATTATCATAAATAAATGCTCCATGATGAATATTTAAGATATCTCTTCAATCTAAATTTAAGTATATTTTGTTGTTTATTTTCTTTCTTCTTTCTTTGTCTGATTTTCACCTGGATGGCTCTATTTTAAACAGGCACAGTAAAGAAATCAGTAATGACTGAATGTTACCTTGGCTCAGCTTAAAAACAGTGCCAAAAGGTAACTGAATGTTAATGTAGGTCAACATCATCTCACTAGCAAGCACTGACATACAGCACTGGAAATTTTCATATGTTCAAGGTCAGCATCAAGTTCTTCCTATTAATATTGTTCACAGTGTTCAGTGAGGCACTGCTTGGCTCCTTGCATTTGGAGCAGCATTTTTCTTTTGATACCACATGAAGACCAAGAACCTGAATATAATTTCAGTTAAATACATTTTTGCCATTTGCAGCCTCAATAAAACCACTTTATAATATAGCTCTTCCTCACAGATATCTTTAAAAAAAAATCTCAATAATTATTATTTTCTTAGAGAGTGTTTGGGAAACAGAAGGCAGCAAAGTGTCACACAAAATATCAAAGCGTCACACAAAATATCAAAGCAGTCCAGGAGTGTGTACATTTATTGAACTGTTCCTCATCAAATCTGTCTCACTATAAGTAATGATTCCTTTATGGTAGTCAATAAAAAAAAAAAAAGTTTTAACACTCGACTGTACTAAGGAATTATCTAATTATACATTTTGAGGTACACCTTGAAAAAATTTTAGTTTATAATTAGTAAAACAAAAAATGCAGATCTGTTAAATGTATCAAAAGGCTTGCATTTTAACCCCCAAACTTTGAATTAAGCCCCAAACACTGAAAATATCTGTAACATCAAACATAAAGGATCACACTGAATGACTTCTGAAGAGTCAGTTTCCTGTGATTTCTGTGTGAAAAAAAATTGCCATTTGATATTTTTAGATTCTTGTGATTAAACATTCTGATTGATCATAAAAGTGCCACTAAATAGCATATGGCAAAGTAAGCAAATCCTCGAATATTAGGAGAGATGTTTAAAAGTGGTTAAAACATTGTCATTGTGTTGTATTTATTATTAAATATGGAAAACGGAGCACATGCACATAAAACCACTTGAAAAGATAGCTTGTCATCCTTCTGGATGTATTGGAGAAAATAACACATTTCAATGAAATGCCATGGAAGATTAACAAATTAATTATGTATAATCTGACCTCCTATATCCTTGGGCTCTCAGTGCTATCTCACTCTCTCTCAATGCCACTCTGATACAATTTTAATTGGAACCACAGTTCCTTCTGCCTGTTTGAGTTTGGGTTTTGCTGTTTCATTGCTGCTGCCTTGCATGTGGCAAGGCATACCTCTAAAATCAGGAAACATGCATTCTCTTTAACAGTTTCCTCTGCTTCAGATAGGAGACCTAATTCTAAAGGAATATGGAATGCAGAAACTGCTGAACTCCTTATTGGCATTAGGATTAAACAGAATTTCTTTGCAGATTTATCAAAAACAAAATGATAGCATTCTGTAAACAACATTGATTGAGTACCTTACATGCAAGAGACATTTTAGAGAAGAGCAGGTGCAAGAAATAAATATCATCTGTTCAGCTAGTCCACTACACTTCCAGTATAAGGCTTTTCTGCATATTTTTCTTCAGTGTTTTGGGGGCAATTAAAAGTGAATCAAGTGATGTAGCAACTCTCTTCACCTAGAAGAGAAAAGCATCAGTATGCAAAGCTCTACTTTCTCCAATGGAATTCTCTCTTGCCTTTGCTTTTTCATTCATTTATTTTATTCATTTATTCTCTCTGCTTCTAATGACTCTTACTATTCATAACATTGTCATTAAAATATCATTTGCACAGCAGGGTAAACAGTATCATGATCAAATACAGGCTGCACAGAAAATGGCATAAGCATTAGTACTAACTTTTTAAAGCCAGATGTCCTTGAACTCTTTACTATATGGAGGTATCCAGAGGCCACACTGGTCAGGACACTGGGTCTGAGCCACAAATAGCCATACCATGTAGCCCAAGACAGGAATAGTAAGTCAGCTCACCCTTTCTCTTTTTTGCTACTACTGAAGCAAAGTTAGTGTTTGCTGTGGAAAGGATTATGCCTCCTATACGTTGAAGGAATGTGCTCATGAAATGGTGGGGTGAGGGTCACAGTGGAGAGGGGCAATAATTGCTAATTATTTCCAGTGTTTTACAGCAAGTGTGTCCTGGTGGTGTAGCACAGAACAAGTCTGGAGTCGAACTTCATTCTCCAAGAAAACTCCTCGATGTTGCCACAGTTGCACGTGCATTTTCCTTTTCCCTCATAGTAAATGCTCTGTTAGAAGTTCATCAGCAAACTAAGCTGGTGTAGGACAGCAAATATCCTCCTATATCCTGCAGTCTTAACCTGACCTTTAGAGATTAAATTAACACACTTATATCAGTATTAATCTTTTTTCCTCTTTTTGAATACCTGCCTGGTAAAAAAGAAAATCTGTTCCCACAATGTTATTGATACTTTCCTGAAACAAGATGGGCTATTATGTAAAATTTCCACTTTATGCCAAGCAGTAAGGCAACACCTGTGGGGAATAACAGCACAGATGCTTGAATATTGTGAATTCAGTGCTTTAGACTCTGCATTTTGGGGGGAGGTGTGAAGGGAGATAGAGGTCCCCTGGGGTGTGATAGAAAAATGCCTGAGGAAGGAGATAAGGTTGTTTGATGCGAAAGGGGTGTGCTTTCCAGCAAAGCCCTTTTGGGCAAAGGCCCTAGTGGGATGTTGTCGCAAAAGAGTGGAGTGCATCTCACTCAAAAGAGAGAAGCAGCAATATGTTTTATTGAGGTAAAAATAACAATTTGACAGAGTTCAATAAATTTGATGGAATTTAACTAAGTTTAACAATGGTTTACCAGGGTTAAATAAGTTTCATGGCAAATAATAAGGTTCACCTTACTAATTACTGCATGGAAGAAACTTAGAAAGGAAAATTGGGTTAGAACTGAGTTTAATTCACATAGAGACTGAAGATGCAAAAAGGTAAGGAAGACCCTCCTGTTGAGTCACAGGGTTCAGGATGGACCTCTTTGCTTTCTAAACACCTGATGGAGCTTAGGTGCAGTCAGGTCTAATCTTAGTCTCAGACTTGGACAACAGTTTATGTCTAATAGGAGAAATACAAAGAGTAAAGAAGACCCTTCCCCTGATGATGGAGTCATGAGGTTCAGAGTGAACCCCCTTGCTTTCTAAACTCCTGATGGAGCTTAGGTGTGGCTAGGTATCAGGCTTGGGTGATGGTTTATGTCTAATGGAATTATCTATACAAAGTTTATAATGATTAATATTTAATAGCTACATGGACTAGTAATATTTCATTAGTATTAATTTGGCATGCTGTCAGTCACTTACCAAAGATCTGCCATTGGTAAAAGGTCTCTCTGCCTCGAGGAGCAAACTTGAAAGTTGTCCAGCTCAAGAGGAGATTCCCGCCATGCAGCCATGCTGCCTAGTAGGGAGGGGTCAGAAAGGACTCACTTAGGCTGTCACGTTGCCACTGCAATAAAGTGGTTGTCTCGTACATGCGATGGAAAAGGTATATATGATATTCCTTGTACCCACAACTAACTTTCTTCCTTGATAAGTGGGTATAGCCACCCACTATTCATGTGTTGATTGCCTAATGTGTGTTCCAAGCTCGTACACATCACTCTACTCCTTTGTGGGTTTCAGAGAACAGATTGAAACTAGAGGAATTCTTGGTCCGGCTACCACTCAGCCTTTACCTCCTTTGGAGCCTGTACCAAACTACCACTAGTTTGGTTAAGTGGTTGAGTGCATCCATCACAGTGCTGTGGCCCTGAGCTGTGGCTGTTAAATGGAGTCCCAAAGCAGTAGAGACGCTGCTGCACTCAGATTCAGTTGATGCCAATACTGCAGGTATAAGATCAGAACTCAGTAAAGCTCTCTTACTGATAGCTTGAGACTTGTCAGAACTCAGTATTTTCCTTCTAATTTCAGAATAATTTTTGTCTATTTTAATGTCTAAATTTACAGACTTGTAAACTTTGGTGAGATAAAAATTTGTTTCCAAGCCTGCAACTTCAATATTTTCCCAGTTTATTTTGCATCAATGTTTTTCCTACCTGCTCAGCTCAGCAAGTGAATGTAAGTATATGCAAGTTAGAGAATAAGAGAGTGAGAGATTGCAGCAATGAAAGTATTTAGAGTCTGATAAATTAGGCCAGTTTGAAGCTTCAAAACAGAACTATACTAGGCTGACATTTAGTGAAAATACATATTGCCAGTGGTTAGTTCTTAAACATTATTAATCATTATCACCACCTCAAAGCAGTCAATTCTTATTAACAAGCTTATCCTAAATTAATGGTAGTACCACAGAGACATGTAATTAGTGCTGATGGATATGGTCGTTGGTCTTAATCACTGAGGTTGAGGTGATCAGGCTAAAGAGCTCTTCGCTGAGGGAAGATGGAACCGTTGTGGGTAAAGCCATTCTTCCCTATTTTTTCCTCTCACACTGTTGGTGTTTCTATATTCCTTACCCCTTTTGTTGTTACGTATTACACTAATCTGTGTAATGCTTATACAAATGCTTATACACAGTGACAGTGTATGTTTATGTTAATTTAGAAGACCTATGCCTGAATTCAAGAAAAGCAGATATTAATTGTATCCTGCTTAATATGTTTCTGTTTTATGGGTGCAACAGGCATCTGCTCTTGCTACAGCACTGCAGCATCTTTTTCTTCATTTATTTTCATAGCTAGCAAATGTAGTCCATGAGAAAACTTTTATTTTCCCACATTCTAAATTCTTCTAATGTAAAATTTTAAGGTAATTTTTCTTTAAAAAATGGTACATACTCAATTCATGTCAGTGTCTGGGAAAAGCAGAGATTGCCAAAGGATTCTCTGTAATAATTAGGGGAACATACTATTGGAGGCCTGCATGGATTCCCTGGGTTCAAGTTGAGAAAGAGCTTCGCTCCTGAAGGAAAAAACATTTCCCCTCCTTTCTACCCCCTGTCAATCAGAGGCTGTTCAGATGAGCTGACTGGGGAGTGCAAAAGAGAAAACTCAGGCTGTGAGAGTTCCTGGGTCCTGCTAAATTCTCACTGTAATATGAATTCTGGACTTTCTTGTTCATGAGGTCATGAGAAAGAATGGCCATTTTGTCTTCTCTTCCTGGGATTTCCTACCTTTCATGATCTCATTAAAGTATGAAGCATTTCATTTTTACTTTCTGTGGGCTTGTACTCCTTAGTGTCTTACAGTACTGAAGTTTTGGACTATATGGGGGCTTTAATTTGCTGGTGAGTGGCTTTCTGAGGATCTAAGGTGCTATCATTTCATGGCTGGTCTGTTGACATCTAAATCAGCCTCCTGTTTCCTTACAGAACAGCTGCTTTACACCCTATGTGAATAATAATAGAAACTGCTCTAGTATGTGTTTTAGAGCTAGCAGAAGCCCTGCCTGGATCCAAGGATTTCCCATGAAACAAGTACATATATATGGATACAGAGATAAAATTCAAAACCAGGTAGTTGTTTGACCTCTGTATATTTCTAATACAGACATCTCAAGACATCACCTCTAACTGAATATTTTAATACTCTGAAACAATATGCTATTATGCTATCTATGAGCCTTATGCTCATCACTTATTTTACTTAATTGTATTGTACACTGGCAAGGTTGTAACTGTTTTGACTCTGCTTGGTTTGTTTTAATTGCAACCTCTCCTAAAGCACATTGTAAGGGTATTTACATAGAAAAGTATGGTAAAGACATGGGAAGGGGGTGTTCCGTAAAGGAGTAGGAGTATTTCTTATCTGCCTAGACTCGTTCATCTGTATCCAGCTGAAAGCTTCTTTAAACCATGGAGTGTCCTGAACTCAGTGACATTTTAAAATGAGATCATTCCTTTTGCTTGATGATTGCTAAATGAGATCTAGAACAAACACAGCTTTGATATCACCTTCAGACACAATTTTTGTGTCTAAGAACAGCAAATACATTTTTAGTCCATTACCTCAGTACTTCCTATGACTGATCCTTGTAGCACTTTTCTTTCTTCCCAGTTTTTTGTTTTCTTACCTGCCCCCATAATTATTGGTCATTTTTCTGTTTCTCAGCTGGGCTATCTCGTGCTGTGGTTTACATCACTGTCCTTTGAGTAGTAGCTCTCTCAAATGTCTTGGTTCTTTTTTGTTGTGGTTGTGTGGTGTTGGCTTTTAAAATGCTTATTTTAGCCTAAGAAAAAGGAATGAATACCTCCATATTACCAACCAAAAGCTACAAAGACATAGCTATAAGGAGGAAACAAATTCCTTATTACTTTAGCTAGCCCACAAATTCTTCAATCCTATAAACAACCTGAAATCACAAAGGAAAATTTTCCTTCGTGTGCTTTCAGTTTCTTTTTTTTCAGAAGAAACCCACAACACTGGGTAGCCACTTGCCAGTTAAAATCAGTTAGTTTTCAGTCATTCTTGGTTACAGTCATAGGCTGTGAGTGCATGTAGATGTTCAGAACTTTCTGCTTGTCCAATTAGCATGACCTCAGATAATCCTGCTGGAGGACATGAGGGAACACATGTCCCTGTGAGCTCATTGCTTACCTGACAGCGAGCTTTATTGCAGGCAAATCTGACAATCAGGCTGAAGAGTATTTGTTCTTTCCTGGGGCTAATATGTCAAGGTATGGAACTAACTCATTTTGTTGCAAACACAAACAGGCATTGTTGTTATGTTCTGATTGTGAATTAACATATTTTAGTCTATAAATTTCCTTGGATTTGTGTGGTCTCCAAGAGAAAGAACGTTTTAGCAAAAAGTGAAATATGTCAAAATATGAAAAATACATACCTTATTTTTCCCTCTTTCTGAGGGCTCACTTATGTTACTGGTGTCAGTGGTCTCCTGACTTGAAGCACCTTTTACAATCACAGCTTTATTCCTTTTAGAGGAATGGTGGTGTCAATAAGAAATATGAGCTGTTAAATGCCTTGAAATAGCAAGTAATTTAGGGTGATAACCAGCAGAGTGACAAGGCCAAATGTGTCAGCTTATGATACAGTATTTCTGACAAGTATATTGCCCAATATATTACGTTGTGTTGTATCTAGCCATGTGTTTATATAAGTTGTTTTTTGCGTTGTTTTTTGTTTATTTTAGAATATTGTGACACTGTCACTGGAATCAGTGATACATTTTAAAATAATTTTTGTAAATGAGCCTCTTTAATTGCAAATATTCAAGTTATATGAATCGGTGGGCCAGTCATAGTAAACTGTCCTGGATTTTGTTAGACTTTATGAAGCATTTTATTTTATGTAAGTGAAGTGCTTATTTAGACTTCCTGTTAGAAGTTGGGATTTCAGAAAAGCAAAGCTGATTTTGTTATTCTAACTAGAAATTTGCTTAAGAGTTGAATAGAAATTCTAGGGAATGGGGTATTACTGTCTGGAGTCAGGTAACTCCTCTTTCTCACATTGTCCATCATTCAGGAGTCTCTTGTTTGGAAAAGTAGCATGCTGCCATAATCGGGGTTCATGATTTCATCTATATACCATTTATTTGGTTAGTTGTGGAGATTTTCTAAAAATATAACCCCAAGTTAATGAAATATCTGCACACGGATGGAAGAACTAAATGTAGGATTTACTTTTGCAGATATGGAATCATAGAATTGTTTGAGTTGGAAGGGACCTTAAAGATCATCGAGTTCCAACCCCCCTGCCGTGGGCAGGGACACCTCCCACTAGAGCAGGT
>JAOXNO010000004.1:12929905-12965427 GCA_028565335.1 Limnodromus scolopaceus | reverse complement strand
TCACCGACAAAGATGTTAAATAGTACTGGTCCCAGTACCGACCCCTGAGGAACACCACTCGTTACTGGCCGCCACTTAGATATTGAGCCGTTGACTGCAACCCTTTGAGTGCAGCATATCAGCATTTTTAACCTATAGTCATTTACATCTTCTCCTTCTCCTCTCTTTTCTAAAGAAATCATAGGTTTACTGCTTGAGTATGATTGTTTTAGTTCACCAAAAGACATTTATTTAATCACCAAACTTTTGGAGAGCTGTTCTGTATTTAGGGTAAAGACTTCAAAATTGCAGGGGAATTGCCAATAAGATATAAACATAAATGCAGCGGAACTGCAGGATAAGCTGTGAATTTTTTTAATCCTCCTTTGATAAATAGTTTTTCCTATGTTCTTTTAAAAGACAAAATAAAATGTGACAATATCTTCTCTATCTCCCATAAGCAAGCTACCCTGTATGTGTTGCAGAAAGGTACATGCACAGCTCCTTTTAGCGTTGACTCAGCTCCAGGTCTTCCTTGTATAACATATAACAACGTAGACTTTATAATCTTTCTAATGCCTAATTTTCTGCGTAATGTACAATAATTTGAAAGAAACAATAATGAACCTCCTCAAAGATTGGGGGAACTAGTTCTCTCTGTAGCTGTTTCTCTTTTTCAACAATGAAGACCAAAACTGCATGAAAGCTGTACAAATTATCACAGCAGGAACTAGGTTGGAAGTGGTTAGAAGGAAGGAAGGGTTTTTGTGGTACTGTACCTGTCTGGGAGCAATGCTCATTCATAATACAGAATAAATGTAGAAATGAGTAAAAGTGAAGAAAATAGAGAAAAGCTATTTTTTTGTCCAATAAGTTAATCAGTATTGGTCAGGTTAATTAACAGTGGTCTGTAGCCTTCCAGAACACTGACTCTACCTACACTTAAAGGGAATGAAATATTAATGTATGGACCATCTTTTTGGACAACACATGTCGCTTAGAAGGCTTAGGAAAATAGTCTGATAGTTGTTAAGTTAGTATCAACCCCATTTATAAGAGCAGTTCTACTCCACTATAATATGGCAGTGTTTTAACTATCTTAGCCAATGTCCATTTCTTTGGCAACAAAAATTATTTTGGTTGTAGAATGTCGCGGAGAAATAACTGGCCTGAAAAATAAGGATTGTATTTTTAAAGATTTGACATCAAGTTATATCATATTCTCAAAATCTTACTCTGATACCAACTCTGATGCCGTTCCTAATTAAACTTGCAGTACTAATATTAGTGGGGAATAATAATATAAAAGTAAAAGGGCAATCTAAAGAAATTTTAAATTATAAAATAATAAATATATATAAATAATAAATATAAATAAATATAATATATAAATATATAAAGTATATAAAATATAAATATTTTCTCCTTTTGCTCAATGATTATCCTATTTGGGATTGCACTGACATTTGTTTGCCTGATCTAATTTCAGCACATTGTTTGGATCTGCAAAAATATTATTTCTAATTTCTTGCATTGTTTGGGCTTTTTTTCCTCCTTCTTGGTTTCATTGCAGTGGATCTACGTTTAAGTATGTTATAAATAATGTATAGGTTTTACTATGGATTTTTGAACATAGGTGGATCTTACCCTCTGAGAACAGAAAGAGAAAATAGAATGGACTGTTGAGTGTGCGTATATATACACATATATATATATATATATATATGTAATATCAGTTCTACTTTCACATGCATCTTGAATACAAACTCTGGTGTTTCAAAGAAGTGCACTTCTGATGAAGCTAGAATGATTTAGTGTATCCTTTAATGCTTTTAAAATCATTATAATAGGGTAAAAAAAGTACAAAATATAAGTAAAGGCTGCCAGTAAACTCTTTCTAGATTAAAATCAGTTTATCTAAAACTAGAATATGTCCTTATGGATTATTTGGTGGTATAATGCCTGAAGAGTCACTCTGCAGGGTTTATTAGGAAAATAAAAATGTTTATATAAAAATGAAAAATTAAATTGTGGAAATAAAATAGAAGGGAAATCCCTGAACATCATTGCTATATCAAGAGAGGTTTTAGTGGAAATATTATGTTTTGAAGTCTTTTAAGAATTAAATTCAGTGCAGAATTAATTACCAGGTCTGTAAAAAACACTGGAAAACAATCTAATGGAAAATTTATTGGTGCTAGTATGCTTGCAATCAAAGCTTTATTTTGTTTTAAAGCTTAAAATATGCAACAAGCATCTTTCCTATGAAAAAGTTAGTTCAGAATAATAGCAAATATTAGGTCACACAAAAAACTTAATGCTCCGAAGTCTAAAGTGTCTCTGTTCTTTTGTACTTTTCCTGCAAAGTGCAAAGTATTAATACACCATCTCTAAATCAATCAGTCCTGGAGGAATTCGTATAGTACAACGTTCTGTAAAGTTATATTTACCAGAAGTTCACCCTGAAGAAAAAGACTTCAGGGAGCTTAAGTGGAGGAGATGGTTTCTTTTTCTTGCTTGCCTATTGTCATGCTACAACTAATTGCCTTATTTTAAAAGTCTGCTTATCAGTTAAAAGACAGTTTATGTGACAATCCCAGAAACATCTGAATAAAAATCCCTTGGCATAGCCTGCAGAACGTTTTTCTACTACTTCTGACTCACTTCAGCCTTCCTTTGAAACCTCAAATAAGCTCAAATGGTTTATTATTAAATAGTGACACACAGTCTGTGCTAAACATGCTGGTTAAGCCATGTAGAAGTTTCTGTCCTCCTTTATGCTTTGTAATTTCTTAAAGTAGTACAGAAAAGATACTTTAACAAAATGTATTAACATTAGAAGTGAGGCAATGCAAACATTTCTTGTTCCATCTGTGTTTTGTAATTGGTCATTTATGCAGCAGCTATCTTTCTCTTGTTGTTTCTCATCACAGTTAAACGATGCTAGAAAATTATGATAGTTGGTTCCTTTGGTAGCAGAATCCTCTCTGAAACTGCCAGTGAGACTGGGTTATCCTTTCACCCCTAAGAATTTTCCACCTAAGTTGGGATGTGGTGTCAGGTAAAGATAGTTGTACTCCTGTTAGCTATGGCAGAGAACAGAAACAAAAACTTGGAAGAAACTGGGAGAGGCTGATCAGAATTCCCTTGAACTTGGGAAGGTAATAGAAAATGCTTTGGTGATCCCAGAGAAGAATATACATAAATCTAAATTGATAGGAGAATAAGGAAAGAGTGCTTGAGGTTAGAATGAGCCCTACAATAACAAAAGACATCGGAGAAGGATTAAGCTGTAAATTAACATATAGAATGTTGTGAAGTTTCAGTGTGGTATGTAAGTGGATTTTGATTTATAACTGAGGTTTATTTGGTTATTCTTGATATTAACTGCCTGGAGCTGGTAGGGGATACAAATAGTAACCTCTATCAGTCAGATCAACCCACTAAATCTACCTTTCACTTGTTATTGACTATCTGCTCTAACTAAACACAGAACCAGCCTTCAAAAGCAACTTGAGGCTTTGAAATTGATGGAGAGAACAGTTTACGTTTTTGTGTTGTCTTATTCCATAAATATATGTCATCTGTTTCCATTACTGTATGATAGGGCATTTTCTGACCTTGCTGAATGACTGCAGCAAGTTGTGAATAATGTATTAAATACTAAGCTCCTGCCTTATATATAGGCACAAAGAATATAGATAGCGTTGGGCTATCAGGGCTGCTCTGAACTATGTTCTCATGCTCACAGTGTTCAGTACTATCCTAGAAGCTGTATCAGAGCAAGGCCAAAACACATTAGCATGTCATGCTATTTTGAAATTGAACTATTTGTATTTTATTTCCATTTTTCCTGTAATTTTGCAACTTTTTGTAAATGAGGAAAAACTGTCCTGGGTATTTGAGAAAGTACAGGTAATTTTACAGAAATATGTCGTAACCTCTGGCAGGAATTTGGAGAAGGATCAAGGAATGAGAAGAACATCTCTGGATAGGTCATGAAATTGAGAATGGTAGTTTTTGAAACTGGAAGACACTACATTAAGTTTCATAAGCACTTTTGACTTCATTAGTTTATTTTTCTTCTTGTACCCAGACTTCATTTTTGTATGTGCTAAAAGATGGGCTAATCACATAGATGTTCTCTGATAATAATTTCCTAGTTTGAGCAAAGCCTAGAAAAGAACCAACTGACCGAGGAAAGTAGCTCCTCAGTCTTCCTCACAATATTTTCTGTTTTTCTCACATTCCGACTGCTTCATCTCTACAGCATTTGGGATCGCTTCTGTAAGTCACTGTTGAAACAGCAGAATGAAGATCTGCCACGGGCAGTTTATTTTGTCACTACTTTTCTACAGGACAGAAAAGCCTCTGTAGTACAAAGGGTTTTTTTAAAGTGTTTTGCTTTTTGGCTCATCTTTTGAGAGCAAGGGATTTTTTTTTTGTAGCAATGCATACTGTTTTGTGCTAGGAAAGAGAATTGGTGGGGGCAGCTTTCTAATCATCCATATCATAGATGGCTTTGTAGCAGCTGGTACCACAGCTTTAATGTGACTCCTGAGAAAGTTTGGTCTACTACTTTGTTTATGGTGGCTGAGGGCTAGATAGGTCTATCAGAACCTTCAGCCACGAGGAGATGATTCATTGATGTGTTTGGTCCAGGCTGCTGAATAATCTGAAGACACGACTAGACTTTGAAGTTGCATCTATGTTCAATGAAAATCTTGAGTATATAAAAAGATTCAGGATATGTCTGATGTGATTGTGCATCCTGTGTCACAGAGAAGGAGAATGACAGTTTTCCTGGATACAATTTCCTAAGGGTTATTTGTGCCTTATTTTGTTTTACCTAAATTGTAGGTAGAATTAGCAAGATCTACTAGAGCATATTGCAAGGGCTGTGTATGTATATAGATATATTTAAAAATCTTACCAACATAATCTTCTGGGTTCTTAGTTTCAACTTCAATTCCCTGCTTGCATTCCAAAGTTAAGCTCCATTAAACTCCAAAGTATTTTTGGAGTAATATTCAGAATAAAACTAAATGATTACTTTGTCTTTAAATTTAGAATATTTAAGTTTCTAAAGCATAATGTATATTTGTGCTATATTTCAATACTAAGAATTTGCTTAGGCCTGTGAGTACAGCTACACAACTGATCAAATCGCTTTTGTATGAAGAAAAGGCTTTCATGTCTTGCAAAAAGTGTGTTTCTATTTAGAATGATCAGCCATTTTTTGGAAAGTTTAACAGCAACTGCTGATCTAAGAAATGATGGATATTTATCCAAAAGATGTAGACAATCAAAACTGTTTCTTAATCTGATAGCAGGAAGGAATGATGGAAAACAGTCCAGCAATGACTTTGACAAGATGTGTAAAATTTTATATAGTGAAAGTGTAAGGAAAGACACATAAATCTAGTGTGATGCTATATAGCTCATTTCTACAGTTCTATAAAATCATGTTCCTATTTATATTCCTGGTACAAACAGGTGTATTTCTATCCATCTATCAAAGGGCATGAATCAAGTACAATTTCTTTGGAGGCCTTGTGTATACTTAAGTATCATATGTTTTATTATTAATACATATGTTTATTACTAACATGTAAGTATTATAAATGTTCCACTTTTCTGGTAAGTTGTCATATGTCTATTTCTGACATATTTGGTACCTCTGAACTGCAAGTTGTAAACTTTCCAAAGCAGAAGGAAATGACAAAAGCTGAATGGACTTAGATAAGTGTAGAGTATGATTATTAATAATTATACTTTTCACAGAAAAATGAAGCTTGTTACAATACTAGGAACAACTCAAAGAGAATTGTTGAGTGATTTTTTTTTTAATTATTTTTTTCCTGCTGGAACGAAAAAAAAATAATAGTTTGTGGACATAATAAATTGAGACAGAAAAACCCTTTGTGTTCATAGCCACAAAAGAAAAAAAGCAGGGGGAGTGGGGGGAGTGTCATTTTAACTTTATTTTCATGCTATTTTTATTTTCATTTCTGTTTTGTTCCTGAGAGACCAGATTTAGTGCAAACTTTTAGCCTCTTCAAGCTTGTGGAAGTCAGGGGTTTCACCTAAAGCAAAGCAATAGAGGAAAAAGTGCTGTCTTTGCACAGATTCTCTTCTGTATTTGTTTCTGGTTTTGTTCCACTGCAGAGGCAGTTTTAAGAGGGCTGTTTACTACATGCCCTGCAGATATGGTTTGACCTCTTTGAATTGTTCCTCGGGAAGCTGAAGGGAGGGCTGGAAATCTCATCTTGATTCAGTTTCCCAATTCAATGTATAAATCATTGCAGCTGTCTGCAGATGATACTGGTTACAATGGAAGAGAAACAGTCCTTTTCTGAGCTTCTTTTTCAGACACATTAGATAAAGGCTATGTTTCCCCTCCAGGATGGACAGTTCGTCAAAACTTTTGCATGTGCATGCCATCTTTTACTCCTTTTACTATGATTATGCTGGAATTTGTGCCTTTCAATCCACGCTGAACAGCCATCACCATTTACCAGGCAGACACTCTGATGGGCAAGGTGCTGGCTAGACATTAATGACAGAGGATACTCCAAATGACAAAATGCATTAAGTCTTATAGAAAACTGAATTTGTGGGTCTTTCATATACTTTGTCACACAGATGGCCTGATTTGGCATTCCTGAATATTAGAAAACCTCTCTACTTGGACTGTGTTTAATTTGCTAGCTTAATATGCCATGCCCTGCTCTAGGCTGGACCTGCTATTGCTGTGATAATATTTTTACCTGAGTGATAATGACCCTGGATGCTGATGATGAAGGTGAAAGCAGAAAAAGTATTGGCTTAGATTTTTATAGCAGTGCTAGGAATTCATTCATATTTTTTTTTACACAAAATAAGTATGAGTCTGTGTTTATGCAAGATCAAGACTCTTGAATGCTACAGTCATATTAAAGTTGTAATCATAATGGTAGGAAGAAATCCTAACCCCTGACAAAGGGCATTATCAGGACTCAAAAATGCAAGAAGAACAATAACACAGTGATGTATTTACTTAATTTTCTAATGGATGGTACTGAATATGCTCATAAAATCAAGGGATTGCTTTTCAGATGCATGGAGCATTCATAACTTCTATTGACTTCAAATGCAAGTGCTTAGCACTTCTGAAAGGAGAAGACGCCATGTGAAAATCTCATATAAAATGAGGAAATGAATCAATCGTTAATTAGCACTAATTCATTTTACAATATCTAGATATATTATGGGACAGAGCTGCAGAACATTACTGACACAGATCAAATCAGATTTACCTCATACTTACAGCTTCAACTCGTAAGACTTTCAGAATATCAAAGTATAAAGGGAGCTGAGTGAGATTTGACCCTCTATCTTATAAGAACATATTATTTAAAAGTTTGAGGAGACCGGAAAAATGTCAAGGTAATCAATATTCAAACCATATATGCTGTAGTCTTTGGAAGGAAGAGCAGCTCAGTGGTAGCTTTCTCACCTTAACTTAATGAACTTAGGAAAAAATTAGAAGGTTTTTCCAAGTACACAGAATAAAAAATATTTAGAATAAAATGAAAGATACTGCAATAGAAAAGAATAATCTTGTTAAACCAAGTAGATTTTTTCCAACCAATAAAAGAAGCAATAGCATTATGGCTAGAATTAATCACTGAGTGTGTTTCTGAAGAGAAAGGCTAGGTTTAAATACTGCCTTTAATAGAGAGGCATTATTTTGTATCTGCTTTATATTCTGTTCACTGGAAATTTCACAGACAGTTTTGTTGTGCAAGTAATCTAATGACATGCATTGATAGTTTATGTCTATAGCTTCAGTAGGGCTGCTTTTGCATTTACTGGCACAATGAGGAGTCAGCCGAGAAGTCTATAACAACACGTGTTCCACCAATGTAACTGAACTGAAGCAGCACTCTGCAGATCAGATATATTTTGTGGATTATTGTATTTTACTGAAACTCCAATTAAGTCCCAAATGTCTAGTTCTGTGCATTCCCTTTTGATTGCTGATGGTCTAGATCTATTGTATCAAATGCATACAAAGTTTTATTCCTGTGGAATAAATTAAAAGATATTATATTTTGTGGGAACAACTCTGTCTCAGGAAAATTTCACATTGAAGGTGGGTTGTTTGCTACCTTTACATTTCAATATAATTTGTGTGCAAAAGTTCTATAGGTCTTTCATAATAAAGCTGTTGTACTAGAAATAGTCCTTCCCGGGCTTAAAACTAGAATAAAGCCTTATCAGGCTAGCAGCTAGTTCACAAGGGAAGAGTTGCAAGTTACGAACACGGACATCCTGATATCCTCAGCCTAACTGCCATTGATAGTTCATGCTTTATTGCCTAAAGAAGCTTGTTGTTTGCTAACTGATCTTTTTTTGACTATCCTAGAGATGAAGCACCCTGTTCGAATGGGCCTCTTTGTGCACACATTGGAATAGTCATTCATTAGAGGACTCTTTCCTGCCAAAGTATGGTCTCAAGGCTTAATTACAAATCCTTGAAAATACAGCCTCTGGTCTTTTAAACCAAACTTCTTACACCTTGCAGACTCATTAGATGCTATGGGCCTTGCAAAAAATAAATCATAACAGAAGAGTGTTTCTGTAAACTTGTAGGCATCCTTGCACATCATTAGTAATAACTCTCCTTATGTGACAACAGGGAATGTTACACTTTTACAAACCCAGCAGAACCCACAGAGAAGATCTTTCGTGTGGAAGTTTATGATGAAAGAGTCTATTAATGTTATTATGATTTGGGTAGTGAATAATGTTTAGAGTGATGAAGTAGCATCTGAAAAAATCATGGGAATACTAGATCTTGTCCTGCAAAGTCCAGCTTTCCTTTCCTTTATCTCCTAATTTGATCAGAGAGTTGAGAGTTCCTCAGAATGAGATCCTTGTCAAATCCTTGAAATCCTTGTCTGTACACAGAAAATGAAAAACCATGTAATAATTACAAATAATGCATAATATATGTATACATATTGTGAACCTCTATTGTGTCCCTAGTAGAAGTATTTACAAGGAAGGTGAAAATAGAAGCATTTTGATAGCTTTCACTTATGGCCATATGTTTCTAATATATGTTAGAAATGCTATTACAAATTTAATGTTCTGAAAATGCAAAAGTCAATGGCATATGTTTAGCATCATGCAGTGGAAATAGATTGCTCCTTAGACAGCTGGCAGTGACAACCTACAAATCATTTGTGCTTGTTCAAACTATGTATTATGAAGAAAGGATTGTGGGAGATCATATGAATCATAGTTCATATCCTCACCATAAAAAGAATTGCCATTATATTGGGAAAATATTGAGTCAGATACACATTGTGAGAGGTGTTCTGTTTTTACACTCTGCAGCCAGAGCCAGTGGCTGCTGCAAATCACTGACCAGTTTAAAAATCTACAAATCAATGTCAGAGCCTATAATTAATCTCGGTGTCCTAAAAGTGAGCTGACAATTTGTTCTGAAAGGAGTTTTATCCTCCAAGGTAGCCTGGTAGTAATACTGACATAGGGAATTACTGAGTCAGACTGACAGTCACGCCTGGAAAGGTCATCCAGGTTTCTAATGACTAAATGCCTTATTCATAAGAAAGTATTTATCTTATTTTCATGCATTTAGGAAACATAGGTCAAAAACCTACTTCCTACTTCCAAAGTCCTTCCATGGACTTTGTCTGGACATATACTGAAAATGAGTTTGGTTCCCACAGATTTACTGGAATTGTAACTGTTTGATCTAAATGAATCGTACTTTATACATATTTAGTAATCATTTTAGGAGTGCATCATAATGGGTTTGAACTTATTTATTAATTTTCAGAAAAATAATCTAATATTTAACCTTCCTCAGAAGCCAGTTTCACATTTTCTGTATATGTGGTACTAAGCAAGAGGTTGTTTCAACCAGAATACTGCAGTCAAAATGTTCTTAACAGAAATGTGGTAAATTAAAAAGGATAGATTTATGACAGTGATATTGGTTAGTGGCACCACTCTGCAGGAAAGCAGCACATTTGTGCCTGAAAGAGTAAAAGAATTTGAAATCAGGTTAATGATCTGTATAATATAAATCAAATCCCAGAGGTCTAATGATGCTGGTTTTTGGCTTTTATATTGCACTTCTCATTAGTAGATGAGAGAGGAGGTAAGTATTGGATGGAGAATCTCTCCTATGAGGACAGGCTGAGAGAGTTGGGGTTGTTCAGCATGGAGAAGAGAAGGCTCCGGGGAGACCTTTTTGAAGCCTTCCAGTACTTCAGTACTTCAGGGGTCCTACAGGAAAGGTGGGGACAAACTTTTTAGCAGGGCCTGTTGTGATAGAACAAGGGGTAATGGCCTTAAACTGAAAGAGGGTAGATTTAGACTAGATATGAGGAAGAAATTTTTTACAATGAGGGTGATGAAACACTGGAACAGGTTGCCCATCTCTGCTGGGCCCACACACTGATGGTAGATGGCCCATCCCCGGAAACATTTAAGGGTCAGGTTGAACCAGGCTCTGAGCAACCTGATCTAGTTAAAGACGTCCCTTTTTATTGCAGGGGAGATTGGACTAGATGGCCCTTAAAGGTCCCTTCCAACCAAAACTATTCTATGATTCTATGATCCTATGATTCTATGATTGTCATTTTCTCACTTTGAGAAAAACTATGGTTTTCTTTATGTGACTCATCAGCAGAATGGAGACAAGAACCCAAATCTGTTAAGTCGTGTCCAGTACACGATTCAATTAAGTTGTTTAGGTTATTAAGATGATTCAATTCAGTTATGAAATCTTCTTTAATATTCAGGAGGAAACCCACAGGCTGTCCTTCAGAAGTGCTTATGAAACAGCTGTTAGAACACATAAACACCTTTTATATTGCTTGATGTAAAAGTTCAGTGCTCTTCATGATCTCCTCTCATATTCCATGCTGTGGGACATTGAGTAAACTGCTTTGTGATTTCCAGATGAGTCATTTAACTACTTCAATACTGTCTTATGTGTTTCTCTCTTGCTTCCTGCAGTCTTGACATATTTTGTGTTGGCGGCTGCAATGTACATCCCACTGAAAAAATCCAGCCATATAAATACAAATGGTCTAAGTGTAATGGAGTGTGCATTAAACCAGGTAAAAATTAAATCAGAAAAACCTATATGTTTGTAATTTGATTAATTCATTTTTAGGCTAAATTCACTGAGGCAGCTTCTGATCTCAGTTGTGCTTATTTTAGGCTACTCTAGCCTTTGCTATGTAGCTCAAACTTCTCATCAGCGTGAGGAGGGAAGGCATGTTACTCTTGTAAATATGGTTTGTATTTATCTTCATACTATTAGTTGTATTTCTGTGTCCAATGAATACAAACTGTACTTTTCCATTTAATAAGTTGGAGTGAAGTCTGATTTTTCTAACAGGTTTTTTTTTTGTTTGATGGTAGCAATTCAGCACCCATATTAACAACCAATCAACCAGAAAGCCTTCCTATATGCTTGGGAAGTTAATAAATGAAACCAAGTGTAAGATTTTTGAGATGTTCTTCAGTGCCAGTATACAAGAAGGTCAATGACTGATGGTTTGCCATCTGATCAATCAATCACATGTGCAGAAGTTATACCAGTAGCATTATTTTCTTGTGTCTTCAAAATAAATGTTTTACTGACTTTTTCAAGTATACAAATAAGGAATGGACATAAAATTTAGAGACCAGTGATGTCCCAATCCCTTCCTGTTTAGCACAGCAAAACTGAACCTGGAATAATACCTTCTGTTTTGGACAGCAGTAAAACAGGAATATAAAGATTAATTGGAAATAGTTCTTGGGAAAGCAGAAATATATTAAGTTGCACTTACAATATACTTGAAAAATGCGTAAGAGCTATGTACATAGCCAAGATATAACTTACTGAGAGATAATACACAAAATTCCAACCAATGTTTTAGGAGAGAAAAAAATTGTTGAGAATGGTACTGTCAGCAGAAGGTGTTAGTACGAGTCAGCAGCAGCACTGATGTTACAAAAGCCAACATGTGTATGCATAAAGGGAAAGTAGTTAACTGCAATTTGCTGTGGTTCCCTTCTGTTGCAAAATGTGACTGTACAGTGCAGATTGGCCCAAAATAGTTGTCAGGGGGAAATAGTGACCACTAGTCAATGACACCCAGACTCCTGAGTTGTGACTGATGTTCTGGACAGGACAGAGAAGCTGCTCAGAGCTAAAAGTCTAGTTTCTCCTGGCAAGCTGTTGGACTGATCATTCCATGCCAAGCCTGAGAAAGATGTCTTATCTATCATATAGCTGTGTTGTTCTTGAGGAATCAAGCCAAATAACACAGTGAGAACTGTCAGGGAATGAAAAAAAAAAAAAAAAGAGGTGCCACAAAATAGAGGGAAAATATTAAATTCTACCATATTACATAGTATTTACTTAAGGGAAGGAGTTAAAGGCATTGTAATGCAATTTGCAGGGAGTGCTAAGTGAATGAATCATTGGAGAGTGGAGTAGGAGCTGCTTGCATAAATAAAACTTCAAAAGAATTGAAGAGACATTTAGCTCTCTACTGGCTAGCTGGTCCCAATTACAGCTGTCCCAAGGACAGTTGATTTGCTTGAGAGCATGGCTACAAAGTTTTCGAGTTTATGTGTCTTTACCCAGCTGTGGGCTGCAACTTGTGCATTAGGGCTGTGTAGTATCTAAAAAAATAAAGCTAATTAACTCACTTATTGTGGTATATGAGAAAGGTATAAATAGTCTCCAAATTAGGAATACATTTATGCATCTTTACATTATTTACGTGCAATTTTTCTTGACTAGAGCACTACTTTTGTTTCTCTCTTACTTTTCCATCCGTTTGCCTATTCTGTCAGTTTAGTTTTTGTTTGTTTGTGATACGTTCTTGTTATGAGTACTGGGTTTTGTATTTCACCATTTTACTGAACACTTGGGGTGTAAGAGAACTTTTCTCAAGACAAATATTGCTATGAGTGACATTTTTGCATTTCTTAGAGCATACTAGAGGTTCAGTAAGGGTGAATTTTGAACTGAGATGCAAGTTACAGGAATCTAGAAGAGTCCAGACAGGGTACTTTGAACATATTTTTAACAACTACGCAAACTCCTGAAAACAATATTTCACATTGTTGTCTTACACCATAGATATTACTTTTTGTAGAGAGAGTGCAAAGGAATCAGTACTTTTTCCCAACTTAACCTCTAGAGAAAAATAATTTTCCATCTTCAGTTTCTCAGATTTTGTTAACATATAGGAAATAAGAGGTTCTTTGATCTGTTAGGCTTATCATATGGTTCAGCATTATTAAAGAAAATCTTTCTCTGTATGAAAAATAGAGAATGGACACAGACTTGAGCATATTAATCATGAGATTGTTTTGTGTTATGTGTCTTCAGCAGTTGAATAGATATTCTTTCCAATACTGCCAAATCACTTTATGTATGCAAGAAGAATGATGTCTTTGTAGCATTAGCTTTTTGGCTATCATCACAGCCCCTCAGCAGCCATCTTTCATCACCGCAGTTACCACTGAGAAATTTCCTAGGATAAATAGGTCTGGGTTGTAGAAAAGAGTAAATCCCAACGCTAAATAGATTCTTGCAGTTTTCTCTTCCCAGAAATGCTCTGTCTTGTCAGATCTCTAGAATAGATGGTTGCCATGATATTAGGTCTCCAAGATATGTTGTATATTAAATACGTTTTCCTAACTAAGTGTGTTCAGCTGTGTTCTATGAGTTCTAAACTGTATGTATGTGGTGAAACAGGTACCTTTGTAATCAATAAGTCCTTTCATGTCTCTCTATATGCATTTGTCTCTGCCTAAGAATGAAAGAGAGTTGGAGGAGGAAATGGAAAAGGCAGGTAGGGAAGGTAACCACACAATTTCCTACCTTTTTGTATGTTTAAATTAAAAAGGTGAAATCTAGCTTAAACTGGCACTAATATCAAATATACATCTGATGTTAAATTTTCAGTCTCCAAATTGCCCAAAGACACTCAGATTTCAAAAATAATGTTTAAAAAATCAGACAGAATTATGTGGGGTGGTTTTTTGTTTTAACTGTGTGAGGGTAAACTTGTTTTTCTCCTAGATCTAGGAATTATGCTCATGTGTAATCAGATTTAACATTGGACTGTTACATGAAAACTGATGTTCTCCATGTTGCTCAGGGTAATTGATGAAGGATTTGCTGATATTCTTTGATCATTAGTTGCACATAACTTTAACCATTGCTGACCATGGAATAGAGCTAACATACTAACCTGAAGTGATGGAGTCAGTTATGAATGATTGCATTCCTTCCTTTCTGATACCAGATCACAGAGCAGTATGGTAAGAAATGAAGTCAGGAGCTGTCAGCTGCATTTCCCCCAAGAAAGGGGATTCTTGCTAAATCTATCTAATCTTGCTAAGTTTACCCCAGTGTAATTCTGAACTAAGAATATGATTTTCACTAGTATACTAAGATTTCCAATTTCTTCAGTCATGGGAGCAATAGCCACGGCAGTCTGTGTAAGGTAAAAGTTGTATGCAGTGAAATACAAAAAGAAAAATGTCTTTTTGGCCTTAATGCTGAAAAAAGAGACCAACTTTTGAATGCTTAAGGTTTTGTTCAGGTCACTGAAAATTAGGAGCTAGGTTGACTAGAAGTTAATAGGCTGTAGTTCCACTTGGAATAAAGTAGTACCAAGTTCTAGGAAGACGTGCTTTTAGATACCTTGCTCTTGAATTACTTTGATTAAGGGAATCTCTTAGCCATCAGTACTAAATTATCTTTGATCTGAGGGTCTAATGGGATTAATGATTGCTTGCAGAGGCCAGCTGATGACTACTGACCTTTCAATTCTTTCAGTTATGACTAGCAAGTAGACAGTTCCCCTTTTGCTCTCTAGAGCAGCATAGGTTGATTGCTCACACACGATTCAGTCATCAGTTAGAGTTTTATAATGACTTCTTAGTTAATATTTGCACAGCAGGGTAAGTATGTTATGTCTGTGGTAAGTGTTCCATGAATAGCATCTCATCATTGATATCTGCTTTTTTATCTGGGGTCAGTCACTACAGCCCACAGACGAAAACAGCCTGTACTGTTGAATTATTTTGTGTATTTTTCTTTGAGACAGCAGCTGTGGTGCATGTAACGAGTAGCTTTAACACTTGGCTATGGTATGAGATGAGTAGGTGCACTGCAGTTATAAATAGAGGAAGGAAAGATTTACCAACTAAGGAGAATATCTATAAAGTATCTATGCCCCTGGTATTGGTATCAGATGCTTACAAGGCACTGAAGCATCTGCTGGCCATTACCAGCTTCATACATAGGAATCTTTCCAGGGACTTCAAAGTGGCAGCCTCTCTGAATTAAGTTTAAAAAAGAGTCTGAACTTTCTTTTGTTTCCTATGAAACCAATGATCTGCTTCATAGTTTATACTAAAGCATGTGCTTAGGTGCTTTTCCTTCTGAGATGCCTTTCATGCCTTTTAATGCCTGTGTGCATGAAAGCAGAATTTTTAATTTCAGGAATTACTTATGCAAGAACATTAGGCATCTCACTTCTTCAGCATGTGATGGTTTTCTACACAGTATCTACAAAAATATTCAAATAGTTGGAAGCAATGAGGAACATTTGATTCTCCACTAGCGCAGGATAATTGCAATGAAAGAGGAAGTTATTTTTGGTTATGGGTCTCTGAATCAGTATAGGAATTACCGTTGGCATGCAATAGGATATAATTCATAAGTACTCTGTTAGGTTTTATGGATTAAGCAGAAATCCTTGTCAGCTTTCCTTTTGTTTAAGATTTATCTGTTTAACATTTTGAAAAATTTGGAATTAAGTGGCAGAAGTTCCATTTAGGTCAGCATCTCCCTCCCCACAGAGGCTGAAATACCGAGACTGGAAGTAGCAAACATTCTAGCATGTGCATATGGACAAAATTCTGGCATAGGATAATTTGCTTGCAGAGTCTCTTGTGCAGCCCAAGGACAGGAAAGCATGTAGAATGCTTGTGGCACCTAATGGGACAGAAGCCAGCCTTGCTTCAGTTGAACTCTGGTGCTACCTCTCAATATCAGGTCTATTCAGTTGCTTTTGCCAGGAGGAAATTGCTGAGTAGCCTCTTGGCACAGGTTGGAGCATATGTATCTACTCCCCATGCTGCCACATATTAAGTTTGAGGATCCCTGTAATTGTTGCCACACTGTGTTAGGCTGAGTCAGTGGAAACTAGGGAGAGTATGAAAACGTTTTAGCAAGAAAAAAGGGATTTGGGTCTGTAGTGATATATATGTTACTGCAAACATGTTAAATTATGTTTCTACACGTATGTTACCTGCTGTTCTTGGGTGACAGTGGAACAATAGTGACAAGCCAGCCAAGTGCTCCTTATGCAGAATATAGTTTCTAGATTACTGGGTACAACCATAATCTGGATTCTCTGTACCACACAGAACTGAGAATCTTTATTGCTCATGTTTAGATAAAGTACGTTTTGTATGCTATTTATTTGTGCAGTCACTGAGAAGAATATCTTAAATTCCAGGTCATGTGAGCTGGTTTCTAAGCAATTTGGTTTCTAAATTACTTGGCTGATTAGGATGACAAGGGGGGTTGAAAAAGTAACCCTGGTTTTATCATCTCTGTTTATTTAAAAGAAAAAAAAGGAATTTTATATGTTGCCTTTTTCACTGGGAATATTTCCTGGGATGTAAAAATATCCTTTTCTAGCTAATCAAAACATAATAATAGTAATAATTAAAAAAAAACACACTAGAAGCAGAGTGGAGGTGTGGATGCAAAAAAAAAATTAAAATAAAAAATTAAAAAGATTCCCAAGCACTGCCTGGATGTAGCCGGTATTTTTAGTGCATTAACAATTTCAACTTGAATGACCTGAGCTCTGAAAGTCTTGTTTTATTTGAAGAATCAGCACATTATTTGGTGTGATTGGTATACTCACCAAGAGAGAAAAATCCAGGCACAGAAAGTAACTCATGTGCAGATCAAGATGACGTCCATTTGAAGATTTGAACAGAAGTTTGTACTGCTTTCATGATGTGCGCTTTAGGCAAATGCAATGATTTTGTCTCCTTAGCTTACATTTAGACACTAGTTTTGTGAAGCTTAACAATGCATTGCGTAATTAAGCAAATTTATATTATTACAAATATTGCATTCACATATATGTAATATTTTCTCATTCAAACATCTAAGACTTTAGTTCTCCATCAACAAATTATTTAATGGACTTCATCAGTGTGGTTTATATGTCAGTTTGTCTATATTTTATATTGACAACCATTAAGCATTTTAAAAGGAAACTGGAATTGTAGCCCAGTATCATTGAAACATTGAAAATGCTGTACAGTCTTTACTGTATTGCTGTTTTATGTAACATGCTATGAATTCAGGACAAAATATATAGAATGGTATCAACTCAGGTTAATTGCTTGCAGAAGCACTTGTCAAGATTTGGTATTCCAGTATTAAACTTTTATAATGGATAAATGGAGCAAGTTAGTAGAAAAATAGTATATCTATAAATAATTTACATTCTTATTATTTTAGTAAATCCATCTGGGACAAACATTCATGCTAGAATACTTAGAAAGCAAACTGAATGAAACAGTTTAAGAACACTAGCAGTACAACTGAAAATACTGTGCAATATACAGAACATAATTAACAGAACCAAATGCAGAAACATTAAATTTTGGTTTTGTGCATGTGAGACATTATGTGTTAATCTCCCCACTTTTTAAAATGTAGTTTTAGTCTTAGGCCAACTGATAGCTCACCTTGCTTTTCTACCAGTAGAGCTGAAGTAGATGTTGTCCTTGCTTCCAGGTTGATGGATGTGCCAGCTATGGTGATGTCAGGTTATGTTACCAAAAGTTTTGCTTTGACTGAACAGTTGAGCACTGTTAATATACCCAGGTTGCTTTGAGATGGTTAAGTGGTGTACTGATTAATTAGAAAATGTGCTGGTGAAAGCTGACAGAATGACCAGTGCAAACGTTATTCATCTGTAGACAAGCAGTTATTGAATCATAAAGAAATAAAATCAGGGATAAATAGTGATTACTTCTATTCAGAGATACAAAGTAGTATTTTGATAATGTAATTTTAATTTTTTATACTACCTTTGTAAACTTTTTTTAGGGGAGATTATAAATACACCATATGCGTATTAACTTTTACAGTGTTTGTTTTTCATAGGCATGGAAAAAGTCAGATGTAGATGAAATATTTAGAATGGTAAATCCAAGCAAAGCATTTGATATAGCAAATGCAAACACCTATAACTGGGAAGGGGAAGAAGAACTCCTGAACTAGAAAAAGTGGCCAAATTTAGATTACTAAGACAGGGAAGGGGGAAAAGTGAGGAAGAAGTTGAAAAGGGTAGGTGAGAAATTTTAATTTAAGAAAACATTTTTCAGGTAAACTTCTGTTAGTGCAGGCTGAGTCTGACACCAATAGAGAGAGCAGAATGTACTATTTGTATTCAGAACTCCTGAGTGCCATATTTCTGCCTACCTGTGGAGATGGTAGTACACAGTCAAGGCAACCTAGCTCTTAATGGGTACATAATGGGGCTTTGGGATTCAGCAGTAAATAGCAGCAGCTAAGCTTGGGACTTTTCACTCTAGTGGTACCTAGACTTTGGCTAGATAACTGCTATATTTTTACCAAAATCTTTCTAGACAATCACTAGATTTTAGTAGAACTTCTGTTCCAAATGATTGTTTTAAAAACTTCAGTATGTAGCACTTCTAATTTTCTGCCGTAATGCGAAGTTTTTGCAAAAGCATTAATTTTAGTAGGTCTAATTATTAGCTTAAATTGATATAAGTGATCCAAGTTGGTGCTGGAGCACAGCCAAATTTATGCAAAGAGCATTTTCAGGTAAAGGAAGTTTGGTTTCAGCTACATGGGATCTACCTGCAGAATATGAAACTTACTTCCTTTCTGTTATATAGTATCTATTGCATTGACAAATACTCAAACGAATTATCAGTAGTCCTGGGATCGTCTTTATTTGCAGTGATGGTCCATTTTCCATCCTAAGTATTACCTAGTACTTGTTTCTATCATGTGTGCCTCATACACATAATCCTAAAGAGTTATTAGTGCTACAGAGATGTAATGAGACAAATAGTTCAAAATATCTCTGTGGAGTCTGTCCAGAATATTACTGTGTCAGCCATGTGGGTTCATGTTGGCAGAGTATGACTTGTGAGTGAATATCACTTCTTTGGCAGGAAATGGATCTGCTGGTCATTAGCCTGTCTTCTGAAGCACATCAGCCCTTCTCTTTGGCCAGTGGTACGAACAACTGGAGTCAGTGTCATCCAGACTATCTTCAAGGACTTCTGAAACAGATGGTCATTTGTGAGGAGCGGATGAGTAGGCCATGAGAAGGTCTGAGTTTGGCAGAAAATAGAAATATACCTGTCAGCTGGGATCACCTCAGTCAGTCACAATGATAGTTCAAAACGGCTATTTCTCTCTTCTCAATCAATGATTACCTAATTTTTCTTAAGAAAGTTAACTAATGGCCAGCTATTTTTCACATATCAGATATTATTTATTTTATTGTTAGAACACTGAAGGGAAAATGTTGCCAAGGTGTCCAATAATATCCTGACTTGTATTAGAAATGGTGTGGCCAGCAGAACTAGGGAAGTGATTGTACCTCTCTACTTGGCATTGGTGAGGCCACACCTCAAGTATTGTGTTCAGTTTTGGGCCCCTCACTGCAAGAAAGCCATTAAGGTGCTGGAGCATGTCCAGAGAAGGGCAATGAAGCTGGCGAGGGGTCTGGAGCACAAGTATTATGAGGAACAACTGAGGCAACTGGTGTTGTTTAGCCCAGAGAAAAGGTAGCTGAGGGGAGACCTTACTGCTCTCTACAACTACCTGAAAGCAGGTTGTAGAGAGGCGGGGGTTGGTCTCTTCTCCCGAGTCACAAGTGATAGGACAAGAGAAAATGGCCTCAAGTTGTGCCAGGGGAGGTTTAGATTGGATATTAGGAAACATTTCTTCACCGAAAGGGTTATCAAGCATTGAAGCAGGCTGCACAGGGAAGCGGTTGAGTCACCATCCCTAGAGGTATTTAAAAGACGTGTAGATGTAGTGTTGAGGGACATGGTTTAGTGGTCGACTTGGCAGTGCTAGGTTAACAGTGCTAGGTTGATGATCTTAAAGGTCTCTCCCAACCAAAATGATTCTATGGTTCTATGTTATGATTTGGGACCAAATGGACAGAGTGGGGGCTAAATGAGTTTGGATATCAAAACACTTCTAGTCACACTTATATTCACTAAAAACGTGACACATCTGCCCTGCCCTGTAGAAGAGACAGCAGAGCCCAGGAGAGAAGCCAGGCAGGCCAGCATCACAGTTTTTAGCATGGCTCCCGGGCAGCGCAGGGTCAGGGTGCAAGGCCATGGCCAAGGCTCACCCTTCCCCTCAGGCACTGTGGCAGCCACAGCTGCCCCCGGGTGCATGGGATGCTTGATTCTGATTGGCTGGCAGTCCTGTGGTGCCTAACGATCACCTCCTTGCACCTGGTTCCAGCTCTCGTTCTGGAAGGTTCTCCATGCCTTGGCAACGACACAGCGATTAACAGGTTAGTTATAGCGGAGTTATTTGAAGGAAAACAAAGTTTAACCAGGGCTAACCTTATGCTGAACAACATGTAATAAAACCATAAACAATTTATGTATGTGTTAGGTTCCCAGGCATTGCCCCGTCAGTGGCTGGCACAAGGTGTGCCTGTGGCTGGCAGGAGACGATCAATTCTTTGTCTCTTTGGATGAGATTTGTCTCAGTTTACTTATCTAAAGATTAGGTGTTAGACCTGAGCTGCTCACTTAGGCTTCCTCTGCAGTTGATGGAGCTGGTTGTACATTTCAGTCTTCCAGTCACAGAATAAGCTCAACTGCAGCATGGAGGTGACTGGCAGCTTATTATAGAATCATCCTAGGAAAAGCTATCTTAAATTGAATGCCTGGGTTTTTCGTGCTGAAGTTACAGAAGATTAATTCCAACCATTGTTTCAAGTGAATGTCCCTTTGACTGTAAGGCTGCTCTTTAAAAACTTTCATGCTTTTCTGAAATGAGCAAAGCAGTAGATGGGATTTTTGCTGGAACAACCAATTTTAACAAATTATTTCTCAATATTCCTAGTCTCAAAAGATAACTGCCTGTAAAATAATTCCAGTGGACAGAGTCAGTAACTCCTTTGCCTTTGTTACTGTAAGTTAGAATTACCAGAAAAACAGCATGGTATATAGTTTGTTTGCTTTTTAAAAAAATGAAAGAGCTATTACAATTTAATATTTTCCTATGTAAATAATGTTAAAACAAATAATATATGTTTAATTCATTTAAATGTGCTTTTGAATAACATCGTAGACACAATTTATTAATATAAATTCATATTATGCTAATTTGCATCTGCTAGGCACTTAGTATTTTCCGTGCATATATTAAATATGGGACATTTAGAATTCAAACAATACTGAATTTCAGTGTTTAAATGATGACATTCTACTATGGGAATGAAAGGATAGACCTAACAATTGTGATCTTGATCCTGTAAGATATATGGAAGTAATTTGTGGCAGTGATATTATATTTCTAATGATTTCCAGAGTTCCCTTTTTCAGTTAAACAATAAAGTATATCAAGGGTAGTTTTGATGGTGGGGTATGAGACATTGTGAATTTAAGAAGTTATTGTTTCTCCGCTTTCTGAATTTCTATGCTTTGTGGAACTGGTGGTGTGGGGTATTTTCCCCCACTTCTCAGCTCCTGTGAGATGTCAGTGTTATAACTTAATGAAAATTCTAGCACTTCCTCACGCTTGCTTTGTCAACTTTGGTATGAAAAATTCTCACTTCAGGGCTTCTCTGAAGTATTATGAAAGTGGAAAAAGAGACACTGTATTATTCAGTTAAAAGTCTGAAAAATTTTCTGTTCCTTAAGACCACCATTTAAGAGCAGAAATTCATGCTAGTCAACCAATTGTTTTATAACAAATAGACAATGTTGAATACTTATTTTTACTGGATAGCACCTGTTGTGAGGTGTATCCAGTAATGCAAAAAAAACCCCAGAGTAAGATTGGAAGAAGCAATTATGAGGCTAACAGGACTAATTAAGTTGAAGTAGTGCTTGCAGGTACTCAAACTCTTTCAGGATTTGACTACACATACTCAAAATTCAATAAATGCCTGAACCTAAATAATTTCTTAGGTCCAGCTATGTCATGATCTTTTGATGTACTTCCTGTGGATTATACACACAATGACTTATAACTTCCATGGATGTTTGAAACTTGCCTGTGAGGGTTTTTTTAAAAAATAATTATTATTTACTCTCCTCTGGATGTTGACATTATTTTGGATTCTTATTTACTTATTCCTTCTCCAGCAATTTAGTGTAGGTGCTAAATGGTGCTTTTTATTAGGAGGAGATAAATGCACGCCATTAGCCTCCAATATAACCTGAAAGCTTTAGCATGTGTGCAGCACTGACACAACTGCTGTCCAGTATAGAGAGAAACTCTCCCTTTGAAATTTAGGAAGACTAGAATAGATCCAGCCATCTCAAGTTGTTTGATTGAAGTTTTGCATTTTGGTGTGGGCTATTCCCAATGCATATAATACAATACAAAGTTCAGACCCTGTCTGCAGGATTTTTGTTAGCTGTATCTCATATGGATTTAAATTTGCCATGCTATGATGCTTGAATTTATGTCATCTATGCTCTTTAGAGACAGAACTGGAGTTCGGGATGGTCCCTGTATATGTCTGAATTTCACTGCCAGGCCCTAGTGAGGGTGAATAAACCACTAGGCAGAGGAGCAAGTGCAGAATTTGGGTTTATGTGTGAGCTACTGTGACAGTACAGATGTACCCATAGGTTCCATACCCAGCAGTCAGTTATTTCTTTGTCTGCTTCACTGAAGGATAGTGCAGTAGCAAACAGATACTAGTTAGATAGGAGACAAAGGCAAGAATGAGAGGAAAAAAGCAGAAAACCATTGCAGAAAAAAGAAGACAATAGGTTTGGCTGAGCATGTGCTGTACTTGGATGACTGAATAAGTGTTAGAGGATCAGAGAATGTATTTGAAAAATGTATTGAGAGCTAATAGCATGAAGAACAGGGTAAAGACCTCAAGACCTTTGGATGTATTTTTAGTTGTATGTGAGAATAGCTTAAACTTGATACTTTAATAAGCTACCTAAACTACATACTTTTGTAAGTTATGGAGCACTTGAAGAAAAGGAGAATATAAAGCAAAAACTTATTTATGTAAAAGAGGAGGGGGTGAGTATAGGCCATATGTCGGTGTATTTATAACCGTTGGATTACAATACATGTAAGAAAGCTAGATGTAACTTTAGGGCATTAATTATTTTGGCCTTTTAAGCTGTATTGGCTATTTATTGCCTTACTGGTAATCATCATGTGAGAGGTTTTTACTCTTATTTAGTCTGAATAATGCTTGAAAGTTATAAGTTGAATATAAGAACTGAAAAATTAAAATGATATTTTAATATACAGAACAGTTGAGAAGCGTCAACATCAGCACAAAACGTAGTTTCCAATTAGAAAAATACCTGAAGCTTTGTGGGTATTTTCCAGATTTCATCACCCTAAAAGAAAAAACTTTTTTAGTCTGACTGGTGCCTTGTATGTAAAATGCCCCAGAGATGTTTCCTGAGATCTTGAAGATAGAATCTTTACAATCTTAGTAAATCTTAGTGGGTCTATGGGTCATAGGAAAAAAAAAATCTTATTCTGAGAACAAATTTTAACAGAATGGTTAACCTTTATTAGGTGCATATAAAACTAAATAATTGAATTTATAAAGAGTCCATGGAAATATTTCCTAATCTTTGTGGATACTAGCTTTAAGAATTGTCTCTAGTAGTCAAAGCAATAAATAATGTGAAAATGAATGTAAGTTCATCCTTTTCATAGTTTTCAGAGTGTTTCTTACGTAGAATTGATTAGCATTCTGTTCAAATCAAAACAGTGAATTGTTAAATTTACTGGTGTTTTTGTTTATTTTGTGCTTTGCAAATTTGTGACTTGAATTTAACTTGAAATTACTTGAGAATATGGCCCTGTGTCTTCATTAAAGATGTCCTTGTTATCTGCTTCTGGAAAAGCCTGGAGACATTTTATAGCATCAGTAATCTGAAATTCCCATGTTAAGTCTAATTCTGTCCTTTACACTTTTAAAAACATCAGAATTGACAGGAGTTGAAAGTCGTTTATAGAACTGGAATTTTTAGGAGCTACAAATCAAGTTAAGGATTTGATACTTTTTTCTGTAAGTATAAAACATGATAGTTTCTATACAGTGATTGAAAGTATCAGTGGATGAATAAGTGATTGTATGTCAGTTTTTGAGAAAAATGTAATTATCAGACATGTTCAGGCTAGAGCTTAAAGATACTGCTCTCTTATTATTGTTCTAGATGAACATAGTCCATAAGAGAAGAAAAAAGGCAATTACCTATAAGAAGTAGATCTGTATATTTCTGGTATTTGACACAAAAAACCATCAGCTGACGTTCTCCTTCTAAATCATTCCCAGTAGAAATAATTTACAGTTTTTATTTGAAAGGAAATGGGCCAAGACTCTGTAACTGCAGTCTGCATTATTTTTGCTTGCTTGTAAATGAATGCTGACAGAACTTAGCCATAATGGTAAATGTTTGCCAATAATGTTTAGACTAAATAGTGAGTACAAAGGAGCTTGAGAGCTTTCAGCATACACAAGGTATGACATTCACCCCTCAGCAACCTCCTACCACCGCTTACTCAGTTTTTACAAACCACTAGTGAAAATGTTAATTGTCACGGTTCTTATATTAAAACATGTGCACAGAAGAGATTTTGCTGTGTGTAGTTGCCCAGTATGTTACAATTATTATTAGTCAGGTAGGTTATGGTAGTGCCTAACAATCAACAGAGAGAAGGTACTGCTACACCATACAGAAGTGTGCAGTGTTTGTCTCAGCTCACAGTCTAAACTGGTGTGACAGATATAATGTGGGTGAGGAGTGTTACTGGCAAGGAAAGTGATTGCTGGGCTGAAGCAAAGGCATTAATAACAAAGTAAAAGGAGAAGAATGGAATCAAGTGACACAGTGGCAATGAAGTGAATATACTGTGGAGAAAGGGACAGAGAATAGAAGCTCAGAACAGCTTGTTGCAAAACATGGGGAGAGAGAACTGAGGTATAATCCTAGAGACTCTCAGTGTCTGCTGTTGTTGCTGACCTGTTTTTGCACCTGTTATTTTCACAGTATTTCTTCACTGGTCTTACTGCTAGTTCTTGAAAACCACATACAGCAGAAAGTTCTAGTGTCCCTGAAGCAGATGAAGGATTTTCCTTGCTCTTTCAGCTGTTCACTACTCAGAGTTGTTCATACTACAAATTAGATTCATGATAAGTTATCATATCCAATTTTACTCTGCATTATACCAGTATAAATCAGATGTTACTGACTTCAACTTGTCTTCCCATTCCTTTTTTCTACATCTATGTCCGACGGTATTTAGACCAAATTTTCTAAACAGAGTTTAGCCCCATCAATTCCAAAGAGTAGTGCTTTGTTTTGCTGCTTGAGGATACACAAATAAATTCCTGTGTTTGTGCTACTAGGTACAGTATGGGTAAAATTATTGCACAATGGGCCTTCTAATAAGATGTCAGAAAATAAAATGCTCAGGATTTTGTTGGGGAAAAATGGCAGAAGGTAAAAAACAATGGACCATCTTTTATCATTTGACCTCATTTTAGGTGCCACAGTCTGGAATTCAATAAAACAGCACTGAATAATTTCATGGGCACCAGACACAATGGTAATTTTATTTTTACTTTCTAAGATACTGTGCAGCACATAGTAATGGAAAATTTTGCATGAGGATAATAATTATAATGTTCAGGGAGCAAGGAGAATACATGCCATTATCTGTTCATATTTTGTATCAATTCATGATCAGCTTCTGAGAAAAAAGTACCAGTTCACAAGAGGCAACTGTGAAATAGTGTATCAGATAGATGGGGAAAGGGCACTGAATTTTCCCCATGTGAAAGCTCAGTAAAAGATGTGTATGTACTTTGGCAGGAAAGGGGTGAGACGTGGACAGGACGCTGTGAGCATTCAGTCAGCATAGTCTGGCACAAATACAGAACTACTGCCAGACAGGCATCAGACCAAACTAGGAGGGCAGGCATTTTATCATCTTTATGTCATTATTTACCCAACTTCTTTCCTACTTCTGAAAGGCAGAGAAATAGCAAAGGAGATGATATATTGAGCCCTGTGCATGAATTAGAGTTGGCAGATGTGCAGCATATTGTGAACCACTGTCTAGACTGTCTAGTAAGTCAAGGGAAACCATTTCATTTTTGTCCTACATAAACCCATTCTTTGCCCTTTTCATTATTAGCTACTGGGCATTTCAAAGGGTAACCAGGATATCAGATGAGTCAACCTTTGTTGCCCAGATGATATGCTCAGTTTTGGAAGCGAAGAATCAGCCTTTTTTCTGCTCCGTTAGCTTCACTGGTAGCACAAGAACAATGTAATTATTTACATAGCTCAGTGGGAAAGATTAGCTGTACTCAGTTTTGCACTGTTTCTGTTTCATATATGTAAGGAACAGGAATTTATCATTAGGAAACACTTTCACATTACAAATATACTAGACAGGCATGAGATCGCCCAGAGACTAACAACCCAGTATCTAGTAATTTATCCTGGAGTCAAATTTTTTTTTCCTCTCCAAACTGAGATTGACTCCTTGACTATGGAGCATTTCATCGCGATAAAATGGTATGTAAACATTTTCTTAATTCCTACTGTATAACTAAGTTAGTTCTAAAATATGTAGAGCTTTAAGTACTAATTGTTGTATCTAATCTTCAAGCTTAATCGTGAAAGAGATGGTGAAGCTTGTTTTCAAAAGCCTTTCCCCCCTCAACTATACAACACCTCCTGTCTGGTCAATTATTAAGAGAACAATTAGGATCTTCATTTGGGCTTCAGATGATGCTTTCTTGGCATGGAAGATGCTGAGAAATAGTTGTACATATAAGTGAAATAGATTTTTTTTTATTCAATATATGACAAACAGTTTGTTGGAAGAGAGGATGCAAAGGTTTGGTTGGTTAGTTGTTTTTTTTTAAGAAGAGGAAAGCTTTAAAATTTTATGCTTTTTTATATTCCACATGTTCAACACCACAAAGAAACTACAACCTGAATGAAATCTGTCTGTGTTGATAGAAACAATACAAAATGGTGTTCTGCAGTCAACTGCCAGGTCATACATACATGGTCCCATGTGTCTTTCTACTGAACGTGCAATGCTTTCTCTGGTGAGATGTAAGAGAAGCAGATGTGGTATTATGATTCCAAAATGTGGAATCCATAATGTTGATTTCATTTGAAGAAGCTATTTTTGAAGCTGTAAATTATTCTGCTTAAAAGACTTTGCACTGAGCATCTTTGTTCAGTACCAATATCTTGGTACTCCTCTTCCTTAGATTTTTCAAGTATTTCATTAACGTTTTCCTCGTATTCCCACAGGCCACATCCTTCTGAGGCCACTCACACCACTGCCTTTTGAATGTTGTTTTCTCTTAAACTGGAATGTGGCGGCACTCTAATTTTGCCCAATTTTGTCTTTTTAAGTTCGTATTAATTCTACATTTTCTACTGTTTGGTTAATGGGAAGATATAGTCTACCCTTCTTAGCTTTCTTAATGGAATTTGCATGTTTTATAGTGAAGGTTTCTCCTGTATAAGAAATTTTACTGCAGTTGCATAAAAAAATAAAGAACTGAAATACGATGTTTCTGTTCTAAGAAAGTAGAAAGGGTACTGGATAAGAGTAGGAAAAATAATATGGAGGGAGCATGGAAGTGTAGGAAGATACTGAAATGTCTGTTAAAATTCTCAACCTGTATTGCACATTGGAAGAGAAAACATTAAATCTTTATCATGGAAAGTTTTGATAGTAGGTTCCTAAATAGCATTGCATAGGGATGTTAGCAGTGTGAACATGACAGAGTTGTCTTCAAAATCCATTTCAAAGAGTTTCTTTAAACTATAGCGTTGTTTGAAAGAAGCACAAGCTCTGTTTGCTTTGAGAGAAGGAAAGAAAGAGGGAGAAATGTGAGAATCCTTCTCACATTAAAGGGGAATCGGAATTCTGGCAGTGAAAAGGTAACGCATATCAGTAGAGCTAGGAGAAAAATCAGAAACAGAAGATGACTTTAGACAATTGAAAGGCAGGATTGTATTTTATAATGAATGTCTGCGTTTCAAAGTGCCTGTATGGTTAACTCTGGAAAGTAATGACTTCCAGAGTTAAGTAGTGTGTTTCGCACTACTTAGTGTGCGAAACAGGATTCTTTTTTTTAAACATCTGTCTTTTACATTTGGTACCTCCCTAACTATCCGTCTGTTTCTTTCACATACTTTTAAGCTGTAAGCTTTTGATAGTTATTCAGATTTTCCTACTTTCCTTGGCCAACATTTTAAGGTTTGGGATTTCCTTCCACAATAGGCTATCATAGGCTATGTTATTTTAACTACTTTGAAGTTGTCTACTATAAATGTCTTATTTCTTTCATTGTGCTCTTTGCTATTTTTTTAATCTTAGCAGCCTTGCTTGATTAAACTCCTAGCAGTCACATGAACTGATCTCAAACCAATAACCAGAGCAGCATAAGTCAGTTAGAATAGCAATGCATAACTACTTAATTTCCCACAAAAGCCTTATGTGACACTTCTGCGTAAGAGAAATTTTAGAAAAATGAGATGTAAACTTGTTGTTTTTATATGAATGGTATTCAGTAATATAAAACAATCGTAATTCTATAACTGTACTGCTTTTGCATTAAATGAGTTGTTACGACATACTGTTATTAAAATAGGCACATTCTTGACAGTATTTTAATACTGAAGCCTAATTAATACTTCTAGAAGGGGCTTTTTATAAGGTAGAAGTATTTAAATGCAAATGCAGTTCTTCAGACAAGTGTCCTTTCTTGTGTTTGGACAATGAAACAAAGCAGTGCTTATTACTGATTCACTGCAAGGGTGTCATTTTGCACAGTTCAGTCTGCATGACATAAATCTAAAGAACAAAAGCAAATAAGTGACTTAATAATTATGGAAGGGAACCAAGCTTAGCAGTATAACTGACAGTGTCTGTATTGCATAATGTGGTATAGCTGTGTCACATGCAATATTAAACCCACTAGGAAAACGGGCACTAGAAGGCCATATGATAACGACACACATCAATCTTTGATTTGAATACATTGACCCTTTTCTACTTCTGTTGCTGATTACTGGATATCTCTTTTCCTTAATTTATCCTTATCCTATTACTGCATCTAAGTATGTATTCATACATAGCCCTCATTGCTGGGGTATGGGCTTGATTAAAAAATATAAATTCCTGTGTATTTCAGTAAACCGTAGTGTAAACTTTGTGGATGTTATTTTTCTCTGTCTTCCAGTGTTTCTCTTCTGCTTTTAGAGAGTCATTCTGATAATTTAGGTTTCATGCTTAGTCTTCCATTAAATATAAACTATTAATGGAATCTTTTAGTGCTTATAAAATTTATCTGGAGCTTAATCATGCATTACTTCACCAGTGGGGAGCATTTGCTTGAGTAAGATCTGCAACATGGGCCATTAATAGCACTACCAATCTTCATTGTTTTTGCAGTCCTCGTTCTTCATTTGCTCTCTGTTCAGAATTCTATTCAGAGTAAAATGGAAATTTCAGTGCTATCCATCAAGCGGATCTTGCAGTTTTATTTTCCTGCCCCTGGTACATGGCAGGTTGTAGAACTAGAGCTCTTCAAGGTATGCATGTATGTGCACGCATTCTAGAGAGGCTTATCTGTACCCCAGAAGAGTGAAGAAAGGAAAACACAGAACACAGATATTGGGGTTCTTCTTGATAACCAGGAGTAAGGATCAAATTCAAAGCCTGTTGAAAGCAACAAGATTTGATAGGTTTGAGTGAACATTGGTCAGGGATCTCCATTAAAACACGTTAGGTAGAATATAACTGTGAAGTAAAATTGACATAGAACTTTTTTTTTTTGCTGCTGAAAATTTTTAGGCTATGAAACGTGGGGGTCTTGATAGATAGGAGGCTGAATGTGAACTGGGAGTGTGCTGTCATAGCAAAGGAGGCCAATAGCATCTTGGGCTCTAATAACAGGAGTGTAGTCAATACACCCAGGGAAGTGATTATCCCCCTCTACTCAGTACACATTATTAGATTAAATCTAGAATGCTACATCCAGTTTTGGCCTCCCAATACAGAAGGACATCAGTCGATAGCAGTGAGTTCAGCAGAGGACAAGTGAAAAGGTTAGAAGCTGCAATATGTGCCTGAGGGAACCCAGCCCAGAGGCTGAGGGAACAGGAGCCTTTCCAGACTGGAGAACAAAAAACTTCAGGCAAACATAATAGCTATATTCCAACACATACGATGAAGTTATCAAGAAGGTTGAGACAGGCTTTTCACAGGGGTGTATGGTGGAATGACAAGAGACAGTGGGGATAAGTTGAAACAATAGAGGTTGAGAGTGGATTTCGGGCAATCTTTTTTAACATGATGACAGTCCTACAGTGATGCAATTTGCCCAGAGAGGTTGTACAGTCTTCATCCCTGGAGGCCTTCAAGGCCATACAGGATAAAGCTCTAAGCAACCTGTTTTGGTCCAGTAGCTGGACATACTTTGATACTATATGTAGCTTCTAGCATTACTTTATGCAAATTAACTAAGCATTAATTAATTAATAGTCCCTAAATTACTGGCTGATCACAGCACTAGAAAATTCCAAAGACCTTATCTTTAGAAAAGGTCTGGTCCACTAGCTATCCACTAGCACATAATTTCTTGTTACTATCATAGCATTTTAAAGTGGTTGGATAGCCTATGGCTACAAAATGACTTGTCCGACTGCACAGAGATGCACAGAGTGAGAAATCAACACAAAGTGGTTGAAAAAATACCATCATGTAATAGTTGTGATCCCACAGTAAAGTAACTCATGCCCAATGATGGTAATTTGACTACAGACTATGATAATGATTCACATGTCTAGACAGGAGAGCAACTATTTCAGTTGAATGACAAGGATATGAAAATAAATTATATACATGGATATCTGTGAGGTATGGTTATGGATAATTTGCCTGAGAAGCACAACATATGCTTATGTCATGGTACTCACAATCAAACCATATAATTCTGCATTCTGTATCTGGTGTTCCACAGCCATTGGGCCTTCGCTCTGCCAGTGTGTATTCCAGCTGCTGTGACATCTTGCAGTCTAGATCTATCTGTAATCATTTTAATTTGCCAGAAGCCAGAAGGACCTTCCCCCTCAGCAATTTTTTGTATCTGTCAAGATAAATCATTAGTTGCTATTCCAGAAGTAAAAAAGGAAAACTAAGCATAGGATGAATAGGGCCTGCCATTTTTAAAAAGAGCAGATTAGGACAGATTTATTCTTAAATCTCCAGAATTTTTGTTTGGTGTGAAGCTGTGCCTCTAAACCGTATAGAAAACAGGTAACAAAGATTAAAGAATGTCAGCCATTGTCACGTCACTATTTGTTACTTGGTTCTTTTTCTCTCCCAGGGGGTTCATGTCAGACTGCATTGAGAAGAAGAGTTCTTTCTTTCAGGAAGCAGATGCCCCTTCTCTTGTCAAGCACTGCCTTTAATAGGAAAACTCCTTTCTTTATACTTTTCCTTCTTCCAAGTAACAATGCTTTTCTGCTGACATATAGCTTTAAAGTATGTTTTTCAGACATGTTGGAACTCATTCTCTCTTTTTTTTTTTCTTGGTGTGTCTACCTGTGCAGAAAACTTGTTCCTTCTGAAAATGGCCTTAACTCAAATTTAATGAGAATATTAAAATGTAGATTGTAATAATCTATTTCTATCTGATTTGTATCCAGGTTTATCAAGCGGATTTCTATCCAACTGGGAAAAGAAATGGGTTTTGTAAGGGATTCTTTTTATTGTTCTTTCTGCCATTCCCCATCTTTTACAATTCCATCTTCCTGAGGAAAAGTAATATTACAGTCTTAGTGTTCTGCATTTGTCCTTTGTTAATCATATGCTCTTCAGATTCAATAGCACAAGAGCACAAGTATGGTCAGTCTGAAAGAGGAAACTGTATTTATTTTAATTTGATTGAATGATGAAAAATAATGAGGCTGGACATGGTTTCAGTTGTGTAAAGACTAACCAAGGAAATCTATCTCCCTGGGGTCAGATTTTCAGAAAATTCAGCAGTTTATTGGAACTGATTGCATATTTCTTCATTATTTCTGTATTCTGGCCAGAATTTGCACATACAATTTGAATGTGATTACAGATTAGACTAACTGCATCTGTAGTGAAATAACAACTTGTCATATACATGGTGTTGAAAATCCTTTCTTTTGCAGCCTTTTGCAACCACAGCTGATTTTTTGCCAATACAGTGTGCAGGCTTGAATTTTAGGAGTATGCATACTATTTTTAGGAGTATCTTTCCATGTTTACTGAAGATAAACCTTTAGGGAAACTTTGAATCTTTGAAAAGCTTTCTCTTAGCATATGTGAGAGCTGTGACCCTAGCCTCTCCAGAGAAAAAGTCTTTGCTATCAGTGCCACTTTACTACTTTTCTGAAATGAGCATGTTCTGTTCAGTGAAGTATTGTAGTAAATAACAAGTATATTTGTCAAGTTACATGTTTTTAAGTGTGTAATTGATGACTTGTTTTTTCCCCTTTTATGAACACTTAGGCCAGCAGGTCTACTTGCATAAATGAAAAGCTTATACCAGTCACTGAGTTGAAAAAACTTGCACCTTGAAAAACTGTCTTTCAGAATGACAAAAATGAAGCATTTGAATTCAGTTACTAAGTGGCAGGATATGTGGGACCACATGGCAGTTCACAGTGAGGCCTATGATCGATTAATGGTAATATGGTAGTTTTTCAATTCCAATTTGACCTATCTTCTGTACTAAGTCACTCAAAATCTGGGATTTGCTGTAGTCTGATAATTAGTTGCTGTAGTCTGATAATTAGCATGGGGTAGATTGAATTAATCTCTCAGTTGCCATGACAGCAAATTTTTATTTTCTCTTTTCTCCCTTTTATTCCCCCTTTCTTTTAAAACCATCACTCTTAATTCTTCAGTAGGAGTTTTTCATAAATTAAGCTGGATTGCAGCAAAAGATTGAAAGGTCGTCATCTTTTCTCTGTTACCTGTCATGAAATAGTGGCAAGGGTTTATATGTATATTTTTCAAATCCAGCAAGATGAAACTTTTAAATGTTAAGTGGGTTGATTTTAAAGCCTTCTAGTTACAGAATAGAAGGCTAATGCTTCTCACTGAATCTGCTTGACTCTTATCAGTGAAGAGAGTGCAACAAATTTTCATCAGTTTCATCAAAACCATTTCTAAAAAAATCTTTTTTTTTATATTATTCTCAAGAGTCAGAAGGAATAATACACATTCAGAAAGTTGGAATGCCAGTGTATACCTGAGTTGCACACATACAACCACATAGTTCCTTATAAAACAGATACATCACGTGAACCCTAAGATAAATAAACCCCTTTGGAGATATTTATGAATGTAAGCACTCAATCTGTGTGGAAGTATGTGGCTTTCAGATGTGTTTACTTTGTTTCTGATTAAAGGGAATCGTTAAGGTTTGATCAAGTGCTTGCCAGAGAAGCAGTGAGTAATGAATAAACATTGGTTATGTGTCTTATAATTGATAGATACCTGTATCTATGAATCCATAGTTTCAGTATTCTATTCCTGCAGACAAATTCATGTTTGCTTTATGCAGGGTTTTGTGTTTGGGAAAAAAAAAGAGTTGAAAGGTTTCTTGAAACAAAAATATTTAGGGGAATCAGCAAAGCTGAAAAGCATGCATTCCTAAGTTTGAGAGAAATGTCCATAGAATTTATTTTTTGTGCTCACCATCCAAGTCACTTTATTCAGTTCCAGTACTTGTTTAACAAATGATCTGAAAACCTGTGTTTGAGACTCTCAGTGGGAAGACTGGCTATTTATTTAATTTGTCAGCTTTGGCATAAATCATAACCTTATTGCACTTGATGTTGTACAAACAGAGTTAATAAATGATCCTTGCCCCAGGTGCTTAGGAATTAAGTCTAAGACATAAGATGGTGGATAGGTATGACAAATAGAAGAGTATAGAAACCCAATAAATAGTGCCGATTAGGAAGACAGATTACTTCTTGGCATATCAGCATCAAGGGTTTTGTAGACTTCCCAGAAAGGCAGGGTTTTCATAAAGGATTTAAAGGGAGACAAAAAGTAGCTTTACAGTATGTATAGTGAAATCCTTGCAAACATGAGGGGAAATATGTAGAAGAAAAGCTGGAGTTGCGTGTATGGAAGATAGACAAATTAGCTTGTCAGCAATTTTAGGGCATAACATTTAACTTGTGAATCAGGGTGAGATGTAGGCTGCTTTATTAGAATTTTGCTCTAGCTTTAGGGTATTGATGGGACAAAATTTAGTAGATGGAAGTGTTAGCTTAGATGCTCTGGACTTACAGAGGGTGATCCCAAAGACTGTTATTGTTGTTCCCTTCTTATTTTGACTGACAACACTAAAGGCTCAGTGTTAGAACAGTCTTAATTTCACTATAAAATGTTTTGCTTCAAATTGCATGAGCAAAGAATGGTATTTTGGGAGTTTCCTAGTTTTGATATCAAGAAGAGTTTGGTGAAATACTTTAACGAGTAACAAATATATATGTATATATAGAGAGGGACATATATAAAGAGAGGGAGAAAGATGAGAAGCTGACTATCCCATAACAATGCAATAAATGACTTCCTCAAACCAATAACAAAAAGGAAGCTAGTGGAGCATATAAAAATATGGAAGTAAAAATAGCTCTAATTCATAATTTATAGGAAATTATCCATTGAGAAGTCTGGTAGACTGCCAGTGTCTCAGTGTTCATACCCAAATGCTTAGGAAGAATAGAGAGACAAATAATGAAAGGATTCTTATTTTTTTTTTGTCAGATACAAAGATTTTTTAATGGTTCTATTGCAACTGTAATTATTTCAGAACAGCACTAATTCCAAATGGAAGTTTGAATATATGGGTAGTTCATGCAAAACCCTCACATTTGTACTGTAAAGCAAACAAAGAAATATAATAAACCCACATTTTTTTACCATATAACCAAAAATAACATAAGCTTTTAGCTCTGAGGAAGGAAGATTATGAAAATATAAGGCAACAAGATTAAAAGAACTGACTAAAATCATCCTGATTCAGTAAGGCTAACCAAAGTAGAATCATAGAATCATTTGAGTTGGAAGGGACCTTAAAGATCATCTAGTTCCAACCCCCCTGCCATGAGCAGGGACACCTCCCACTAGAGCAGGT
>JAOXNO010000004.1:12906252-12925757 GCA_028565335.1 Limnodromus scolopaceus | reverse complement strand
GGCAATCCTGCTTTAGCAGGGGAGTTGGACTAGGTGATCTCTAGAGGTCCCTTCCAACTCTGTCAAATCCGTGAATCCGTCTTCCAGCCTGTAAACCAAGATTTCCTTCCAATGGAAACCAAGACATGGGAGGGAAGAGGCTCTTGAAAGTATCCAGGTCTTACCATGAATTTAAATGCCCCTATTTCCTGCAATTTAGACATAGCTTAAGTGACTATAATGAAGATTTATAGTTAGGTATAATTTAAAAAGGATGATTAATGATTCATATATGAAATCTATCTTTTTCTCCTGTAGGAAACAAAGAGGCGTGATTCAGTGGGAGGGATGAGAGGTATCCTCCTTGTTTCTGGTTACCTACATTTTGAACTGACGATTTAATGCATCCACTTAAAAAAATCTAAAAATAGAAACCTTATACAAATTAAGCATTTTTTTTTCAAATTTACTTCTTTTGCAGGAATATTATTAAAAATAAAAAAAAAATTCTCAATTTTCATCTTCCCTGAATATTTGACTTAGTGATGCATTATTTTTATACAAGAAAAGAAATCCTGAGGGCTTTTATAGGATGATGCTCCATATTAGAATTTTGCTGGCTGGAGGTGTGGTATGTGAACCTGCGTTTCTTGTATGTCCTGAGAATTGCTCTGACCATTGAATTGCTCTTTTCTATAAGCTGCTTCCTTGTTTCAATTAATTTTTTAGTGAAAGTTTAACTGGAATGTTGCCACCAACAGGTGCAATTCCAGGACCTTTGGATGCATGTGACCAAACACTGGAACAGGTTGCCCAGAGAGGTTGTGGAGTTTCTGTCCTTGGAGATACGCAATAGCCATCTAGAAACAGTCCTGAGAAACTGACACTGGGTGTCTCTTCTTGAACAGAAAGGGTGGATCAAGTGACGCCCAGATGTCCCTTCCAAAGTCAACCATTATGTGATTCTGTGCATTCATTCAGCCATATTGTTAGGTCCTAGAGGCTGGGATCATTGGTGTGTTGCTTATTTTAGTATCTAGCCAAGATGTGGTTTTGTATCTAGGTATCTGAGGGTCATTTGAATAAAAGCAGAGCACAGTAGGCTAGACAAAGCAGCTGAGAATTATCATTTATACCAATTATCAAATTTATAGCTTGGTTGTTTTTCTTTAAGCAGTAAAATTAATTAGATACAAATTAGCCATCATTACAAAAGTATACATTTGTCTTTTTTTATATTTACATTGAATTCCTGGGATGTAATATAATGAAGCCTGAGCCCAAAATATGGGAACCAAGGAAATTTAGAAGAGTTATCTTTAAAAGAGCATGCTTTCTCATAGGGGAGATTTATTACTCCTTTAGTTCACGGATGATTATTTTTAGTGTTGATACTACTGGAACTCAACTCACCTTAAGTTTTAGAGAGTGGAAAAGATCAAAAATCAAATGCCAATTACCTGCTGTGTATTAAATTATTGAATGCCCACTTTCAGAACCCATAATTAACAGAAATAATTTTAACTGTTAAACATTGTGTAACGCTGACCTCACATTCTGACAACAATTTTCGCAAGCCATTACCTTTGCAATAACAGTAGCTGTTGAAAGTATCCAAGGATACCAATGACAAGGAATCATTTATAATGTATTTGAATAGCTTTTTTAAAAATCTTGATTAAAATTGTAATCATCAATTACCTACAGTTACGGATAGCAACTATATGTATATACACACGCATCTGAACATGACTCTGAAGAGGCTGCATGTGAGACTGCACATGTACACCTGAACAGATATTGTTGTTTTCTGTTACTTAACATATATCTGATGCAACTGCTGCTTTCATGACAGTATCAATGCCACTCTTCATAGACATTGATGAATTAGAAACCACACTTTGTCTAGTTCTGTAGAAGAAGGTAATTTTCTTCTGATAGTTGAGTAGGGCTTCCTTGAAAGCCCTGAGAGGGTGATTTATATTTTTTTTTTTTTTTTTGGTTTATATTGAAATGAATCGAACATACTGAAGCAATTGTGCTTTCTGTATTGTGACTGTGATGGAACATACAGTATAATAATCATACCAATGTTTTTGTATAATTATAAGTGACAGACTTCTGAGGCTCACAGTCATTTTAGCATGACATTTTCAATTATTGCAGCAGTATTGATGGAGGAGGATTAAGGAGTTCTCAGATGCCAAACTCCATTATTTCAACTTTATGTAGAGCTGTCAAGTCCTGATAATTCCACAGGGATTTAGCCATCACAGCATAAAAAGGCATGCAAAAGGTCTTCATAGCAATCTTAAAACTATTATGGACTGTCAAAATGTAAATTATCATAATTTAATGAATATCTAATTTAATAACTTTCACCTAGCAATTTTAAAATTATGCCCTATTCTTAAAGTGACTTAGTGGTCAACAGTTAGTAATATATCTTAAAAAAGACTTTAAAAAGGCTAATTATTTATCCTGGCATCTTAGAATTGTGACTCATGAGAGTGCATACTCTAGCCCAATGAAAATATATCCAATGTGCAATAAAATGGATCGGATATTTTTTCTTTTCGTCTGTCATCTTCATGTCAACAATTTGCATGCTGGTCTTTCAAGTCTTTTCAAAGGGAGATAATTCATAAAGAGCTTCTCTGCTTTATTGTTAAGACACTTTCATGAAAATGAGACATACTCAGTACATTGCTGACCTCTTTTATAATATTGTCAGATATTTAAAAATAAAATTATTCCATGAAGAATTGCTTTTAGTCTTTACCCTACTCTTTTGGAGATTCTGAATATCTACCTGAAAAATTTTCTTTCTTTAATCTTAGTGTGTTCAGGAAGCTAACTCCAAGATCTAAAATCTCAGATGAAGGAAGCATACTCTTTTTACTTAGACCTAGCTGTTTTTCTATAATGATATTCTTTTCCTTTTCTTGTCTTTTTTTTTTTTTTTTTTAATGTGGCCTCTATTACTTGATGGCTTCTGCAAAAACAGATACTGGATTGTGCATTGAAGATGACCCTTTATATCTCTTGGCAGACCTCTTAACCTGAAGACTTCTCCCTTCTGAAGATTCTGTTTCTTTAGAAGCTTAAAGTTACACCAGAAGTCTATATGAAATCTAGCTCTTTGATGAGCACAAGGAATTAATCTTCATTGATGGAAGAAGCCGATGTTTCTAAAGATAATGAATGGGCACTGAAAATGTGTCCAGAGACAAAGTAGGCTCTTATGGAATACTGGTGTGATCCACTCAGTCACATTTCTTTGTTAAAAATTGGATTGACTTTGTTCTGTTTTCCTAATTAGATTCAGAGATGTTGCTTTCATTCATCATTTATAACAATGAATTATAGCAGTCTAACAGAAGAGGTGAGAAGTATGGCATGAGTAGAGGGAGAGACTGCAATATTTACGTTTGACTAAAATGGACCAAGACTTTAAATACTGTGATAAATTTTTTTGTTCAAGAGTAGCAACAATGCCAATAGGATTTCCAGTTTGCTTAGAACTCTTCTGAAGAGAAAATGCCCATGAAACGTAAGCAGACTTTTGTTCAGTTTCTTGAGGTGTTTCTGATTTGCAGCCACAACTGGTAACAATCACATAGTCTGATAAAGATGCTGAGTAAGTGATTTCTCTGTTGAAGTTTCCAGTTTATCCATTGATTTGCTGAAACATATTCATACTCCTGACAGCCTCTCGTGATGTCTTTGGCTGTGTTAAGGTGGAATATGTTGGTTATTCATGAGCTTGCTTTGCTTGAGCTTTTCTTATTGCAATTAAGCATGATCTTGAGACTACAGTAAATGCCCTTTTGCACTCCAGCTTTCTCCACTGATCCTTTCCAAGGATTATCCAAACCTTCCAAGGCAGGTGCTGGGTTGTATACAGTGAGTTTTGACAATAGGTTTCTTTTGAATGAAACCCTTGATTGTAGTGATAAGGTGGATGCCTGCTTTGTGATCAAGAGACTTACACAGGAAACAATAGAATCATAAAATACCTTGAGTTGGAAGGGACTCATAAGGATCATCAAGTCCAACTCCCTGCTCCTTTTAGGACTACCTAAAACTAATCCGTATGACAAGACTGTCATCCAGATGCTCCTTGAACTCTGTCAGGCTTGGTGCTGTGATCATTTCCCAGGATAGCCTGTTCCACTGAACAGCAATCCTCTCAGTGGAGTTATTTATTAGAATACATAAAAATTATGTTACATAAAGCAAATGCTTGGTGGTTTCAAATATAGCCAAAAGCCTGAGATTGGTGGATTTTAACACTTGTAACTCTTACCTGTCACTTTTGGATTTTGAGAGAAATGTAGAGACAGAAATCCAACTTAACTCAAAACCTAGGTCTGTTTCTTCTTCAGAATGCCATGGGATTGTGAGAGTAGGGCATTATATGAATAAACCTAAAAGAATCCTTTGTGACATGCAAGACTTACAAAGAGAAATAAGAATAGCAGAAACAAACAAAAATGGCTTTACAAATAAGGTAAAATTGATAGAAACCCCCGTGCCCAAATCTTGAACCCAGTTAATTCTTCTATTCTAATGTATATGTTGTATAATTCCACTGAACATTGATCTACAATTTAAATAACAGAACACAAGATCTATTGAGGTGCAGACAGCAAAGTGGTGAGAGGAAAGTTTTGTGCAAATGAAAAGGAAATCTCTTGTTCTACTTACCAGTGGCTGCACTCTAAGAAATTATGTGGCTCTAGGGAAACTGTAGAAAAATTCTATTTAATCCTCCTTGGCCAGAAGAGTTAGAATTCTGTTAAAGTCAGAAGTGCAGCAGGCATGTTTGAGGGGAGGAGCTACATAGCATCACTGACATGGAGGTGTTTTTATAGAAATATGTTTTCTAGCTACAAGTTTTTCCTTGGCAAGAATTATAATCATATCCCTGGCTTCAGTACTTGCTTGTTGCATGCATTTTTGTCTAATTTTTAATAACAATATTTTTTTCGTCTGTTAATCACTGAAACCTGCTAGCATTTTGGTATATTCTTTATTGACAGTTCAAAGACTGTCAAGAATCAGGCTTTTTGCTTGACTTCTGAGTTTACTGTGAATGACTACTATAGATCTTATGCTCACTCTTTTTTTTTTCCACTTCAATTTGTAGTTAGGTAGTTTGCCTGGATCCCAATAATTTGTTGCTATGACTGTTGGATACTATCCCTTTCTTTCTTTCTTCTAATGAGCTCAGTAGTTCGTTTTGAGCTTCTGCACCTGGTAAAGATAATAAGCATGACATCTCTGTTAGTCACAGCCATTCCTGCAGTGAAGGGCACACTGGGTTTTGAGTTTAAAATAGATTTTTCTTCTGTAGTCTGTGCGCTCAAGCCCACAATAATTACTGAACAAAATGTTCTTAGACATTTGCCTGAATAGCATCAATCAATGGCACTGCTTATGAAGGAAAAAGCTATTTTTGAGACATCAAGAAGCTCTGCATATAAGCTGGCATTTACTTTTCTACAGTGGCAAAATCTAGACTTGACATTTTTGTTTTCATTTGAGTTTAATTAATAGGCACACTGAGATTATATTGCTAAAACTCTGTGTATGCTCCTTCCATTCAAAACAACAGAATGGAAGGACCATTCCTTTTTGTCCTGAAATTATATGCCGTTAGTACAAGGAGAGGCACACATTGTTATATTATACAGTGTTACATCTATAGCCATATCGAGATAGTTTTGAGTAAAACTGACAAAGTTCATCTGTGCAACAGGAGACTGATAGAAACAGGAATAAAATCCAGGGGGAATCTCCATGTACTGAGTGTAGTGAAGAGGTATGTTTATTTATCCAGAGAATAGGGGTAGTCTTGGTTATTAAAAAGGGCTGTATTTCTTATTTTGCAGAAATTGTCTAAGACTAATTTAGCCTGTTGTTCTGCAGGTTGTTCTCAGGAATCCTCCTCTTAACAGGTAGATCCTTAGACCAGGTAGCTTCTATGGAGATTCATAGGTTAGCCTCTTCTGTAAAAAGATACATGTTAAGAATGTATCTTCTGGGGCCAGCTGATGCCCTTTTTGCACTTTTAATGCCATGGGAGGAATTGGCAAAATATTTCTTTTGAAATACTGTAAATTGGTCTTAAATGCTATAGAAGATGTAATATCTGGGATCTGGCTGTGCTCCGTAGATTAACAAATCATATAGTCATGTGGTCATTTGAACAGAAAAGATCAGTAATTAGAGCACAGTCACACAAACAAGTTGCTTTGGAGTGACAAGTTAGGACTGACTGCTGATCTGAAAGAACTGCCATGAGGCACACTCTTAGTCAGTTGCAAAAGCATTTAGCATTAGCTGAGTACTGGGAGTTGTCCAGGCGTGTAGGCCATTACTTAACAAAATATTGTTTCTGATATGCAAGTTATTCAAGAAAGACAAGGGAGTAGCTATGTTTTGTCTGTAGGGTAGAATTAGCTTTTTGGGAAATGGCAGAGTTTGGAGGAAACCACAGTAGTATCCCTGAAACAAGTTATCCTATGTAAGTATTTATTGCTCAAGAAGTAAGTTCTCTGATAAAACACACAATCAAGTCAGTATAAAAATTATTTAAAAGTTGGATAAGAATAAAAAATGCAGCCAATAAGCATAACATTTCCAGTCCTTTCCTCCTGACACAATGAGCACCTACGTCCATGTGGGTTTGAAGAGAGGGGAGACAGTTTCATGATCTCTTCCATCAGATGAAAGAAGTCACCAAGGTGTCATGACTGTGCTTAGTAAGTTACTGCCTGTGACTCCCAAAGGGCTCAAAGTTAGTAAGTAGCAGACTAGTTAAATTAGATTTTACACATTTGATTTTTTCTTTCCACTTAAAAATCAAAACAAAATAAACATGCAGAAAGATCAACAAAGAGGAGAGGATGAGAGCACTGTTTTAGAATGTGTAGAACCTGATTCTCCAAGTGGATTTACAGTGCCTAAGCTTTCCTTTATAAATAACAGAAGGAGAGGTGGTATGTTTTTTATACCAGCACTTTCTGAAGAATCTTGCACAATATACATGAATTGTGAAAAATGAGGCAAATAGGAATCTCAGGAAATCCAGTAATGATATTTAAAATCAAATATGTAGCTCTAAAGTACCTAGAATATGCTGCTGTCATTTTGAAAATGTGTATTCATATTTGTTTTGGTTTGCTACTGCTGAGGTAAGACAAATAAACAGTAAGAAAGCCAAATCAGTGACATACTGGCAGGTGGAGAAACAAGTAATAGTTTTATTGCCTTGTTTTAAGGAATGCCAATTTAAAAGCCAATTAATTGAAGATGAGTTTTTAACATGTGAAGAAATATCTAGATCATTCAGTATCTTTCTGAGTTAGGGTCTAATAATGCAAAAATGATTTCTCAGAAGAGCAAAGTGCGATTTCAGTTGAAGATACTGTAGACTTCTAAATGTAAAACTGCCTATATGTGCCATTTCCACTGACATTACTGTTAATACACCTAGCATGCGTGTACAGGATCTGGACCTTGCATGTTCCCTAAGTGCTTTTGTGTATGGATCACGTACAGATACACAGAGCCAGAAACATCTGTGAATCTGGTCATATTTTGCTGTTGAATGCTTTGTGGAAATATTGGCAGCATTAGGCTTTTGAGGGAGGTTATAAATGAAAGCCATGTTATTTCATGGTGCAGAGAAACATCGTGAAGTGTATAAGTTCAAGTTCATCCTCTCTGAAGTCAAACAGAATTTAAAAAATTTATTTTAAGGAAATAGTGTGAAGTCTTCTGTTGTGTTTTGGGTGAAATGTCTAAGTTCTTGTGAGATGCAAGAATAAAAAAGGAGCTGCTTGCTCCATAGTGCTATTTTGTATGACATTTGTATTGACTTAAAATGCTAAAGTGAACTGAAATAGGCCGCCCTTCTCATTTGACATTTTGCATAGAATCCTAACAATCTTGAGAGAAGCCTTTAGGATCCAAATACGGCTTTTACAAATCAGTCTTCTTTATTCCAAGTTGAGTCCATCCATCAAACAGGCAGCTTGAAACTGGCACCACTTGGAAGAAGGTAGGTCTTTTCAGGATGGAGGGCATGATTATGACAAGGATGTGACTGATTGGACATTTTCCTCCCAGAAGGCTGCTTTCCTGTTTGGCAGACTGACTCAAGATGGTGTTTGTACCAGTTTTACTTACATATAGCTCTTCAGGGTTCTACTGTTCTGTGACAGAAAGAGTTTCACCATATAAGAAGTATGATAAAAGAAGAGAGGTAAGGTAAGTAATGCCCACATGATATTTATTTCCAATAATATAAAATCTGAACAACAATGTTATTGTTCCTAATATGCATGGTTATTACCAGTGCTCAGTCGCATCACTTTGATCAGCCTCATTCCTTTCCTGTGTTTGCATGTTGCCTGCCTCTGTTCACTTGGGAATCCTCAGGAGAGGAACCTTGATTCTATGACTTGAAATCAAATATCTAATATGGGAACAGAAGGTTACTACCATTAAATTGTTGCTACCCATATTAAAGCTATACAGAAATGGTAAATACCTCAAGTCTTGCTTCCAATTCCAAATAGTAAATGCAAGGTTAAAGAGGACCTTTAGACTCTAGGTTCTGTTTGGCCTGTTTCATAATTGCCAGCTTTGCTGTATACGTAGAGCTGTGGGATTTAATACCATCAGTATGCTTTCAACTCAAGTAAGAGAGATTTCACGCCAGGCTTTTTGCTGGGCAATGGACTGCTGAATAAGATCCTATTTTCCAAGAATTTTAAGATTTCTGGGCAGTCCTCAGGAACACACTTCTTTCTCTAGTGTTCTCTTAACCCCTGCACAAAAGTTTACAGGTATAATTTCAATCTGTGTATGTAGTTACTACATTATCAGTTAGGGATGCATCCAAGAAGGAAAGCTTCTGTATGGTTTTCAGAGTTTAGCAACTTGTGCATATTATCCTTTCCTATACCAAAGTTTTGTAGGGGTTGAAGGGGAAATTGAGTTTGATAAATACTGAAGTAAATCTGCAGTGGGAGAGGACCTGTTAAGTCTCTGCACAGGCTATATTTACTGAATTCTGAAGAACAATGATACCATAGAACACAGAGATTTCTCCATGTTTCCTTACTTATTTAAACTAAAAGACATAAGGAATATATAATCCATATGTTTTTCTTATCCTTAATTCTTCTTAGGGCATTTTCAAGGACATTTCCCTTAAAAAGGTAGAGGTAAATCTCTAAGAATATAAGAATGTTAGTGCTCGTAAAGACACATCTTTACAGATGAATACATTACATTAAACAGTATAATTAATATGTCAAGATATGAAGGTCTTATAATTCTAAAAAAATATTGCTATTTCAAAGTAAAACTTGGTAACTTCTCTAGAGTTCCCATAGAAACCATTGTGGTGGCTTAGGAAGAAGCAATTGCAGTTTTGTACTGGTATGTACTTTCTTCCAAGATACATATATTTTTTAAAGTGGTTGCATATTTCAATCAAAATTCTGGCATGAAGTCCTACTATCAAACGTGGCTGAATTTACAGAAGTACTAAAGCCAACATGTCAGGATAGCTGGAGAGACAATGCATGGATTTAATATCATTTGCCAATGGGAATTCCTGGAGCTCAAAGTAATAATGTCTTCTACATTAATGTGCAGTGAAGTGAGTGTAGCATTAATCTTCATAGAAAGTTCAGTTCCCCTGAGAATGTTGAAGGATAATATAAACCACATTAATAGAAGGAAGGAGCCAGGTAACGTGGGGATACTATTACATAATTTAAATCTGGTTGAGGAAAGTCTTAATATTTTCTCTCTGCAATTTGTCAGAACCAGGCACTCAGGATGACAGATAACAAGTGTCTTGATACTGTGAGCATGTGTATACGTGACTCATACATCTTGTTTTAGTTTGAAATTTTAAGACCCAATTCATAGAAAGAATTATTTCTGAAATTACTGTAGCATCACCATTTATGCTATTATACCTGAGAATCTGTCTATTATAAATGCCCAGTTTCCTGGAGGCTATGTTACTGCTATAAAAAAATAAATCATTTTACAATGTTGGGGAAAGGGATAGAAAGTTGGGTGACTTCAAACTGGGGCTTATTTGGCAATAAAAAAGTGTACACATGGAAATGTACCACTGTACTTTGTGTTTTCCTTTGTAGACAGAAAATCTTTGTATCTGCAAAAGTAGTTCATTGGTGTTCCTTTAATTAAGAGAAATTTGACATTAACTTTCTCCTTTCTTGCTATCAGTGTGATTAGTATGTCATCAACTTGATATTAAGCATGACTTCACTTCAGAAGCAGAGGGATGTGGGGTAAGAAGAAACAGACACCCTGACAATCATTGAACTTCATCTTACAGTGGAAGGCGCGTGTGTGGGAGAAAGTACGCTAAACTACAAACAGGGGAATTGATAAAGAGGTCAAAGGAAGCAGGAGGAATAGACTGATGATCTGATAGGAGAGCTGTGCTCTGAATTCATTATGCCATTTTGTGCAGGAGCAGCAAGTGCTTTTTTTAAGATCTGTCAGAAAAGGATTTCTGTATCTATGGCTAATCCAAGTGACAGCCTCAACTCACACTTTTTGTTAAGGTCAGCGCTCCAAATACTTGGACAAAGCAATATTCCAGGGAAGCAGAAGGAGCAAGATGACAAGGGACTCTAAACTTCATGTGTATTCACTGGATTGTACCTAAACAAGCACGACCTTACCATGGCGTGTCTCTGCTCTGTGGCATAACTACTGTCTCTGTGCAGATCAGGTGTATAAGTTTACTTGCACGGCTGAATGCTAGGCACAATTTTCCACACCCAATTTTTCTTAAATGTCTCTCGTCATTTTGCAACTTCTTGCTGGATCAATTCCATTCATTTTTGTAGCTGGGGTGACAGCACTCATGCTATGGTTCTTCATACAAAGAGATCTGAATGACATCAAGGGAATAGGGGGAATATAATGTCTCTGTTTACAAATGATAAAACATTGGAATTCTGACTACAGTGACCTAGTAAGGTTTAATGTATGGATGTTTATGCAGCACTTTGAAATTCCTAGACATATGTATCATTCTGCAAGAAATACAGTGCAGTCTTTTATTGCACACAAGAGCAACTCAGACTCTTACCAGATGTCCTTGAAGTCAGCAAAGTTAGTCATATGAATGCAATTTTGGTGGATGAGTATCTAAATTATCCTGGATGACAATGAACAATTACAAAAACACTTTGCCACTCAAATGCTACTGAATTTTCAGAAGGACTGGATAAAATTTTGACTTAGAGTCTTTTTATCCTGAAAAATGTACACATGATTATGATTTTTGCATAAAATTGACTGAAAAGCCTTGGCTAAAATAAAGCTTGAGTGATGAGGGAAAATAAAAAACAGTTGTTGTTTTTTTTTTTCTTCCAAAAGCCATTTTCTGAACAAAGTCACTTACTTTGAATAAAATAAGATGTTTTATTCAGTTTGGAATATTTTATTTTCTAATTTCACTTTTTCCTTCATAATTTGCAAGAAAATTTGTGAGTTTTCTTCCCATCAGTATCATCGTTCCAGAGAAAAATAAATTACTCATAGAAGTGTAGCTTTTAGTTATATATATTTGGAAAAGTACTGGTATTGGCTTACATATACGCATAGAGGCACAAATATTCTTGGACTTGTTACTACCTTGTTGATTTTTCTATTGCATTATTCTGCAGTAATTATTGGATATTTGTCTTTACTTAGGTTATTCTTGTATCAATGTTTTGGGAAGTATTGTTGCTTTGTTTCAGTGATAAGTAGAGCTGTAGATACAAGTTGTGAGTACAGCATCTATATGGAGGCATATCCATTTTATTATTACTAGATTCCTTTGAGTGTCTACCTGTTGGTTTTTTTCCAAGCATGTTATTTTTTATGAGTACTTATTGTTACTATCTGCCTGATCAGTCATATCTGCTCCAGAAAGTGATTAGACTTCCTTATTTTCCCAAGCATGAGACATGAATAGCTTTTATACATAATAAGATAATTTTAATCATGTGACTGTTAGTGCCCAAGAACTATCAAGAAAAAAGATATGTTTTGTTGAGCTTAAACTTTGTAGCCCAAAGACACTCAAGACCAAGGATATTTAAAATTCATTGTCCTGGTAGGCAAAAAAATTATACCAACAGGGTTATAGAGTAACTTTTGTCTTCCAAATGCTTTCAGAAAGTAAGGGAAGCTTTAATTAGCTTTTCAAAGACTTTTTTTCACCTACATAGTTATTGGAAGTACACCTCACAAATCTTAGGCTACTGCAATTTTCATATATCAGCACTGAAGTGAAATGGTCAGCACAAATTCACTGAGTTCTCCACACTGCCTGTGGCTCATTCTGTCAGCTGAACCTTAGACAAATGTGACTGTATCTGTGGCTGAGTTTCTCCTAGGGCTTTCCTAACGTTCCCTTCTGATGTAGCTAGGGAACAAGAGTACAACTTTGATGTGCTTGGTAAGAATGATACCAAGATTTCTCCTTCGTGTAATGATGCAGGTGTTCTGAAATTCAAAGACAAAACACCATCTTTATCACATCTTAGGACAGTGTCAAGCAGGAATGTTATGGGTGAAAAGAGTTACACTGGCTGTGCCAGCAATGGTAAGCATATTCAGGGAAATCCAAAACAGAAACCTCAATACATTGGCCAGCTACCTTAGGTAGTTTGAAGCATCTTTTTTGCAAATTTCCTTCTATTATTTGAGACTACTTTTTAATGTTGAATTGAAGAATTGTGGGGCTGCTTCTGTAATCTTGTTAAATGTCATTATTAGTTTGTCTTTCTGCAGAAGACTAGAAGTTCAGTAAATGGACCATGGTAGTGTTTCTTTGATGCAATGTAGCCTGTATTCAAGTAACATTTAGTCAGACTGCTCCAAATTCCCACTGGGTTGATCCTCAGCAGACTGGATGCTGGCAATAAATTTTATTTTCTTTTCCTCATTTCTTAAGCAAGGAATGATGGCCTGAGGACATTTCTGCTTCACGGTTTAGTCACCTTTATTTATTTCTCTCATGAGGTATTTTGTTTTGCCTTTATTTTGAGGATAAGATACATTTATTTGTGGATAAGATAATGTGAATACTGCCAAAACTTCTACTTTAGTGATTTGCTTCAGATTTATAGCCTAAAAGGGTGCAGTATTTCCTCACTTCCCAATGGTATGCTGATCCAAAGAGTGCAAAACCTTCCAGTTTCCTGTACAATTATTTGTCCCTTATGCCAAAAAACATTATCAGTATTTCCAGTATTCTCCTTTCTTGCCTATTTTTGCCAAAATGCACACACTGAGAGATCACCCTTTTTCTGGCTTGTTATCCATATGCTTTATTGACCATGGGTTCCACCATCCCACCAGGTATGATTGGTTCTATGTGCCAGCAAACTGAATAGAGGAGGCCAGTGTATTCTTTCAAATTTGGTTCTGTGGTTTCCATTTCTTGCTTTTGATACCATTCTGTTTCATGTACATACAGTTCATCTCCATATGATCACTGTTTGACAATGACTTCTACGAGAAGAATCTCAGATGTTTACATCTCACATTGTTACTCCATTTGAATGCTTACTTTTTGAATACAGGAAAAATATTTCAAGATCATGCAACTGTTTTTCCTTTTACTCTGAATTTTGCATTGTCAGACCACTAGTATGTGACTAACATACATATTCACAGATTGCTAAAGAACAAACCAGCATAGGTGATAATAAATCTAGCTAACACATTTTGGTGAATACTAAGGTAATATGCTCCTCTTGAGGACCTTACTCACTGCCCTCCTTTACCGCAGTACTTGTATGATGAAGACTGTCCTCTCATTAGCTTAAATTAGGTGAGCGAGGATTACATTTACTACAGGTACTACATCTCTTCCTTATGTAGTACCTCTGACAAAAAAGATCTTTTCAAGATGTATCTTGTGATATATACTCACGGGGGGAAGAGAGGGAGAAGGGAAAAAAACCCTCTTTGAAAGGAAGAGATTTAAGCTATTGTAGCCTCAGGCAGCAGTGATTTATATTCAGCAATTTATGAGTGCTTTACTGACTTCTTTATTATTCAGTAGAAAAAAAATCCATACTTATTTTACGAAGTGCTATATCGACATGGTCTACAGGTATTTCTAGGACATGCCAATACAGTATTTCACACTAAACATTTTCAATATGTATTAGTACCAAAAAAGAAAAAAAAAAGAAAATCCAAATGGGGCTCCTATTGTATATATACAATATGCACCTCTTTAGTCTGTTTCTCTAATCAAGCTTTGAACTCAAAGACTATATATCAAGGTTAGAGGAAGAACATTGAAGTCATTTAAGTCTTTCAAGTCATTCTGCTAGAAGAAAATAGAGTGGAGAACTGTTAAACTGTTTTTCCAGTCCAAGAAGGACTAACTCCCACATTCAGATCTGTTTCAGATTGCTTGCTTAAGTTCTATCATTCCCATAAAAATTTTGACTGAGTTCTTCTTCTCTAGCTATGGTGGAAGGGGATAAACTTGTGGGATCCATAACCTGGTATTTTGTATGTTGTCAGTCACAAGTACCATGTCCTTCTGATACTTCCTAAGTGAACTTTCAGCAGTTCCTCATGCAAAACACAATTATTTTCTGTTTTCAGCTTGTAAATGACTTCAAATTCCCGTTCTTAGACCTTTTGGTCTTTAAGGGGGCATATCACCAGTTTATAGGAGTCTAATTAAAACCAACGTTTTCATTGCTACAAGGTTGTCTAAAATTTCACTATAGGTTTTATATGCCAGTAAGATGGACCAAATGAATATCTATTGTTATCCCATTGTCTTTAAGAAAAAAAAAAAAAGCACTAGCTTCTTTAGGGTCCTTAATTTGGTCCATGATGTAACTTGGAAACTTTTTTTGGGGGGCTGATTTGGCAGGTCTTGACTAAGAAGAATTAAAGTTTCTGCTCTGCAGTCAAGCCATGTTTAGAAGAGACAGTTAATATCTTTGGTTTGGTTTCAATGGAAGTTAATCATAGTTTTGGAGCTAAGCCTCCCTTTAAATTTTTTTTTTGCTGAATAGCAGAAGATGGACACAGTTTCAGTAAGCCTTATCATAGAATCATTAGCAGAGAAAAATATTATGAATGAATCTCCTGTTTCCTGTTATCTGATGCCTTTCAAAAGCCTTAGAAGTACAATTATGGAACAGCAGGAACCATCTCCTGGAGTTTGTGGGGTTCTTTGTGTTTAAATTCAAATTAAACAAAACTTATTACCAGATCTTTGAAATTCAGTTTAATTCCTCTGAGTCCTCTTGGGCTGCTACTGGTCAGTGACAATAGCTATATGGGGAATAGTGTCCAGTATTTAGAAACTACATCTTTAAATGAATTATTTTCTGCTGCTTATGTCCATTATGCCTGCAAGGGCCTTGATGATGCTTTCATCAACAAAATCTGAGTACTAGAACTTTTATTTTATTAAAAGCTAGTCACAGTTCAGAATAGCACAGTTACAGTGTCTTCTTGCTACTTGTATTTTACCTATTCTGTTACATGTGCAAGACAGTTTTCTTTTCTATCATCTGCACCTTGATGAATATCTTTGAATCCAGAGCTCGAAAGCTACTTTTCAATGTCATCATTGGTTTTTTATGCAACTCTTTCACTGAGGTGAAACCACATATAAAATAGTCTTTGCCTCTTAAACTAGCTCTGACTATTCAGTAAATTTAATCTTTAAATTAGTGGGTTTTTTTCCCTCAGTGCATTTACTTTGTCAGGGGTCTGATCTTTCCTCCTCTTCATTCACTGGGAGTTTTCTTGCTGGCTTCACAGAAGGGTCTGGTCTGTTCATTTTCTTGGGATTGCTGTAGAGCAAAAACCAAACAAAGAAAATTATTGAATTAAGATTATTTAATGGAACTTCAGATAAATGAAATAATAATTATATTTTGTCTTCCTCGAGCTTATTCTTATTTGAATAGTTGGATAACGATTGGATTGTTGCTTTTAAAATATCATTTATTTTAAAAGTAACAATTTAAATTAAAATTATTTTAATATAATTTCAATTATGTGAGTTAATTATAAAATATTATATATAACTACTAATGCAATTCACTCTTGTTCAGTTACAGTAGCTAGAATGAAATTAAGACATTAAAAAAATAAAACCCTTTAGGTTTTTGCTTCTGTTCACCAACTATTTGAGCATATTAACATTTTTCATGTAGACGGAAGTTCGCATTGAATTTCTCTTGAGTATTGGCAGACATTTCTTTGAAATTGCTGTTCTCTTAACTAAGAGCTACAATAACTAGAGAAGAATACTCAAACTTGTGATTATACTTCCTGCCTCTTCCCCATGCCTATTCTCTGCTCTTGGGAAACAAATTGTGTTGCACAGAAGGACTGCTGAGATTGGTTTTTAAATACCTGGAGAACCTTTCAAGCCCAGTGTAGTCATTTGAGATTTAATTAATTACAGCTACTTGATTCACCAGATACCGAGGGGTTGTGGTTCATGCCTATATGCTATGGGATTGTGGGTGTTTAAAGTGAGCTTGGGAAAAAAGTAGGCTGACCTGCAATTTACTCGTGGAATGAATTCAGCTAGAAACTTTCTGTGAAGTTTGTGGTATTTAGCGCATCAGAATTATATAAGGATGAGTTTTCTGCCGAAGTTTGAACCTTTTATAGCTTCTGTGTTCAATTTCCTATATCTTCTTTTTAATATATAATAATCATTAATAAAAAATTACATTTTGAATTATTATTATCTCAAAGAACTGCTCATTAAAATAAATTCTGAGAATACAAGTGTTTTACAAGGGAACCAATAGTGAATTAAAAAGGGCTTCTCTTGTATTACCTCTGATGGGCTTTTCATTGTTTAATAATTTATAGCTGATATAATAGTGATAAATTGACTTTAATCTTTCAGTGATTCATCTGTGATGAAGTATAGAGACCAAGTTAACACGAAATTATAAGGAAATATGAATTCTACCTTTCTGAAATGAGTTAATGTGCAGGATTTGGGTTGCATCTTCTTTTGGGACAGGTAAATAAATGATACCTTGTAGAGTAAGAGTGTTCTCTTACAGTGCAAGTGTTCTTTCTTGGTTTCTGTCTGATCTACATGGTAATGGTAATATGACTTTCTAAAGAACAGTGTGGGGTTTTTTCAGTGATACATTTTTTTCTTAAAGATGCAATGCTAAGGAACCCATTTTTTACTGCTTTTCTTCACAGTTGATTTTTTCCTCTCTATTAAAACCTTTAATTTAATTTTAAGATTGATTTCTCCCCCCCTATTTTTTCTTGATCTACCTTTGTCTGATAGCATTGTTTTATTTCTATTCCTTTTGTAGGTATTTTAGAATAGAGTGTGATGAAGTAATTTTTTACCTTTTCTAAGATTCATTGGTGGAACCCAAGCAATCTTAAGCCATAAAATTGCTAATACAGGATAGATAACAGGTGTTTTCAATCCTGTAGTATTTCTTTAGTTTTTTCCAGTTTATCACTATATAATTTATTACTTTTAAAACTGTGGACTTTAGATCATTATTTCAGGTAAGCTTAGGTTAAATGCCAAGCAAATGTTGAAATGTGGGTGCTGATTTTTACTGAAGTGTGGAGAGCATCCAAAGATGACTCCAAAGTGGTTTATCTGGACTGGCACACAACCCGTCTGTTTTTACAACAATAGTGTAAATCTTCATAACTAGTCAGGGGCAATATTTTAAATATTTTGGAGGTGTTGGACAATGTTGAGAACTGCATAATGTAATATGAAAAGTGCAAATGAAGAAATCTGGAATATGCACTGAACTTGAGGCTGGTAGATACTCTGGCATACTGCCTTGGTGCAGTGAATCAAGGAAAACCGATGACAGAGCAGAGGAAAAAAATATGTCTATTCTAAAAGAAAAAAATATTGTAGATCCCCTATTCTGTGCATAACTTTATTAGTTTTTACAGGTTTAAACGCATTGTGTTTGACCTATTCTTGTTAATACAGTCTTTTATATACATTCTTAGTAAACTAATTTTTCAACAGTTTATGCAGCAGTGTCCAAGTCTTTGACATACTTCTGCCTAATGTGAAACAGGTTTCTGCAACTAGGAAGAGTTAATAGCATAAAGTTGTCTAAAACTTGCAATTCAGGGTAAAAATGGGCCAAAATAAAGGACATCTCAAAAAGTATGGCAATATTACAATCAGGTTCTTATTTCTAATTAGTGTGATACAAAACTGAACTTCAGGGGTGGAAAGTGATAGTTATATTGAGTCTGTAACTATTAGGAAAGCTTTCAAAGAATGAGGTGTGAATCTTCCTTACTTATGAGTATTTTCTGAGTTTACATGTTATTACTTTCTTCAGATTTCCTGTGGTGTTTTAGTATAAGTATAACAAAAAAATTAAGTACATAAATCAAAGCATGCATAACAAAAATGTCAGATTTTAATGCTCATATCGCATAATAAAGATCAAAGGAAGTTTTGATTTGGGGAGTCTATAGCAATTCAATAATGTGCAGTCATACTATTTCTATTATAATGATATTTAAACATTTTAGAGTCTTGTTCTGAATATTTTATACAGATAAGAAAAAAAATGTAAGGTTTGTAGATAGGAAAGTATATTTATCAAAAGTGCTCTACCTTCCTATTGTAAATGTGTATGAACTTTTTTGAAGGAGTGTTATTGTTGCCTTTTATTTAGCTGAGATTTCCTTGGAGGTCAGAGGAATTTTCAAGCTATGTGTATGTGGCTATATGCCTGAGAGGCTGAAAAGACTTTTTTTCTCCAAAGGCGGTGGGATATTTTAGCTTTCCTAAATATTAGCAGCAGGAAGGTATGAGACTTTTTTTCTCTTTTCTCTCCATTTTACACATACATGCACTTGAGTTGGCTCTGTCTCTGAATCATATGTGTGTTTTCCTAAATCTTTGTTTTAAAATGTTGTTGGTGTGAATGGGTATAATTTTTGGCTGCTCCTCAGCCAAATTTCTTGTAGCTCCTCAGAATAAATAATTTGAATAAAGTAGGGAAACCTTATCAGGAAATTTATGGAACATTTGGATACTTAGGTCATCTCTGTTTTTAATCTTGTGTTTGTTTTCACAGTGGAATAAGACGTCTGTGGCTCTGTGTACTGGGATTTGTTTTGTGGGAAAATTGCAAATTAAAGTTAGTGAATTGATTGCTTCTGTCATAAAACATAGTTCCTTGATTCAATAGACTTGGAGCTCTCAGGAGGGAATGAAAGAAAAGACTTTGTCCTCTTAACAGAGAGCTTGAGATTAATATGGACTTTGACAAAGCTAGTTAGGCACTTATATGTGTCTCACATGGAAAAGTAGAAGCAAAAAAAAAGTTAAAGTATTTGTAAAATTCCATTTTGACCCACAGCATAAACTTCTAAACGTGGAATTAAGCTTTTACTGATCTTTTCCCAAATACCAGTTGGAAAGAGACAAA
>JAOXNO010000004.1:12860115-12906152 GCA_028565335.1 Limnodromus scolopaceus | reverse complement strand
ACCCACAGCATAAACTTCTAAACGTGGAATTAAGCTTTTACTGATCTTTTCCCAAATACCAGTTGGAAAGAGACAAAAATCCAGTGGAGTCATTGGAATTACTACTGTAAACCTGTATAATTGCTTGTTTAAATCCCAGCTTATCATCAATTATCAAATGAGTATGCCTACTTTATTCTACTGCACTTCATTGACAATCTGCTGTATGGAGAACCAGAATGTAGAAAAGGAGATGTTATCAGTTGGTGCTGGAATGCATTAGGAATATCATGAGGGAGGTTGTATGAATCTTTGAACAAATGAGTTTAGCTTGCACAAATAGTAATGGAAATTGAATGCCTAAGAAATAAGCACAATTGTTTGTAAACAATGAAACCAATTCAAATTTGTAAATATTAGTGATAGGTGTGTATCTGCACATTAATTCATTTATGGAATTCCAGAATTTCTGAAATTCAGTATAGTTTCTCTGACTGATTCAGGCTAAGTAATGCACTGTGGATGTTTTTTTTTAATGCTTCTGAACAATTCAGAATTATAAAAATTACAATAAGTTTTCTAAGTATGTTAAAGAATAATCATCTTTCAGAATACATAAGCCAACCAGTGATCAGTTCACTGAGTTTTCTTAAAAGCTGAAAACTAGATTAGATTAGTTTTTCTTTGCAGATTATTTGCTTAGCTGTGATTTAGGCCATTCATAGTGCTTTCTCTTATGATACTTTTTAAAGTAGAACATTCTTTGCTTTTGTAATGACTAATTTCTTTACTGTTTGGTGCTCTCTCTGTTGCTAGGGAAAGATTGTTGTGATTCTTTATCAGAAATTGAAATAGGGCTTTTTGTAAAGAGTCCACTTTTATGTTGTTATTGACTGCTATGGTCTTAACCTTTCTTGTGTTAGGTAGTTATTAATGTCTTGCAGTTTACCAAGGTCTCATAAAATTATTGATTTGGAGTTTTGGGAAGAAGAAAAAAAAATTGGCAATTAAGTTTTTAAAAAAGATATGGGTGCTGATCTGGCATAAATTTTATGTTTCTTGGTGTCCTTTGCTTAAAAAAACAACCTGTAAAATCATTGAGTATTTGAAACCATTTTTTTTCACACCTGTAAGCTATTTCCATAGAGCAGGCACACACTGCAGCATAGATTTCCTCAAGTTTATATGTAACTGACTGTGAGACACCGATAAGGAAAGGCAATTCAATTTTTCTAGTCTCTTTGTTGCAGATTATATATTCATGAATTTTAAAAAAATGCAAAGTTGTCTTAATGAAATTATCCTAGAATAGGCCCAGTGAGACTTATTGAGAAATTAATTTTTCCTCCTAGAAACTTTCATTGTAGCTTTAGCTTGTGCAGCTAGTTCTTCAATACCTTACTTTGATTCCATTTATTTACTAAGTTTTCATGTTCTATGTGTCCCAGATCTCATGATAAAAACAATAAAAAATGACTGCATATGTGGGCAGCTATCAGCATCAGTGAACTGGTCAGTCTCCTGCACTCAGGCAAATTTGAAAGGAAACTTGTAGTCACTGAGGAGAAGAAAGTTTGGGGTACTTTGATTATCCTTAAGAGAGTGTTAGCTTGGAAGATACCACAGATATGCTAGTAAACTGACTTTTCCTGAATCAATTAATCCAAACTAGTACAAGACCAGCCTGAATAGTATCTTTTTATTTCTGTTTGTTACTGTTTCAAGAGTGTCAGAAGTTCTCTGACGAAATGTGAACACTTTAAGGGGATAAATTGGAGAATAAGAGGTTTATATGATACGAAATTATTTCTACAGGTTTCTTTATAGTGAGCTGTCAAAATTTATATTTTTCTACTTAGATTTTTCTTTTTTAAAATTCTTGTTGGAGATTTTGATTAAGACTGAATGTCTAGAAATTTTGTATGTTACTTGTTTGGTTTGGTGTTTTGGGGTTTTTTAAAGAAGAAATCTGTACCAAAAAGCTTTGCAAAATCTGCCATGTTGTTCTGTAAAAGTAGTGTAGGGATTACTACACCACAAAATTTTAGGTAGTATTTATGCCCCAAAATGCAATCAGGACAACCCATAATGTGCTTTTAATGAGAACTGATTGAGACAAATAGACTTCTCCATTGTATGTTTTAAATGAACCTCCTGCTTGCATTCTTTTGGGAGAGACCATTTTTTCGTTTGAGAAAATGTAGGAGCCAAAGAAGGTCGTCCTTTTATTTTGAGAACCTAACTAACTTTCCTGGATTGTGTGTTATTAATTGCCCTGGCAGTCAAACTCAGCCTCAAGAAATTGAAGCAGTCACCAGTTCCCTTTGTGAGTGACAAAACCATGAAAATTGTTCAAATCCAGGTTGTTCTGTGACATCAGAAGATGGCTATGTCCTAGAGACATGGAAGTCTGTAGGAATGCCCATTGCACATGCAATATCATACTTTATCGTGGTACTTAAAAAGCTTCAATTTTGATTATTAGAAACTTAGTTTTGGAAAAAATAATGCTACCATTGATGTACATTTTCATATTCAAGGTGAAACACTTCATAGAGAGTAATTTTGCTCTCTTTAATCTTTTCTGAGTGAAATAGATGCAGGATTATTTAAAACTTGCTCAATACAGAATGGAACATGAATGTGACATTGTGACAATACTTGTGATAGTTTTGTGTCCCCATGCCTTGCATCTTATCAAGTTATATTTGTTAATAATTTTTAAATCTGCAAGGGAGTAAAAATATGTACATCATAATACTAAAAATTAAATCATTACATCTTTCTACTTAGTACCAAAATTAAATAATCCCTTTAATGAATCAACTATAAGTGATTACTAGAAGCAAATGGTAATACAGATATTAATTTTTTGAACTAGTAACATTTATTTTCCACAAAGCCATGATTTAAGGCTATAGTAATGGAAAAAACATTAAAAGCTCTTGAAAGACAGTCAAGGAAATTTTATATGTCAACTTGACAATGTTCTCACCTAAAGGTTATAATGCACAAACGTTAGAAAGAAAAGTTTGGAGTTTTGGGGTTTTGTTTTTTGGTGTGTGTTTTTTTATTTTTGTTTTTTGTTTTTTTTTAAAGAGCATGAAAGAGAAAATATTACCTGACTAACTGCAGGCTAGAGCCTGGAGTCATAGTTACGGAGAGAAAAAACTTGCATTAAAATGAAGGTAAAAAGAAAAACTTGAAGGATAGAGAGCAGTCAGTAAGGTCATTGATGATAATTTAATTAAATATAAGTTATAGAATATGTTGATGAAACTACTAAAAGATAACGTACATGTGAACAGAATTGAATTTGGTTTTGTCTGCTTCTAGGGTTTCACTGAATTTCCTTCCAAAAGTGAGAGCTATTTCCTGAAATAGGAAAACACTTTTGGGAAACACCAATTAAGTATATCTAAATGCTTCTGGTAATTCAAAAAGCAATCATAGGTTATGTATCATTCTGAGTTATAAAAGATAACACATAAAAAAACAGCAGCCACAGGAGAAAACAATGACTTTTTATTACTTTATTATTGTAAAGTATGCAATATTTTTGACCATCTTTGAAGCAAACATGTTTAAAAAGTCTTTGACATAATACACCAGGTCTAAGGTTTGGAAAACTTCAGTACTAGGTATCTGGTGAGCAAAAACATTTTTTACCATCCAGAATTCCTTTTGTCTGTGGAAAATGAATAGGGAGAGCCTGAGATGATGCTGGAGGAATGATTCCCTCATTCCAACTTCAGGCTCAGTCACACTTTCAGAGTGTAATTGTAACTAAAAAGTGGTAAAATTCTGATATGAGTCACTCTGAAGTCAGAGTCGTTGTGTATGGTACAAAGCATAGATTCAAAAATGCGTTAAACTCATGCTTTAGTACTTTCCTGGAATATGGGCCTAACTGTGGCTTCATTGGGTGCATATAACTAGAGATGGACAAAAAAGTTGAGGGGACAGTTTTCCTTTGGCAAATGCAATTTCACTTAAACTTGTATATTTGAAAGCTCTCAAGTCAAGTGTGTGATTATAAATTTGGTGGGTTTTTTTTTTTTAATTTTGTTGCAATGAAATTAAATTGTCAAAGCATTTTAAACTGTAATCTAAATTTTTTTGAGTTTTCAGTCAATTTTATTTTCTTTGGCATTTTGAATGCAAAGAAAGTTCAAAATGACTGAAATTCACAAGGAAAAACTGAATTTGGTGCAACATAGGGTAGAGAAAGAGTGGGTTTGGTTTCTTTGTATGTGTTTATACAAGCAATAGAATATAGAAAGCCAAGAGTGTGTTACTGTAGCTATAAAATCTTTATGCCTTCAGATTAAGGTGTTCAGATTAATACAATCATAGGAAAATTCAGGTTGGAAAGTACATCAGGAAGTAATCTAGTCCAAGTAAAACTTGCTCCAGTTGATCAAACACAGTGATCTCAGTGGGGTCTTACCCTGGGTAAATCCACCCTGACTGTTCCCAATGAGCTTTTTCTTGCAGCGCTCTGAAGTGTGTTCCAAGAGGACACGCACCATGATTTGTGAAGGAACTAAAGTAATTCCCACATTGTATTTTAACATTGTTTTTTTCATAAAAGGTTTTTTTGCAAGTCTCCTTTTAAGTATCATTTCTCTGATAGGCCTTAAGTGCTTCAAAGTAACGGGTTTGTTTTCATGATCTGTACCCTAAATAGCTGGAATGAAATTGTACTGGAGAGTGGAGTACTGGCAAATGGAAAGGAAACACTGAATTGTAGCAAACTATTTAGTAATTGCACAGGCATTTCTATCAACATGAAACAGTTAATATTTCCCGTTCTTTATCCTCAAAGTACCAATATCAAACTTCCATTTACATTTAATTGATGCTAGAATACTGGCAAGTAAACTATAACTTGAATAATAATGAAAGATACTAGCCACTTTGCAAGCATACAAAGTAGATCTACTTGAAAGTTTAACAAAGTTAAAAGCAAGTCATGTTTACAGCATAATTCTGCTTAAAGAAAAGGGCAAGTGTTGTCCTGGGAAGGAAGTATAACCAGATCCAAGTTTTTACAACTTCTCTAGGTAAGCTATATGAACTAATTCAATTAGGTGCTAAAAAGTTGCCACATCTAGATAGGCTTTTGAGAATAGAATCCAGTGGCATCCCTTTCAGTAAAAAGCAAAATAAAGGATTGATACTTAAAAAATAAGAATAGAAACTAAACCCAGGAATGTATGATAGTGCAAACATTAAGAAGGAGCTTTTTTATAAAATACTAGCATAAAAACATGTTCTCTTTCTTATGTGCAACATTGGTATATTTTCAAAATAAGAATTTTTTTCTGATATTGGGACCTTTATGCTAATGTTTGCTATGATTAGCATTTTTAGTGCAGTGCAGTTATGAAACTTCATGTTTTCAATATGTTCATGGGTTCCTTCCCATCCATTTTCCTGACAGCATGTCTGAGTTTAGTTGTACTGTTAAGCAGATCCACGGTTTAGTATGTCTTTATTTCTGGTGCAAAGACCTTGTCTGTAAACTTGGCTTTGTTTAACAACATAAATAATTTTATTTGTGAGACTTTCTTTTTTTTTTTTTTTTTTTTGTTATCTGAACTTCCATTAGCTTGTCCTGGACCCATCAGACCAGGACCTTACATCCAGTGCGCACAGACCTCCTTATATTTTGAGTGACACCATGAATAAGAGAGAGGGTTTCTGTCATAAAAAATGCAAAGAAGTGCTCTTCAGTACTTTGTGAAGTGTGTGTATTCTAGGTGTTCCAGGAACTCTTACACAGGCAGATCTTCTACACACATCAGCAGGAGGTATATATATACACTGTCGTGAAAAATCAGATCCTAACTTTACTCATGATGAGTAATTGCCGATTAACTGGAAAAAGACCTATTTAACTGAGCATTCTTTCAAATATTGTTAAGCAAAATGAAAAGAGAATACAAACACACATTGCAGCTTGTGGGTAAGTTCCTCAAATAGAAAAGTGGGGTATTTAAAAAGAAAAGTAAGAATTCATTAATGAGCTATTAGATTATTTTCCTCACAGAGAAAATGTAAAGTGTGGCTACCTGGAAAATACCTGTTCTGACAGGACACAGTGATGAAATATGTTGATCTGCTCGTACTTCACAGTTAAGAAGGACTGGGAAGAGATTTGGTATTTCTTTTGAAAAATCCAGCATTGGTGCTTCATTGTTTTATCATGAATCATTATCTTCCATCAACTCTGACTACATGCAAGGTAACAGAAAGACTGGAAATAATTTTGAAAATTTCTTTTATGTATTTCATAGACAACTTCCTTTTATGTCTTTCTGTAGCTATAATTAAGGGAAACTCATATTGCAGAGTCTTCTTCATTACAAACTACTGAATGATAAATGCTTTTTGTCTTCTACTGAATTTTGTTCTAAGTACAACAAGCTCCTGGAGGAAGAGAATAGAGTCATAACAGTAAAGCAGAACAATAGGTTTGAAAATGGGGAGGCTATTTTCAAAGGGAAAAGTGGAAATGGAGGGAAATGATGTTTTCCTTCTTTGTAACTAGGTCTTGCAACACCTTCGTACTGTAATTAACATGATTCATCCATTAGCAACTGTCTTGTTTATTGTTAGTTAGAAATTTTTCTATTTCACTGGGGGCGTGTTAATGCAAATGAAATGTAGCATCTGCAGATGAAGACACTTGGCTTTTTATGGTGAAAATAGGAAGAGTATCTCATGTTAAATATTTTTTTCAAGGCAATGATAACTCTCTGTTTCAAAGTTTTACTGAGCCCTGTATATAATGCACATTCAGGTACAGGACCTCAGTGTTTCTGATCTCTTTCTAAGCAAGTTCAGCATTACTTGTACTGAAATATTTGTTCAGAAAACTCGATTAATTTGCCTTTAAAAGGGGAATGTTCCTCTGATTTTTATTTTAGTCTCACTTTGCAGCATATGTGAGTTTGTTCTGGGAAATGGTTATTTTCATTATCTGTTTGTGACACAATGAAGGTGACACAATATTCCTTTACTGGTCTAGTGGGATGTTATGTGGTTAAAATTGCGAGTGGGTTTATCAGGAAAGATGAGGGCTGTGTAATGAGAGAGTGGTTGTATGCCTGTGCAGCCCTGAAGCCAGATAACAGATGGATCCTGTTTTCAAAGTAGCTGCTGATTTCTCAACTACTTAAATTTTCTTCAGTTAAATCTAGACCAGTTTATGATTTATGGAGATCCATTTCTTATTCTGATCACTGTGGTTGCCTTGCAGACCCATTATGAGTTAAACATTCAAACTTTTGAGTGCTGCTGAATCTTAATTAGATGAATCTTCATTTTGTAGTTATTTCTTTGCCCCAATGTGTGAGTAACAATAACAAATCTTGATCTCTTTAATAGTAGCAGATTTTTGTTTATGGAAAGTTATTCACTACTTACTGTTTCTATATTCAGTCTAATTGAGATGAAAGACTTTGTATCTGCAATTACCATTCCCCTGAGATTATTCAGGCTAATCTTTTATAGGCAATTTAAGCATTAGATTTGTAGCTTAAACAAGACATTATTTAATGTGATCTGCATAGTGTGGCAGTCTTTGTGGAAGCTTTCCTATAAGTTTTTTTTCAAACACATACTAATGATTGACATCTACAAATGTTTTTTGATGCTGCGTGGTCCGATTAATTTGTTAGAATTTTGGCCTGTATTTCAGGGAGTTTGGGTTGCTGTAGAAAGTGGGACCTATTGCATTAATAAATACAATGAACATAGTTTTAGTCTTTTCAATTATTATTGATGAGATATAATTGCAAACTATATTTTTGTCACTAAGGTCACAACCAGCTGTTATTTGGGTGACTTCAGTGACCTGTTTCAGAAGGCCATTGCAGAAATTCCTTGCATTCTGCATTGCTCAGGAAGCTATATCTTTCAAACAGTTTCAAGTGTGATGACTAGTTTTTCTGCTAGACACATTAAAATAATATTTGTGATGGAATTGTCTCCAAACTCTGTCTAATTTTGCCCTGTTCTTGAGTTAATTTCTTCTCCCTCTGCTTGTGTCAATACAGTTCAAAAAAATCATGTTTTAGGCAAATGCAGTATTTCAGATTCTTTGCGTGAACTATTTTGCTTTATGTTTGCCTTCGTTACGTTAATGCAGTCCTATTTCTGGATTCTTTTTCTCTTTTTGACAATACCTACTAGTATATTTAAATATTTTATAGTTGCTATTGTTATCCTGCCATGAAACAATCAGTATTCTGTATGTCTTTGAAAAACTATTTTCTGAAGCATCTTCCAGCATTAGGTGTCTCTCTGTATACAAAATAGTTATAAATTTAGTTACAATGGCTGTAAGATAATGTTGATTGGAATTGTACTTTGTTCTCAATTTAATTTTTTCTTGTTAATCATGCTGAGCTTAAACTTCTTATATCACTGACCTAAGTAGGTGAAATAAATAGTTACATTTAAGAATTAGGATATTCTTGAAATAAAATTGCCATATATCAAAAGTATATCAACTTTTCTTTTAGCAGCAAACCCAAAAATTCTAGCTGATAGTCCAATGAAGATAGATTTTCTAATGAGGAGTTCCTTAGGCAAATGTAAGATAGTTGATAGTAAAGTCTTTAAAGTTTCTGTAGAGGTGGTAACATTTTACTGTGCACCTCTCTTAGCTTCAGTCATCCCTCAGTAATTAAAGCAAGTTTCTCTTAAATTGTCCCTTTCTGGACAGTGGGTTTGTTTCAAAGTGAAATAGATTGTGTTTGATATCAACATTTTATGTTTGTCATATTTTCAAAACAAATCATCTTTAATCTATGATGGTGCCATGATAAAATTGCAACAAAGCTTATTTTAATAGCACAGTTGCCTAACACTTGTTGGAACAAGTGCAACAATGCACTATGACAGCCTCTGATTTGAAAATATTGATTAATCCCATTGCTCACTTCCAGTGCTGTGGACAGTCATGGGGATCTACTGAAACCCTCACATTTCTTATTTCTGATTTTTCTAGACAGCAACTGTGCCATGAAAACAGTGGTCAGTGTAATTGTATTTACAAAAATAACTGAAATTAATTGGAATAGTTGGAAATTGAATGATACAGCTATTTTCATCTTCTGCTTGCTTCTTGTTATTCCTGTAATTAAGACAGACAGAACACTTGCTATTTTACATTTTACTAATCTGTATTACAAATTATTTGTAGAAATATTTTGAGAAATGAGAGAGAGGAAAATGAGAAATCTCCAGGAAATTTGTATCTTGAAGCCTTTTACTGGTTCTGGGGAAAGAGAGGGGGAGAGAGAGAGAGAGAGTATGGAATTTCAAGGGAGTGTTACAATTTTGGTAGGAAAAATGGATCCTTGCAAAAATAGGCCATTTTGTTTTCAGAATGACTTTGAATGAGAGTAACATTTCATTTTCTTCCCTTTTTTTGCTAAACAGATGGCAGTAAAAAGATAATTCTTTACCGTTAACCCCTGTTAAATTTTGCACTTTAGATGTTTGTGAGAACAGAATAAGCAAGTCATTACTGATTGCACTCCGTTAAAATCAAGAATTCCTAATTAATTCTTTCAGCTCAGATTATGTTCTACTTTCTGCAGTTTATAGAGGGGAACTGTGATGGTTACTTCAAACTAGTTCTTCTGGAAAAGTGTTGCAGTTAGATACCGTGCAAGTAGCAGCTACAATGACAGGACTTACACAGCATATATTAACTTTCTATTGTGCTTTGTTTCACTGAGGAAAATGTTTGGCCTGTATGAAACTGTATAAGAGTTAAAATCCATGGCAAGTATGATTGCAAATTTTATTTAAATATATGCTATCATATGAAGTTTAAAGAAAAATTTAATAAAAATTTAACTTTAATGTCCTAAACCACCAAGCAGGAAATACAAATAAATTAAGTATACGGTCACCATCACATTCTGAAATCAGTTTGGATGGCATATAAAATAAAAATTCAAAAATTACAAGGAATTTAATTTGCATAGATTAAAATTTTGCTCACAAACCACATTTTAACTGCAATCTTAATCGCAACAAATGTAGACTTTTTTTAAATGTGGAAAATCCTTCACAGTTAAAATGGTGTCCCTTTAATAAGGCAGGCATTGAATACATATATGTTACAATAAAGATCATAGTATTTTAGAATTTAAAAAAAAAAAAAAAAGTGGCAAGCAAAATTGATTTCTGTGTTTATCTGGTACTCAATAAAAAGCTAGCAGAATTAGGTTCCTGTTGATATGATTGTAAATAAGCCAAAACATATCTCCTTCCGGACTGTCACACTTTAATACAAAGATCTTTAGGAGAAAAATATGTAACTTCCATTACAAGAATTCTGAAAAGAAACTCTTTATATGGAATACTTCTTGTTGATTGTGTAGGTGTCATGCAAATCACATGGAAATGCATTTTCGCTCTGGAAGTATTGTCTTGGTAATTTTTACCTGGAGTGTTCCAGCTTGTATGTTTCTCAACATTCTCAGTATCGAAAATACTTGAGCTATTCTGCATGGAGTCCATAATAGAGTTAAACATGATTGCTATTAACGAGAAAAATTACCATTGTTGGTGGTAAGAATAATTTCAACTTAATAATAATAAAACTATCCTTATTGTTATTAAAAGTTAATGGATACTGATTTGCTTCACTGTAATGTAAGTTTTAGGTGAGATCATGTTCCAGCTCCTGTGCTGTATTTACGTTCTTTTCATAAAATTACATTTTTTTTCTTCTTGAAAAGAATTAAAAAGAAAGAAATTTTGCAGTCAACAGATTCTGAGTTTTATTTCTCACAGATGCACAGCATCACTATTCTAATAATTTAATTCTAATAATCTAATGTGATGCTAAGAGACCATAAAGTGAATGGTAATTAAAAACTCCAATAACTGAAAACACTGTTCTTAAATTCTTTTATTCTTTTTTAATCTTGCAGTTATTACCTAAATTATTTTACTAAGAGGCTGGTTTTACTTTTGTAAATATTTTAAAGAACTAAAGTAAATCACAAGTTAGAGGTTTTCTTATAAACGGGACTATCCACTTCAATCAGGAAGCTTCAGTCTCAATATTAAAAAGCACAGCATGTTCTCCATAAGAAAAATTGCAGTTTGGAAATCTTTAACCTCTGAAAAGCTTATTTAATGATTTTATTGATGGGAACAAGAGGCTAGCACAATGTTTCTATTCATTAGGTCTTTATAGCCTTCTTGATTGAATATCACATAATTGGTAATGTTTAGATCAAAAAGGCATATGCCATGTAAATCTTTTATTAAAAAAATTACTAAGTGTGCTTACCCAAAAGAATATTAAAGTAGAGATTTGAGGAAATAATTACTGCCCTATCAAATCGCGGCTGGTGGCAATTCTCTGAAAGAATCCTACCATGTAGTTTTGGTTTGTGTGGAAGAAGCAATTAAATCTTTCTCCTAGTAAATACTTTTTTCCCCCTCAGTGATGGATACCAAATCCTGAAGCTGGTTAAACTCTTTCCTTGATTAGACCCTTTTTGTTTTCACATAAAAAAGAGTTTTCACATCATGTCTGCTTTCCACAGAAAATTTTAACTCTACCTGTTGACTTTCTACTAAAAATAAAATTAATAACTAAAGTGCAAAGTGTGGTGCTTACAGAAGTATTTGGAGTGGCATTGCCTGTCTGAGAGAATTTCTTTTTGGATGATTTGCACTGAACTATTTGTCTTGTGTTTTGACAAAATGAAACTTAGTTCCTCTTTGCTCATCATCTACCATATAGATTGTCACAGTGGGATCTGAGGGTTTACATAAACAGATTGGGGAAAAAAATCCTCAGTGTTTTAAATTCTTTAACACCATTTTTTTTGCCTAACCTGAGCCCATTATCTTCCATATTAGGAAAAATAACATAAATGAAAAAAAAAATTACTTAATATTTACCTGAGATACTGTGTTTGTAACACAAATCATCCTCTTTTCTATTGATTGCATTTTGTTTCTTCTTCTGTCCACTCCCTCCTGTCTCCCAAAGGGGGATTAATTCTGTTCTCCATTTCTGCTCATGAATCAGACTGGGCTGTTCTTTACTGTGAAGTCTGGAGATTGATGTTCAGATAAGTCTAAATGATTAAATGAAATATTTTAACAAATCACAGCATAGTAATTCATTTTTACAAAACTAAACACTGGATAGTTGCTGTCACTGCAATATTGTGAGCAAAAATTAATTTGTTTATTGATGTCCCTTTCCTCTGTAGATTGCTCTTATTTTTTCTGCCTTCCTCTTTTGCTAGTGTATGTGTAAATGGTCCCAGTTTAAGCTTATGCATTCGTTCTGAGGCCAAAAAGAAGCTGAGGGAAATTAAGTGACTGAGGAAAGATTGGAATTGAAGGCTCCTGAGCCCTACCCGTGGCCTGTCATGCTTTCTTTTTAATTTCCTAAAATGTTTCAGATAGGGTAGGGAACAAAATAATTTTAAGCATCTAGATCTTACAATACATTTAATATCTTTTCAGTGATATCTTTATTTCTTAAGATTGCTCTCTATATTTCTTTATCTCCTAGCCCAGGGTGTGTGTTCAGAGGGACTTTGCCTTGAGATAGAAGATTGGTAAAAACTCTTTATACTTGCTGGATGTAGAAAGGGCAAGAGACGTTTTGGCTTGATGCAGAAGACTGCTTTATTTATAGGAAAACATGTAGTGCAGACAGACCTGTCTGGGGAAACCATATGATGAGATCCAATAACTCTGTCATTCATCTAAATGACTAAAGCAGCACTGTTGCCCTGGCTTTTAATGAGTGATTCAGATATCCTGCCTTGGGGCACTTTATCTCTGCAGAGCAGTTTTTTGGTCTCTGTATGGCAGTAGTGTATTTCACCCTTAGATAGCTAGCTAGATGCTTTCATGTACTTTGAGGTTTGAACTGATGATGGGCATTGTTGCTTGAGAAATTATGCGTTATTATTTCTATTAGGTTCAGTGAGGTACTTGATAAAGGGTTTGCTCAAGAGACTATCTACATAGCTGCTGCCTTCTTTTAAGCTGTAGAAACCATGCCATTGATAATAAAGAGCCTTTTATAAGAAGGTACAAAAGCTGATGATGTCTGTGTTACCAGCGGTTCTTGGTCAGATTATATTTATTATTAACAATAAATTGGTTCTTTATAAAGGCCAAATGATAAATAAATAACTACTAAGGACAAGGTGTCAAAATGTGGTTATATGAATTGAATATAAACAAAGAAGTTAATCCATTTGTTGCTCTTGGTCATTTTAGAAAAAACTCTTTACTAACATTTTATGGGCTACAAAAAAAAATTCATGTTTCATCCTGTGGATGAAAACCTGATCTTTTTTTTTGGCTTGATTTTCATATAGCAAAGTTCATATCCACTTCCTGATTAAAAACCTGCTGTTTTTCAGAGACAGTGATGACAAGAACAAAATACTTTGTTTGTTTGCATTTAAGAGGAATAGGAAATACTGTAATACCATATGAGCATCCAACTGAAATACCATCATCTAAGAACTCTGAAGCTTAGTCATATGTATTCACCATATTCATTTAGTATTAGATTTGGGAAGAAATATAGTATTGTGCTGAAACTTCTTGTTTCCATGGAGCTTTTCTTCAGCGGAATTTGACACCTAGGTTTGGGGATTGCACTAGGCGAAATTTAAATTAGTTTCTATTTATTATCTTAATACCATTTCTGAAAATGAAACTTTATTGCAGTGCTAGTAAACAACCACTATGCCCTCTGTTCTGCATTAGACTATCTGCCTTGTTCTGCCACCTTCCAGTGCAATCTAACAGCTGCTGGATTCTTCACATCATTTTTTATTTTTTTTTTGGTGCAACTTGGTTTAGAAGTAGATTAAATATTTCTCAAAAAACTTGCAAGCCTTTCAGAGATTTTCATGGGCATGTTTACCCTTTTATTTTTAAAAAAAGGCCAAACCAAAACAAAGCCCCCAAGACTTTGCCGTCAGGTTTAAGACAGAATTGGGCTTTAAGAGTAAAATGCTGATTGTATCCACATAAAATATTTCACTGTCTTTTAAAAAAATGCCTTTAATTATTATAACTTCATCTTTTTACCAAATTACAGAACTAATAAGATTTAGAATAATTGCCATAACCATTTTTGTTTGCTTTTAGTGGGTAAATATTTTCTTGAACAAAATAGATATTTAGCAAAGTAAATTTTAAAAAAATATTTTTGAATGAAAAGTTGTAAAAGTCTTCTGTGTAGTTTAGATCAAACTCTTTGGTGTCTGATAGCTTTTTGGGGAACTGTTGCAAAAAAATATAGTAACTGTGAAAGGGACTAAAATTTGATGATAACAGTCTTTTGTATTAGAAAAACCAGCATTTTTCTAATACAGTACTCCAAACAACTTCTGGGATGACTAAAAACTTGAGCTTTCTTACTGTATCACCTGAGATGAAGTTCCATTTCATGAAAGATGTGCTTAATTTCCTTGTGGTATTTTCAGTCAGAAATCATAGACCTCAAGCTTGTTTCATTCCTTTTGTAACATTGGTTGAGCAACTGGAAGCTCTCTGTAAAACCTGCGCTATCTTGTGTTTTCTTCTTATTTAGTATTCATTTAGCATTATTGACTTTTGCTGTCTTAATGAGGTTTAAAGAAGAAAATCAGAAAATCAACTGATAGTAACAAGGATTTTGCACCTCTGTGAATGTTGTTAAAAGTGATACTGTCACTATAAAAAAAATAATAAATCCACTTTTCTTCCAAAAGAAGCTTTTTCTTTCTATTAGTAAAATGACACTTGGGAATATTATCGCTAAAAATGGTTAGAAGATTAAAGAATTCTATACACCCTCAAACAATAACAAGCATAGATGTGGTCTGCACAGCTTTTACTACTCAATGTCCCCTTGCCTGTGGACTGTGTTTTTAAAAGAAAGGAGGTCGATTCCCCTCATTGCTGAGGCAGCAATGATTTTGTGTTTAAATTTGAATAAAAGTCCACTATGTTGTACAATGGAGACCTTACTTTTCTTTCACCTAATTTTACTCTTATGTTTCTTGTGGGCCTCCAGCTTTTCAGTTACATTCATTATGTGATGGTGCTGGGACATAAAAGTTGTTTGTTTGTTTTTTTTTTTTCCCTTCTGTCCATGACTTTATTTTACTTTTTTTCCATTAACATAGTTGCTAGTATTACAAGTAGGTTGGAAAAAGTAAGGCGTGTTTGTTTATGACAAGGCTATTGGCCTTGTTTTTATTTGGTGGAACTCATAGCTAAAATCAGATCTGTCACTGATCTTGGCACTTAAAGCCTTCCTGGTTTCTTCACCACTGTCTTCATCCTGAGAATTGTAAATCAATACCCTTTGATCTGAACATAAAAGCCTGGGAGGCTTATGTTGTGGATATCTTCCCCTGTGCCTTGCTCCATTCAGTCCTATTGCTAATTCTGGTCTAAGGAAATGAGATGCAATACTGAATTGACAATTAATAGTTCTGCTGAAGATTGCCAGAAAGTAGTTTTTAAGAAAGTTTGAAACAAACTTTGCATTGTAGTGATCTTTTGGTTTTTTCCTCCTTTTTAGTGATCCACTTAGCATATGCAAGTAGCTTTTTGAAAGAAGTGAAAAGTATCTGAAGTAGGAAGTTTACATGTTTTTCCCTTAATGAAAATTTGAATTTTCTGAGGAATAATAATAAAAAATGTATTTAAAAGAGGTTGCAGTAATATGTCTCAAAATGTAGAAGAAATCTGTGGAACAGATGTGTTTTGTCAGCTGTACCAATTTTGACCATCTGGAGTAAGCTGTAACTACAACAAAATACAGTTGCCTCCTGTTTTTGTGAAAATGAATTTTTAAGCTTTTCAATGACTTGTTAGTTCACTTCTAGAGAGTAGTACTGACTGGTGTGTCACCTCTTGGTTGCTTTTGCATAGTAAGCATCAGTTTATTTTTTTTGTTTCTTTTGATCAAAGTCTGGACAGCAGTAAATAGATGTGCAAAAAGTTAGTTTTTGCAATAATTTGTAAGACTATTACGGTATTCAAAATGAATATTTAAGGAAAGAGGCCTTAGTACTTCTCAGGATTTTTATGCTGTAACTTTTCTGGAATTTAAGTATAACTACAGTTTTCATGTATGGGGCAAAACTTTTCATCGAGAGAAGTCAATGGAGTTACACTAGGGAAAGTAAGATTAAAATTCAATGAACAACGGTTACAAACACATTTTCCTGTGCAAGTCCTACAACAGTTAATATAGAATCATAGAATGGTTCAGGTTGGAAGGGACCTTAAAGATCATTGAATTCCAATTCCCCTGCCGTGAGCAGGGACACTTCCCACTAGACCAGGTTGCTCAAAGCCCTGTCCAACCTGGCCTATTCTTCCTAATATCTAATCTAAATTTCCCCTCTTTCAGTTTCAAACTGTTACCCCTCATCCTATTGCTACACTCCCTGATAAAGAATCCCTCCCCATCTCTCTTGTAGGCACCCTTTAGGTACTGGAAGGCTGCTATAAGGTCTCCCCAGGGCCTTCTCTTCTCCAGGCTGAACAACACCAACTCTCTCAGCCTGTCCTCATGGGAGAGGTTCTCTAGTACGCTGATCATCTTCATGGCCTTCTGCTGGACTTGTTCCAACAGGTTCATGTCCTTCTTGTGCTGAGGACTCCAGAGCTGGACGCAGTACTCCAGGTGGGGTCTCGTGAGAGCACTGTAGAGGGGTAGACTGTGTGTTCTGGCCACAGTCCTTTTGATGCGGTCCAGGATGCGGTTGGCTTTCTGGGCTGCCAGTGCACATTGACAGCTCATGATGAGCTTCTCATCCACCAACACCCCCAAGTCCTCCTCTTCAGGCCTGCTTTCAATCCATTCTCTGCCAAACCTGTATTTGTGCCTGGAATTGCCATGTTCCAGGTGCAGGACCTTGCACTTGGCTTGGTTGAACTTCATGAGGTTCACACAGGCCCACTTCTCAAGTCTGTCCAGGTCCCTCTGGACAGCATCCCTTCTTTCCAGCACGTAGACTGTGCCACACAGTTTGGTGTCGTCGACAAACTTGCTGAGGGTGCTCTCAATCCCACTGTCAGTGTCTCCAACAAAGATGTTGAGCAGCACTGCTCCCAGTACTGACCTCGAGGAGGGTCACTCGTCACTGGCTTCCACTTGGACATTGAGCTGTTTGACTGACTGGATCGGTCAAATCCATGTCTCTCCAATTTAGGGTTTGGGGGGAAGCTATTTCTGTTAATTGCATCTTTGCAACTAAAATTTACTGAAAGGCATAGCAACCGAATATACAAATGGAAATATTTTTAGATTCTCTACCCTCAACAATGATGTATAAATTTTTTTTGTTTAAAAGTAAAAATAATCAAATATTTCAGAGTAGAGTTAATCTGACTTCTGCATATTCAAGGACCCCAGGAGCCAAAATTGATCCACATCATTTTGCCTGAAATTGTCAATCAGGTTTTGGATTTTCATTCCAACTTAGAACAACCAGATTTTTAAAAGTTCCTAATAAGGATTTTTCTGGTTTTTATTTTATTAACTCCTAAATCTATGTAAAAGAAACACAGACTGGGTTTTAGATATTTTCTGTTTTTTATCTTGCCCACTTCCTTGGGAACTAAAGCACCTCTGTTGTAAAAATATTGCCCTAAACCTAAAGAGGTGTTCCTTTACCTTGAAGGAAAGTAGGTGTGTGTTCCTGTCAAGAAACATGTAATGAATGATCACCATTTGTAGGAAAACTTCTTACTTTTCTAGGATTTTTTCTTTCTTTTTTCTTTTTTTTTTTTAACTTTTTGTAGAAAATCTGCTTAGAGAAACACAAGGAGAAAAAAAACAGAAATAAATACTATTTTCATATTGCGTGTGTATTTCGTGGTATTTTACTAGAATATACCTACCTTGATTCTTCCCCTTTTAAAAGGAATGGTGACATTCTCTTTGATTTTAATCTTAGCAGCAATGTGAACACTGATTGTTTCTGGCAGTTGTGTTCTTTATGTGACAGGTCTATGGATTAAACTAGCCAATTAAGCAGGGAGGTGGTTTTAGTTGACTTTTTTCTTTGCATGAATGCAATTCAAAAAATACAGTGCTTTTCAAAATGTCATTTCCTCCTTAGTCCCCTGTTATATTAACGTCACTGTGGCATGTACTTACTATTTCTATTGAATACAAATAAGGACTCAATAAAATGGCAACTGTTTTATATTAACTAGGTAAATGTATGCATTGGGTAAAATGCAGTTGGTTGCATTGTAGAAGTGAAAATGTAGACACAGGTAGTATGAAATATATCATTAAATAGATTGTGCCATATTAAATGCAGACAGATTAAATACAATGATAACAAAGAATAATAGTATGTGTAATAGTTCTTATCACAGGACTAAGATACTAAAGCTAAACAGGAGAACCTGTGCGTATAATTATTTTTCAGTGTATCAGACCAATGTGAAGATTCTTAGCTAATACGCTTTCATGCAGCTCAGATATCAATGATTGTCACAGTTTCCATATCAATTTGAATAAGTAACAATAACTTCTGTATTTTATTTTTTGAATTGTTTATCAGTGTTCATAACACAATTAAGTGAAACTATTGTATTTCCTTTGATAATATCTTTCTGGTAATTAAATTTTTAACTTTATATCAGAATGACTGAAAAGAATTTTAGTAATTTTCAGTTTATTTTTGCTCTCCTGGAATCTAAGAATGAAAATGAAAGCTTTACCATTTTCAGCTAAAACCCACTAGTTTACAATTAAAGGCCTTTTACAGTTCAACCCAGTTCAATTGACTTGCTATATGAATATTAAAACTGAAAACCAAAGTATTTTAAAAAAATTGGAAACTTCATTATTTATCTGTTGAGTATTAAATAAGGAAACAAAAGGATATAGAGAAGAATTTTTTTTTTACTATTTTCAAAACAGCATTATCCATTTTAAGCATGAGAAAAAGTTGATTAAAACCTGTATTGTAAAAAGTCCTTTATGTGTATTGACTAAGCAATGGAAGAAGCTGAGAAGCTGATGTTTTTATTATGGCTGGATAGAAGGAACAATTACCAATAATTAACAACTTTTTATCTTTTTTTTTTTCTTTCTTTTCTTAAGAAATATGTGTTTATGAAAGGAAAGTATCACTTGTACTTATGAATGAGGTCTAAGGACAGGAAAATCTTCCAAAAAATCATTTATAAGATATTCTTTATCCAGAAGCCTTACAACACGTAGTAAAATCGGATCATGGAAAGTTTTATATATTATCAAATAAAGGAGGATCAGTCCACATAAGAAATCTTAAAAAAACAGTTTAAACAAAATCTAAGTAAGCTAAAGTTTAACTAACTACCTCAGCACATGTCTAACATTAATCTTTTTATGACGGTATAGCAAGTTAGGATTGTGAAATACAATTGTCATTGCTTGTTCCAACTGTTCTCTTGAGGTCAGAAATAACATTTTAGATTCTTCTGTATTGTAGCTATTATCTGTGGGCTTTATTTGTTTGGGTCTTGAAAACTTGGAAGGGTCAAGATTGTGTCACCTCCCTGGACAATGTGCTCCACTGCATGACTGACCTCGTGGTTGAACCTTCTTCTTATATCCAGTCTGAATATGCATTGTTTCAAGTTATCACTGCTGTCACTTGTCCTCACGCCATAACACCATACGCCACTTTGAAGAGCCTGGCTCTGTCTTTTCAGTAACATCCTAGTTGGTATTGAAAGTTTACTATTTGGTTCCCCTTGAAACTTTCCCTTCTTCAGTCTGAATAAGACCAATTTCAGGCAAAACAGTTTGCTTTTGCTTTTGCTTTTTGCCATTCTCCATTTTCTCAGGGTTCTACTTTTTTTATTCTGTTGATTTAATCAGTCTCTCAAAACTTGTTCACAGTAGTGGTAATTAAAATCATTCATGTAGAATTCTTAGAATCTGGGTTGATTGCAGTTCCTATGTGATATTGATAACTTTTATAGGAATATACTCTGTAAAGAGAGTCAATTCCCAATAAGCAAATTGAAATATTATCTCTTATTATTATTCCAATTCATCTCTATATGTGGCTTAGAGTATTCCACTATGCTTCTTATTGTAATGCATTCAAGCAGCATAATAATTCAGTTTATGCCACATGATTATTAGTATTACAGGAGATAAAAAAAAAAAACAACCTGCTTCCAGAATGGAAAGTGGGAAAAGTTGTTGATTTTGAAATTGAGTTACTTTTCTAATTCCTTGTAATATAGTAGTAAGCAGATAAAGTAAATCTTGAAACTTCAACAAAATTAGCCTCTTTGGTTTTCTTACTAAGATTAGAAATTAAAAACCTGCTCCTTAAATTTGTGTACTGATACGGTTTCTACCTGGAGAACTTCAAAAGGAGGTAGCTGTTTATATATGTCTCAGCTTTGCTTTAGTTTTTCATTTGTTTATGATTCTTCTAAATGACAAAGATTTGCTGAGGTGGGGAGTGGGGGCGGAAGGGCTCCTTTGGGATTTGTAACTATTCTCCTAGGATATATCAACATGCATCTTTGTTGCAATTTTTCAAAATATATTCCTGTATTCAGATTGCAGAATAATAATCCTTTCTTTTTCTGCAGTGTATTTTAGAGATGTCAGAGCATGTTGCAATTAAGCCACAGTAAATTCCTTTAAAGCATTTGGTATTATGTATATTTTAGAGATAAGTTTCATAAAAAGTGAATGGAAGGATGAGAAATAAAAAGACAGGTTTCTTCTGCACTTCAGCTGGTTTGGGGAAACCATGAAGAGGTCACAGACTGTATGCTGGTTCCTGGAGGAAGTTTGAAACTGTAAATATCATGAAGCTCAGCAATTACTGAGGCTTCTGTATAAACTGTATGGTAATGAACAGTTCAGGAGAGTTAGTGGACAGTTAAGCAATAGGAAGTGTCTCATATAAGCTGCCTGTCCACTTTCCTTCTGTAGGTAAAGAAGAGAAATACAGACTTCCAGAAGTCTCATCCCTTCCTATCTCTCTCCTTAGCCTGTAGACAGAAACGAAACAAATAGCCTATAAGAGATGCGTGGAATTTTAAATGACTGAAGTTAATTGAGATGAATCGGATGCCCACCTGCCCCGACTTCTAGTATAGGCAAGAGCAAGTGTAGATATAGGTGAAGGCACTATGGATCTATGACCATGGTTAGGAGAACTAAGGCTGAGTATTTTGCATTGCATCCAAATTAGGACAAACTTCCAAAACTTTACAATAAGAAAAACAAATACCTTAAGGGAGACTCTTTGTTCCTATAGGGCATATTCTCATCTTGCAAACTACCGTTGGAGTAATGGAGTATGCTTATGACATTGAAACGCTTCTATAGCTGTGCCAGCCCTGTTGTTTGGTGAGGCCTCTGCTGAAAATCACATACAGAATCTCTCATGTTGATTGTTGAAGTGGCCATTTGAGGAATCCAGCTATAGCAGTGTAACTGACATGGCTTTATAATACAAAGTACACAGGATTAGAGATGAGCCACACTCAAATCAAGAGTATTTTGTGAAACTGGTGACTCTCTGGTGCATAAAGAGAAACAAAACTTTGAATACTATTTTTATTAATTCTTTGGAAACTGCCCTGTGTCAAAGGCAGCCTAAGCTAACTGCCTCCTATAGGACTTCCATTATGGCTTGCTATAAAACATAAAGAAGGCAGAGAACTGTAAGAATTTCCAGACCAAGCCAAAATTTGGCAAAGGTAAATCCCAAAGTCATGATCTAACAGAATCCTTTTCTTAGCTGTCAGAGGACCAGCTCTCTGATCTCAAGGTGACATGAGCCTGGAAAATGTCATGGTATTAATTTTATACTTTGTAGGCAGATCACTTGGATCTAGATTGTCTTTTAGTACCTACCATAATATTGTTTAACTGCTTATTTTGAAATTAAAATACTGGCTCCTTAAACTTCCTCTGTAGCCTAAATATACTGGAATCTCATTATAATCTTTCTGCTTTGCCATTGAATGCTTAAAGAGTTTCATTTGCAGAATTTGCAACAGTGTGTGCAGCTCCACATACAGTAGAGTCAGTGGTACAAGCATAACCTTGTATGCCTTGTCCATGTGAGTACACCCCCCCAGAAAAATCCTGTTAACTATTTGCATGAGAAGGAGTGAAGTGTAAGTACAGGGTTGCAAAGCTGGGACTTCAGGCCAGATAATCTTAGTTTCCATAGATGTGGACTGGCAGCTAATGGGAATTTCAAAAGAACTTTGGTGACTAAAATCATGCTTGAAACTCTAAGCACCCAAATACCTTTCTAAATCAGCCTTTTTTCGTCCATATGTGATGTGTTGCACTGAATGCTGCATATATTATACCTTGCTTATTTAAAAGAGGAATGCCATATTTATTTAACGCAATATGTATTTATTGGTTCAATTTTTGTCTTTAAATTCTTCCAGCATTGTCCAAAAAATTGAGTGATGTTTTTACCACAACAGTAGCAACAAATAGCCTTTTATCTCGGTCTCTAAATTAAGGGGGTTCATGTATTTCCCACGCACGGTACATTATTAATTAAAAATAAAGGTCTATTCATTAGAATGAAAGGTCATTAATATAATTGTTCTGGGTCCTGATTAAACAAATGGAAATGGCTGGATCAGTAGAACTACAGATGCCAAAACACTTAATACCAAAGGAAGTATTCACCAAATTGCTTGATATTTCTCTATGCAATTAAATGACATGAAAGAGGTCACCAAGCTTTTTCAAAAGATGAGGTACCTATGACAGAAAAAGCATGAAAAAATGCAAAAGATGGAAGGCTCAAAATTTTTCCAATGGATTCTGTGTGAACTATAGGATAAACTTAGAAGTTCTCTTTATGTTTAAGAACATAACAGATGACAGGTGCATAAGGTACAGTAATTTGATGTGCATCAGGAAAAAGAATATCTCACCAAGGAAGAGCCAAAGGTCAATGCTAAGAGCAGCTGTATCTTTTTCATCTAAGAAACCTAGGTACACTAGGTTTACAGGATATTGTGCTGAACTTACATGGGTAATGACAATGCAGTTTAACCTCTTGATGCCAGGATATATGAGGTTTTCATGCATATTCGTATCAAATATATGTGAGGTGTAGATACAGGACAGGAGCTGCCATTTCCTTCAGGTATTTATAACAGGAGTTGCTATGACATTCTGCTACTGTTTGTATCTTAAGCCATTTTCAGTGTTAAGGGTGCTGAATTTCTTTAAATTAGTGGCCCTGAACACCTGGAGTAATACTATAGAAGTTCGTTACTATTCACTGATGGAAGAGGAGAGTCTGGATATGATTTTGAATAGTTTTGCTTTACAGTGAAATTTGCAATCTGTCTTCTGAATTGTTATCATTAAACCAGAGTAAAAGCGCTACTTTGATGTCTCATGTTAGTTATCATTACACAGTGTGGGGAAAATGAACTATATGTACTGATGAGAGAGAGACACATGGAGTTAACCTGTGCAGTTCTTAAAATTCTCAAATATTCTACACTGACTTGCCTTATTGCTTCTCTGCTTAATAAGTCACTTTTGCCCTCACTGCTCACTTCATGTGGGTTCCTATACCACTGTTCATGAAAGAAGAGAATAACTAATATAGAACTGTGAGACAGAAGCGCAGAAACCCTGAAATATTTTTGTTCTTTTCAGTCTAGAATAATAAGCGATGGAAGAGGAGGGAATTTAACTTAAGTTCTTTGTTAATTATCCTTTTATTATCATTTACCTAGGGACATCACATTCATTTAATGTAAGAGTTTTATCACCTAACTTTCCCTTCCTACCGGCTGGACATCTAGTCAGAACTAAATGCCTAGGAGAACCCTTGGAGTCAGTTCTCACCACTGGTTGTAATGGGAACCTTCAAAGCTGGGGTGGACAAGCTGCCTGTTTGCTTGGTTGCTAATATTAGATGAGATTAATTTTACCTGTGGAGCTAAAGTGAATTCTTTAGCTGTTGTTTATATCTGCTATTTATATCTGAAAATGCTATTCAGCAAGCTACTTACGTAGCTATACTTTTAGGTATATACATATGCCATATTTATTTTACTGGTGTACTTGGAAATTTCAGAAATTCCCCAGGGATTTCTTTATTGGGACCAATTACCTATCCTGACATAGTAATAGGTGTTCCCATTGTAGTTATAGGACCATGTTATCTTGAATATCAATGCATAGCTATTCCTCCCACCCAACATAATTCTCACGGTTTTCTACTTCTTTGTGTAATATAGGAGAAGACTACATGGATCTCTACCTTATACGGGGCTTGGGGGGATGGGGTGCGGCAGGATTACTGATTTCTAAGATATTTAAAAATATTGGAAGTCTCCCTAGAATGTGCAGTTAATTAAATCTTTGTAGTGCAACATATTTCATTATAAAGTTGAAGTTTATTGAAATGGAAAGTTTTGCATAAAAGGATGAATTTAAATGAAACTGTCATGTAATGAACTACTTGCTGGTCCTTTTGGTCTCAGTTTATGTTTTTCCATGGAATTTTGTAATTTATTTTCTTATTTTCCCCACCACCAGTTTAGATAGTGTTCTGAGCTGATGCATGTTAGGTCTTTTCTCTTTTAAGCCATGGCATTTAAAAAAAATTTTAAAAAATCTCCTAAAATATGTCCTCTTTCAGACCAGTGTGGGTTTTGTGGGTTTATTTGTGTGTTTTGGTTTGGTTTTGCAGTGTGGTTTTTTTGTGTTTGTTTGTTTTTTAGGGAAGACTGGGTTATTGTGGACTTTTTTTCTCTCTTAATGGCATTAATAATGTATCAGTAAAGTCAGCTTAAGTTTTTCTGTCAACGTTAAAATTCTGAGTATTTCCCAGAATATAAAGAAAAAAAAAGGAGTTTGTAGAGTTTTTGACATCTTTTCATGGCTGTAGGGATGTTGATAACAGATAACAGGAAAAGATTATAAATCTTATGATCCCAACTGTAAAGCAAGGCATGCTTGTTAATGGTAATAGTTAGGTAATACAAATTTTCCAGGTTTCCTAAGGGAAGGGAAGAATGGCTTTTCAAAAAACTGAAAAAGAAAACTTTATTGTTTGGGAATTTTTGCAGAGAGGTAAAGGGAGAAGTTAATGGTTAGATATGTTTGGATGCTTAAGAAATAATCATTACCCATCTTGGATCACTTTATTATGTGGAAAGTGGTACATTTTGTGCTTTAGTAGGTGGGAGATTTGTTTTAAACTCTTACTTTTTTTTTAATTTGCCATTTTTCCTGTTTCTGGTTTTTGAAGTTTGAATTTTATTAAAAGCAAGAGAAAAAATAAACCTTGATGTGTTTTTTTCCTGAAAAATTAAAAAAATGAGTTTTGAACTTTTGTGGCTCACGTAAAAGTGCAATAGCTACACAACAATAGATAGTTGCATAATAGCCTGCAATTTTTGGATGAAAATATTTTACTTGGTAATTTTTTAAACTGCAAGAGGAGAGCTAATATATACTCTATTTGTATACCTATATGCAAATGCACACATATACATGTATCTATTTCTATAAGTTCAATTTAAAACCGATAATTTAATACTATTCAGAAATACTTTAATAAGACTGAATTTTGTATGCTTTTTTTAAGTGTAGCCATCCTGTGTGAAACAGCAAAATCTAAAAATCTCACAGACTTTTAGAAGGAACCTCTCTTTTCTTGCTTCCCCACCCACTTGCTTTCCTAGGAATGTGCCAGTAGTCTCCAGGACTAGCTTATTCTGTGTCTTCCCAATGATGACAGCATCCCTGACTGCTTCATGACCTCAGAAATTGACATTTCTTAAAATCAGTTTTGTCTTCTCTTGAATGAAGTTCCCAAGCCTTTGTTCAGATACAGTCTTCTGACATGTAATGACCTTTTAATTTTCCCAAAAGTGAAGTGGGACTATTATGATGATTCTTCCCATTGTCAGAGAGATTTTATTATTATTTATGCTTTTTGTGAACCAGCTCTAGGTTCTGTTTGGAGAACTTAATGTCTATCAGAAACAAAGATATAACAGGTATTTGATATTTATACTTTTGGATTAATTCCAGGAAACAATGAGGCTAAGCTACATAAGTTCAAAAAAGGAGCTGTAGTCCTGCTTATGACACAGAAATCTAGTGCTGTCAGTGAAATTCTGACAGTGGGTATGTGAGTGAGAATTAGTAGAGCTGAAATGTTTAATGAAGCAAATAGAGCAATGCAAATCTCAAGGGCTTCTGAAATACAGATTATGTAACCAAGATTTTGAAAATGTACATTACATTGCTTCTTCTTGTCACACCATCCAGCATACCCCTCTTTCCTCTCTTCCACTTCTAAAAATCAATTTGATGAGACTGCTTCTAGTTTGAGCCTTGCATGGTTTCAAGAAGAACAGAACTTCTTCTGTGATACAGGAAAAAAAAATATCTCTCCATGGAAAAGGCCCTAATAGGAAATCTAATGATAGCATATTCCCTGAGGAAAGCTGCCACCTTAGACTGTGTCCCTACAGGACAGAAAGTGAACAACTACAATATTCCTTGTATGAAATGTGTATGTGCATGTGTATGGTGACATGACACAATGCTTTGTGACAGCTCATTTTATTCTGGGTCCTTCATATGACAGATAAAATGATTTCTGTAATTATTCTTCGGTATAAGACACAAAGTCAGTTCTCTTAATGCATGTACTTGGACTGTTTGGCATAAAATACATTTAGATATCTCATTTAAACACCCCTCTGGAAAAAAAATTCAGGAAATCGAAAGTGATTGAGTGGATGAGCTGCAACTGTATTGCTTCTAGGCCCAGGAAAAAGGCAAGTATAACTGGATGATTTTAATTTCAAATGTTTCATTTGCAGTGAAATTTCATCCGAAGGCTTGCATAACCAGACCTGCTTTTCTTATAGCTAAATTAGCTCTTGTTTTACTTCTAAGTTAAATTAAGATCATTGCCACCTCATGCTAAGGAGTAGGAGAAAATTTAAATATATACTTGCTTTAGAACAGAAATATACATTAACCATAGCAGTGATAAAATTCTGCTTGTCATTACAAGTATTTATCACTGCTTGTGATTAGAAATAGATGAATTATATAATTAGACATACTGCTGAGGAAATTCTTGTATATATAACTATGCCTTATTTTAAAATAATTGCTAGGTTTATAATTGGATGGGAATGTAGAATATTTTTAAAAATACCTAATACAGTTAGTAAATTAAATAAGAAAAAATATCTGTAGTCTCCTAAAGCTTGAAGAGGCTTTGTTCTGTCTGTATTTGTTGTGTAGCAATAATGCAGTTTTCATTATCCATTTAGAGAAAATTCTGCTCATCTTTGGTGATTTTTTTTTCTCTTTCTGAACATTCAGTGTGATTTTTATCATGCATTTTTGGGTTTCCAGCTGAGCTGATTTACTTTCATTCCAGGATTTAACTCAGCTGCTGTGTTTCCAGGATTACTGAATGGTCGAACCTACGTCAATGATATATTCGGTATAGTATATATCTATATATATAGAATATAAAGAAAATGGGTTTGAAACTGATATGCTTAAGAGAGAGGGAATATGTTAAAAATTCACTAAGTCATCTATCAAGGGTGCCAGAGCAACCAGTGGTTTATTTCTCAGGAAAGCAGAGAGATGGAAGGTCATGAGGGGAGATTTTTTTGATTGCTTCCTGGGAAAATTATTTGATGAGTTATTTTTGCAAAGAATATAATTTTTCTGAGGTATAGCAGGGATAGTATGAAAAGCATTCCTGATTTAATTCAGCATAAACTGATGCAGTTCTGTTAGAACCAGAACTCTATCAGGACCTCCACAAGTATCACTGGAGATGGATGTGACTTGATGTGTTTGATAATGTTACAAGTGATTCTTGATGGATTTACTGGAAGGAAATTCTGGAAATTGGGAGGGAGAGATGTTTTTACTTCTTAGTGAACTGTTCGTGTAATAACAAAGAAGTTACGATTTTTGCTCTGACCTGTCTTTGCTCAGGCATACCTTGTACTAGATTGCCAGAATGATAGGTGACATTACATATAATCCATGTGCTTGAGACTAGAAGAGTACGGAGGCTTGGAGTTAGTACAAATGTTGCTGAAATGTGGACCCTTTGGAAGAACTGGATATATTTAATTATCATGTCATCAGGAGGAACTCCTGAAAGCCTTTAAAAATGCCAAACTTATGTAGTTTTATTTGTCTGTTATACACTATGTCATACTCCTGACTCCTGGGTTTGTCTATCTGAACACTTGTGAATACACAGGAGTTTTGAAAAATTCAAACAAGTTTAAAGCTCACAAGCAAAGGTGAGGCAAGGTCAGAACAAATCCAGGTGAGATTTATAACACTCAGGGAGAGTTATCACGGTATCAGTCAATAGTATACTTAGTAATTTCCATTACCTGGAGTTTATTTTGGGAAGGCTAGGGCAGGCTTTCTTATAGAAAGATCCAGTTTGTTTAAAGTATGTCATTATTAAGGTAAGTGCTGTAACATGATTTACATAATTTTAATGCAAATTAATAATGGAAATTTGGCCATTGATGCTGCTTTTGATCTCTTATGGCTTTGTATCAAAGTGGTCACATTGAAATATTCCACAGATACACTAGGCTTTGCAAAATTCAGGTAAAATGGAGCCTAAATTCATAGTATCCTGTTTTGGTTTGGAAATCAACAGCTTGCTAGATGAAATCTTGCAAAAGTGTGTCTTTGCAAAAATTCCCTCCTCTCCAATATTTGGTCAATGTTAGTGTGGTTTGTTATTTAAAATCTCCAAATAAGGTGAGTAATTTTAAGATGTGCCAGTTTACAACCTGAACATTGGCAGTCCTGGGGTTGTGCCCACAGGAGGGATATGGTAGCAAAGAAAATACTGTGTTCCTTCCCCTATACAATGCTGTGGAGGCTCTTTGATTCCAAAAGATCTCCATTTACTATGGCTGTTGGACAGGTATGGATTCTTTATTAATGAGTATTACAGATATGACAGCTAGGATAAATTATGATAACATATTCAAGATGTGAAAACACTCTTCATAACTGGACTTAGAATATTAATTCATTATACACATATAACCAGAGATCCATGGATTAAATAGTGTGGTTGGTTTGTTTCTTATTGTGTGGGCACACATTAAGTTTTTTAATATTTTGTCTAAGTGTATTTATAAGTCTGTCCTGTATGGTAAATGCTGACTTCATAACTGTTAAAAGACAAAAATTTGCAACATCAGCAGAAGACCCTAGGAGTTCCTAAAGGTATTGATGCTTTTATTATATCCAGCTAATTTAGACTAAAATTTTACAGATGTAAATAATTAATTGCAGGATGTAATGCACTGACTTGCCAGACTGCTCTATTTTACATCTCTGTGATGAAAACCTTGAAAAATCTACTAGTGCATATTTTATGATAACTTCAACCTATACCATAATGTTACCTCATCTAATATTTGATGCCAAAATCAGTATCTTTCTTAAACTTGAAACTGAGATTTCAGCAACTCTATCAGTTTTCCCACATCAAATTCTCTGGATATAGGTCACAATTCAATCTGTCTATGATTCAGATATAGGCTCATCTCCTGCAGGTTAAAGTACCTTAAAAAAAAAAAAAAAAAGAAATCTCAGTTTACAAATGATTAGATTATTTTCTGTGGATCTGTCTAATAATTATCTGTTCTTTTCTATGGATCTGTCTAATCAATGTTCTTCATTATAAAAAAGTCTGATCAGCGAATTGAACTTGATAATTAAAATTTATATAAATGTTTTGTGGTGGACTCATCTTTTATTTTTAAGGAAGAAAACACAATTCAGTGTTCCTGTATGCTACCTGTGAAAGGTCTAAAATCTGCTGAAATTAAATGTTGCTCTCAGTTACTATCAATCCTCATTGCTTGCTGTCACACTGCAGAAGAACATAGTTAAGATTTCTGAATTACAGAGTCTTACTCTATAGCCATACACTAACAACATTTCACACTGGCATTAATGTACAATATTTATAAAACATTTTTGTTGCTGGAAAATACTGCTTCAGTAACCAAAGGGATGGAGTCATGTTCTGAATTTGATTTTGGTGGATAGTATGCTTTCTTAAAGTATTTGCAGACTGTATATATATTTTTTTCTGTTCAAAATTCACAAACGTATTTACAAAAGGTGGCTTGTTTTATCTTCCTGTAGACTAAGAAGAGAATCGTATAATTTGAAATTCAAAAAGACACCACCCAACAAGATACCTGAATTGCAGATTAAGAACTGTTCTGTGGTGAGTAAACTGAACCTTTCATTGAACTTCTTATGTAAAGGTTCTGTCAGCACATTCCTTCAAGTAAGTAGAAATTACAAAGTTGCAGTAATTGAATGAAAATGAATTGAATTGAATTGAACGAAACCTCAAAGAGTTACTCTTACAAAAATAGTATTATAAATGAAATATTTATTACTGTTTCACTACTTTAGATAAAGTATTCCATTCTAGTGCAGACCATTGGGTTTTTTTCTGGTTTGATCAATATGCTCACATTTTACTGTTACTTTGTGACATCTAATGCTGTATATTGTAGTTTTATCATCAAACAATATCTGTAGCTGATACCGTGAAGCACTTCTGCTTGCTAAGAAGTCTCTTATTACTTGACAAGCTTGTATTTTAATATTCCTATGCTGCTATATTTGCAATTATATACTATTGGGTGCCTCTTTAGGCATTGACTGTGTAGGAACCTGTCTTCATTTATTCCAGTCACATTCAGCAAAGGGATAAAGCTCATTCTTGCTGAAATTAGATCAGTTCTCACTGGAGACTGTAATGTGGCTGGCAGTGAGGGTGCTCCTTGATGCAGCCCATGGCCAAACAGCTGAGAGAGAAGTGCTGCAGACAGAATTCTTCCCACAGGGCTGACCACTCTCAGTGACAGCTGGTAATGGGTAATGCAGGGTGCTTTCTAAACTCTATGTAGGGAAGACATTCAGCTGACAGTAAGTATTACAATTTCTCCATTGTGTCATGGAATAAGGTAATATATCTAGCAAATGCATCTTGAAAACTTCTGCCTTCTCTACTTTCCAAAATTGTGATCCTACAATTATTTGAAACCAAGCAAATTTTAGCGGAAAACAAACAAAAATAAATATTTTTGCAGAACAGGCTTTATGGAATACAAGAAAAACTTGCTAGCTGAAAAAGATAATACTGTAAACCCATTTAGCTTATTGAAATGTATATTTGGAGAGATGTATATTCAATAAGCTTGGATAGAAGCAAGAATTCTAGGAATAGGCAACAGTTGGGGTTTTTTGTTTTTTGGGTTTTTTTTTTTGGTCCTACTAATATAGTTAGGAAAAATTTACAAACTTTTAAAGAAGTTCTTTTGTGGCTATTCTGGCTTCAGGAGCACTGAAAACACTACTGTATTACTGGAAGACTGAATCACTAAGAATAATTTTTTTTTTAGCTAGCCATCTTGTGAATTATATCAAGAGCACCCATATCAGATGTAAAATTTCTCAAATAGTAAACTTTAGGACAGTTCTGGAATTCCAGTAAAATATAGTTGGATCTTAACACTCTGTAGAATCTTCCCATAGATTTAACCTCTTAGGTGTATAGTAAAGAAAGGTATTACATAGAAGTAGATTACATTATAGACAAATGTATAATCTAAGTTTATTAGAGTGCTTGTAAGAGAGCACCAAAACATATGTGCCTGAACTTGAAAACAGCTAGGTTAAATAAAGCTAGTAGGAAAGACAAATATATCTAGAGAGAGGAATAACAGTCTCATAGGATAGAGCAAGAGGTCCGTAAGTTCTTCCTTTTGTACAGAAATTTAAATATGTAAATGAAATAACCTGGGAAATGGATTGAGGGAAAACTTAGAACTATATCACGAGGGAAGTGATAAATAAGTATGGGTGAATTCACACATTTAATGCACTGTACATGAGTAAATGTATGCCCAGGGGTTTTTACCTTTTGATTCTGTGACAGCACAGTGTACCACAATTACTGGTCACTTGCATGTACAAGTCTGCTTTTATATAGCTTGTTAAACTATTAGACCTGGAGAAACTATTCAGTCACATATTTTTCATTTAAAGTTATTTCATTAGAACTGTTTTTAATGGTGGAAAACTTCTGCCACATTATGCGATTTGTAAGCAATAGAAAAATATTTTCAGAATCAATGCCAGTGAAATAATTTTCTATTTTTACTTAACAACAGAAGGAAAACACAGTGAACATAACATTTTGCTACCTCTGTATCTGCTTGTGGATGGCTGACAGTTCATTAAAGAAATCTGATAGATAAATCACACTTTGTCTTTTATATCTGTACTTTTATTCTTGAAGGAGTAAATATAACTTTTCTGATAACGTGCTTTACAATGACGGCTCTAAAATTTACAAGTGTGACCTGAGTGTAGTAGGGTACGTATCCTGAGGCAGGAGCATGTTGCTTTGGATTATCTGGTGGGAGCACTGCCAGGAAGAAGCAGTGGGGGCAGGCCTGCATGAGGGGGATGGAACAGCAGTGAGCATATTCAAATCAGACAGGGCAGGGATCTGCAATAGGGAACTGCACAGCTGCCAGTAAGTAATTGTTTTCTTCACGTAGCAATCCCTGAGAGCTGGGCAGGTGTTTTGTGCCAAAGCTGGGGATTGTCTCCTGATGAGTGTACAGTGGTCATTCACTTGGCCATTGCCTTCTTACCACTGCTTCCAACTTCACCTCCAAGCCTAGTCCTACTGCTCTTCCTTCCTTTTTTCCCAGGGGCTCCGTACTGATGTGTCCCTCTACAGATGTACATACTACCTCTGTCCTATTCTGTCTGTACCTCCTCACTCTTGAGAACTATGCTTTTGTAGACCCTGTCTGTAGGATGCTGAAAAAGGCTCATTAAAAATGGATGTTTTTAAGAGGGCTGCTGTTCCACCTAAACAATTCCATACAGTTAAACATATTGCTGTAGACTAGTGAAAAATCACCCTGGATCAGATTTTTGTGCATGCTAAAATTCAGGAGGTAACTAGGCTGAGTTTGTTTAGTAGAATAAAGGGAAATGCATTCATCTGAACATTATTTGGCATGCCTGATAACAGATTTTATAGCTGATAAAGTATTTTAAGGCTCTCTTGATACTTGCACAGAAAGAACACAAAATCCAGTGAGATTTCCTTGCTTAAATAATTCTGAAATAATATACTTGTGGGTAGCAAAAAAAATAAACCAATATTGTGATATGCTTATGTAATGCTTTCAGACTAGTCTAATATAAATAGTCCTCCCAAGAGATATTCTTAAAATGGGTTGAGGAGACATAATTATTAAGAATTTCCTTATAGTATTTATAAGAAATAGATTTGTCACACCAGAGAAAAGAGAAAATACAAGAAGAAACCCCAAAGCAGCAGAACAAATGTCCTTACTGACTGGAATTATTTTGTTTTCTGTTCAATGCCAATACACACTATTTGTTTGTTCATAGGACTCCCTGGTTTTCACAGGATTCAAATCTGATAAAATAGTCTACTCTCCCTGCATGGCTTAGTTTAGGTCTTCAGTGACATCCCTGCGCACCTTAGTAACACATTATCTGTGCCAATATTGCTATGCATAAAAGTAGGTCCACGTTGTCCCAAACTAATATATGTGAAGCATATATGAGGATGGTCTGTCAATAAAGAGCATAGAGGAGGAAAGATATCTAGAGCAAGCTATAAATGCCACACAGGATAATTGCCTTAAGAGAAAGGCCCATTTCCATTTTCCAGTAAGTGTTTTCAAGCTGTGGGTCGTGATGGCCGGAAAAATTGTTGCCCAGGGGAAGACCTTTTCCTAATTCTTCTTGAAGACAAACCCAGAGTTGGAGCTGCAATGGTTTTCTAGCATATACAGAACTTGTCTTAATTGATTCGCTCTTAATAAAAGCCCTAATGTTTTATGTGTTTTTTTTCCGTTGTAACTGTGCAGGAAAATGTGTTTTGTGATACAGAAGCATTGAGCAACTACAATCTCCCACCATGACCCTGGGAAAAAAAAAAAAGTGCTATTATTTCCAATATGTGTCCCCTGGTAAGTATCATTAAGCTTTATTGTTGACTAGTAATAACCCTTTTCAATGTTTGCTCACTTCTTCAAGCAAAGGCGTGCCATTCATTACAGTTATTAAATCCTTTCCTCTATTCTTTATTTTCTCCCCAATGTTGTGTTGTCCCATCCAGATAGCTTTTAACTGGTACTATCGGAATCCGTTCACACTATTAGTTCAAAGTTTTTGTATTTCTCTGGCAATGATGCCTAAAATGAAAAGATCCAAGCACCTTGTGATTGAGCATGCTGCCAGCATAACAGATGGATGTGATTGTTGGCAACCAGGAGGCCTTATGAAGCATCGGTATCAAATGGCTAGAGACAGCCAATTTTTAATTCATATATATATGTTAGATGCTCTGGGTTTATGCACATGCTGGAGCATAATCTAATTAAGTTGATTGAATTATTTTAAATTTTGAACTATAATTCTTGAGTGTATAGTTTGAGTGTTACTTGCATACTGTTATATGCTTGAGCTGTTATATTTCTATGTCTTCAAGATTTATATTTAGTTTGCCCTGAAAAAATGCATCTTAGGGAATAAGGTCAAAGGAGTAATACCTGTGCTGGTGTCTTAGACCACATTGTGTAGGATATGATATCAATATCATGTCACATGTCCTGATCCTTTTCATGCATCCAGATTGTTGTGGGATTCTTTGCAGGAATTTACTCTTGTATTTTAATGTCACCTATTGCTGTGCTTCAGGCTGTATTCTTTTATTGTAGTTAATTTGATTATGCTGAGATAGGGCGACATTTTTGAGATATAAATGACCTTACTGTTCTTTTCCCCTCCTTTTCTGCCCCAAAATATTTACATGTGGAAACCAGTAACAGATATTTAGAAGATACCACTGGATGCTTATCTGTATCTCTTAGTTCATAATTACCGTTGAAAACAAGGCATTTTAAACTGTACTGATTTTCATTAGGGTTTTGTGATCCTAAATCAGATAAGTGCTTTATAATAGTCAACCTCAGAAATGAACAGTAGACTACCTTTTTTGAAAATGGTTGTTTGGCTATCTTGTTGAATATAAAATACATGACAAAATACTTGGCATCCTCTAGTTCATCCCATAAAACCAAGTTCTTACCCTCTTTTATTAACGTGCTATGCTCTTTCTGTTAATTTAGTTCTAAGAGACCTTGCTGTATCAGAAGCTGGGGAGTGAGAGAGTATGTAGAACTTGTGGTGTGTAATTTATCTTCACATAGTATTCACATCCAGAGAAATGAGAGAGAGAATGTTTTCTTCAAGAAATAGAAACAAGGTGTTATGGAAAGAAAATTTACAGCTTATAAAATCACTGAGATGTATTAAATTAGCACATTAAATCCAGTCCTATTAATAATTTTTAAGATAAAACCAAATAGTTCTACTTCACATTTAAAGCTAATGTCTGAGAATAATTTTTTTTTAATCGTGAGATAGTTTCATTTCAAGCTGCATTATCCTCTGAAATCTGATGTGCTATTAATAGAGACAGGCAAGCCAGTAAATAACAAGTAGAAGCGTCATTCAAAGCAAGCAGTTCAGCATTCCTATCATAAATGTGCTGAAATGAAAATAGAGAATGTGCATGAGGAATTTAATGGAATTTCCCGGTGAATTTTTAGTGACCTTGGTTTTAGGGTTCAAGAAGGCTTCTGAGTTTGCATTTATTCTAGTTCTCAAGCATACTTAAGAATGCCTGGAGATGAAAAATCACAAATCCTGAAGAATACATGAATATAAAGTGAAAAGAGAGATAGGATCATTTATAATGCAGTATCAGTGTTTCTGATTTTAAAACACCATCATGTCAAAATTCTTCCCCCCCCATATTAATAAGAAAAGACATATATTACTCCACTCCATGAGAGAGTTTTACTTAAATTGAGCTTTCATATTATGCGTTGTTTATTCTGAAGCTACCTAGATGTCTTCACACCAGCTACGATAATTAAGTTATATTTTGGATTACGATGTATACTCAGCATTTTTAAAAAATCATAATATATGCAATTTATAGCCATCCAAAGCAGCAGATTCTACAATGGCATAGTAGCAAAACTTCAGCAGTGTCTATGTAGCCATGCAGATTTGTAAGATTCCTGCCTATTCTATAAGGTAAGTCCAAATCTAGGATATTTTTTATATTAGACTTGAACCATAATGAAACCATATCATTATTAATCATGTTTTGGTTACTAGAGGCCCAGCCTGTGCCTCTTCTTCAAATACACAGAGAATTAGAATGTGTTCTGGGTACAGAGGGGCCACCTCAAACTGAGGAACTAACAACAGTACATATCAAAGTACATTTCTATACCCTAAGGACACTGGAAAAGAGGGAGGCGAATTACTAGGAAGAAAATTCAGCCTGTGTGTTTCCAGAGCTCACTACAATTAATTAGCATAGGCACTTGTACTCAAAACTGGGATTAGGTATTGAGTAGTTTTAAAATTCAGGAAAATTGGTGACTGCAGACTTTAGGAGCACTGTGTCTGCTGCTGTAATTGTTGGTATATTTCAGGAATTCAAGGAGACGCTTTCAGACTTGCTCCTTGGCAGATGCCTTCTGAATGAGTTTTTGCAGCAACACACCTCTACTGCATTTCAGCTGTAACTCTTTTCTGTGCTGGTCAATGCACACACTATTTTCAGAGGTACTGTGACAGCATACACTCCCTCTCTTACTTAAATAATTTTATTTGATTTCAAAAAAAGCAGCAGAACAGGGCAGGTTGAAATGGTGTTCCTGTTTGGAAACAGCAGAGCAGTGTTTTGTAGGATTCTGTATCTCGAATCAAAGTAAAAAAGAGTTTGATTTCCCCCACCAACCATAATAGAACACAACTCTAAGTTAGAAAATAATTTGGATACGTGTAAGATTGTTGAAGCTTCTTGCATAAGCTACACTGCTACTTTTAGGTGGAAGGTCAAAAAGTGCTAATTCTAGGGGAAAGGCTGATGAGGCTGCATAAGCAGAGGTTAAAATGCTCAGATGCATCTTTTATTCAAAGCAAGGTGCTCACAAATGAAGTGAGGAAGTGCTGGTGTAAAGCAGTGCAGAGCAGGAATATGGCTATAATTCAGAGTAAGCCATAGATTCAAAAGGTGCTGCCAGGCTAAGCTAAGAACTGATGCTGACAGGTACCTGCCAGCACTTAGGTCTGTGACTTCAGAGGCTGGGTAGAATACAGTAAAGGGAAGAAAAGATTCAGGCTAACGGAGAGTAAGGTACAGTTCCAAAAGTGCTGGTGAAGGCCAATTTTTGTTACCAGAAAGAGTGTCTGGAGTAGATTTAAGATTTGAACATTGGACTGTAGATAAAATTAGCTAGAATAAGGTGTGAATTCAGAAAGGGGCTATTACGCTAATCTAAGACTTGAGGCTGACATACCACTTGACAACAACCTTTTTGGTTTGGAGTGAGAAAATATTGCTAAACTAAGGATAAGAGATTAGAGCTGGAGTTGGTGTTAAGGTTGAAGTAGCAGGGTCATCAAGTTGCAGAAAAGTTTGTATTTGAATGGATTGCCTATGCTTAGTGTTGATGATGGTCTTTGGCTTCTGGTGGGACTAGGGCCTTGTATGGGGTGGGATGACATGTTCAGAATGGGCTGCTTGCTAAGCTCGGTCATCGAAGCTGGTAATCGTACCAGCTGCAGACTTCTGGTGAGGCATGTTACAGGTGTAGGACACACAGAGGGCCACAAGATATTTCGCTTCTTTTTACGCTCATTCATAAAGGTGATGAACAAGTGTCTTGCACAGGGTTATATGTTCTTCCATTAAATAAAGATATGACTGCTAAGACATACACACCCTTATCTGTGTATAACAGCTGTTTTCACAGTTACAGAAATTAAACACGTTCAACTGTGTTTCCCTACATTAATATTAATTTCAGCCCTTATTTTAATCAGTAGGTTTGCAAAAAGAAAATAACGTATAAGGCTTTCTCCTTGGCATGCAGCATATATGCCATGGGTGCTGTTACAAAAGGAGATTGCAAAAGTAAAGAAAATTTAAATAAATGAGGGGAGGAGAGAGAAAGCAGAGATGACTGGTTTTGATTTGAAACTGTTTGCATTTTAGGGCTCCAATTTTGTAAATCTTGTTAGCATCTGCTTAACCTTAATCACAGTAATAGTTCCTTTGATTTCAATGTATTTATATGAGTAAAGGTAAGGATGTTGAAGAATGTGCAAAAGTAAAATAAAGGTAGGCATTATGCTAATATATTTATAGTCTCTCACCCAGCTATGTCCTAATGCTGCATGTCCAAATCCAAATGAAATAACACATAAGAACATCATGTTTGTGATAACCATTTCTAATTCTTAATTTCCCACTAGGGTTTAAATTAGAATCTGTTTTGCAGATAGCCAGGCTACATTCTGAAGGCAAGTCGAGTCTTGCTGTAATTGCACTAGTTTGGATTTGTTTCCTAAACCACCTGCCTCTCTAGTTGTGCTTATTTTAGGAAATAAATCTTATGTTGGACAGGAAGTAATCTGAAATCTTATGGAATATCCTCAGTATCTTTAGGAATTTATGACAAAGACAAATTAACTATTTTGAAAAAACACAAGTAGAGCAGGAGGAAAAGTGTAATATTTACTTTGGACAGGAGTTTTACTTTGAAAAATGTGTCACCTATTTAGTTGCGTTTTTCTGTGACTTACTATTTTTATATACTCCTGTTTAAATTATTACTACATGCTTTTTTCAGCAAAGGCTGTATCTTCCCTTTTGTTCATGTCAGCACTTCTAGCTACCATCAGTGGAAGTTCTGCCCTGTATTACAGATTTCTTCTTGCTTTAGGGCTCACCAAAAGCTTGACAGCAGTAGCAGTTCAGCTGGAGAGATCACTGCTTAGTATGCTCTCACCACTTTTGTGTGTTCCTGCATCTGTTTCTCTCAGCCTTGCTTGTTTCTGTTGAGACTTATTCATAAAACAGTCACTGCAATGTGGATGTCGTAACACCTTACTTTTAGATATAGTGAGCGGCACATCAGCTCCTTGAACAGGCCACAGGTGAGCTACTGCCTTAAAGTGGAGTACCAAATCAGCAGTAGGAGACTTCTGTCTGAGAGCTGTTGGGAGACACTGCTTATACTGGGAAACTTCCAAGTGCTTCATGGCTTCTGAGGCCCTGAACTCTTCATGGCACCCCAGGTGCTAACACAGGCTGTAACACTAGATCCTCAGATGTTCACTGGTTCCCCTCTCCTCTCCTCTTATGCCTACATTCTGGTTTTCAGAGAACATAAGCCCATATATCAAGGTCAGATGGAAGTCATGGAGCCCTCACACCAGGAGCCTCTGCACTTTCTAAGTGTTCAGGTCTTTGTTGTTAGTGGTTAAATCTCACTTTTCATCCTCTTGGGATTGATATATAACCTGAACTTTGTCCCATGGAAACAAAGCAGGGCTTTCCTTTCTTGAAATGGTCACCATGATATTATATATGATAGTATGAGAGGCCCAGATTCAGTTTTCACCAAAGATGTTAATCTTTCTGGCATGTGCTTCTCGAGGATTCCCTAACCATCACAATGGGATAGAGAGAAAGGAGGAAGGGAGAGGGTGAGAAATCTCTTATGCTGTTGAAATGGTTCCCCAAGCAAGTGGTACATTCCTAGTAGCGGTACAATAAAAATTAAAGGCCCAATTTTCAGGAAAAGGGAAAGAACTCCATTTTAACCTGGGAAATTAACATTTTTAGAAATGCTTCTAAGCATGTATAAGATTTCATATCCCTTAGAACAGCATTATGAAAATGAATTCAAACTAGGAACAGCTTATGAAAATTAATTCTAGCTAAGCATATATGTGAAAAGCTGCTGAGCAACGCCACTGAAACTGAGTTACATTAATCTATTCAAATCTTTGGAGACCTGTAAAGTAAGAAACTGATGTTTCTTTCTAGTATGAGTACCTTGAAATGAAACTTCAGTAGAGATTTCAGGAAAATTTGGGAGCTAGGCTTGTAGTTTTCACCTAAATATTTCTGCAGCTGCTTCTTCTAAGCCTTACCTAAGTTTTTTCAAGTATTTTCATCTCATACAGTATATTAAGGGACCCAGTTGTGCCTATGTCCTTCTCCTGCCTATGTCCTTCTCCTGTGAAATATTATATCACAACTGAATGTGATGCCCAGGTTAAGTTTAATTAAACCAACTAAACAGCAAAATATATATCTGTCACGTTATACTTTTCTTTAGCTTGTGCCATTTAATTGTGTCAGATTAAAGTTTTTTACTCTCTCATATAGTACTTCTCATTTGTAGTAAGATGTGGGTTTTCTAAATATATCTCCAAAAAAATGCCTATATGTTCTAGTCTAATTAAAATAAAAACATTCTCTTTTGTTTTTTTTTACTACTTTTCATAGAATCATAGAATGGTTTGGATTGGAAGGGACCTTAAAGATCATCGAGTTCCAAGCCCTCTGCCGTGGGCAGGGACACCTCTCACTAGACCAGGTTGCTCAAAGCCCGTTTCAAGAGAGCTTCTCTGAAACATACTGAATTTAGCATATTCTTCTTAGGATAACAGCCCAGTTAAGTGTGCATATTCTTATTATCTTGACTATTTATAATCAAAATGCACTGAAGCCTGTCAAGAATTAGTGGCTCAGGGAGTATAGACTTGAAACCTTTGAATCTTCAATATGATTCACAATATGTCATGTATGCCATAGGTTGGTAATATAGTAATATTTCTCTCATTGATGTTTAGATGCTTCCACTAAGTGAATTGATGTCTAATTCTAACTCTTGATAACATTGTCCACTCGTGATTTAGTGCCACAAGATGTGGAGAACAAGCTGATTTATGCAGGGAGAGCCCTGTGGGATTAAGTATGTTTTAAACAGAGCATAGGCCTTGTGCTGGACCTCAGCATGTGAATTCATGTCATAATGAATGAACATTAGAATCAAAAAAAAGAACCTTTTTCATCTTAGAAAGTCTTTAATCAAATCACTGACTCTTAATTTATTATGACTTCATTTATAAGAAAAATTACTAAGCCTCTGGAGGTTAGGAAACTTTTCCAGAAGATTAAGAGTTGGTGGATGAAAAATATTTCATATACTGAAAAATTTTTTAGCTTATAGAGGTCCAATAATTATAGCAGGCATTAGGTACTATACAGTTCAGTAGAGTTGGTCTTTGTGATTTTCTTGGTGTATATCAATTATTTGATAATTTCCTCTGTAGTTTCTAAGTTTAATGTAGTTATTAGAAAATAAATTCTATTATTCCTCTTGGAAGTGTGGTACCATGTATGAGATTTTAAAGAGAAGTCATATCTGTGCGATTAGATGGGAAAGAAAAGGGGGTGATCAGAGTGAATATGAAAGAGGTAGTAGCAAGCTTTATATAAGCCTGCTTGCAGTAGCCAGGTGAATAGAACACAATTTTAATGGTCCAGATATATAGAGTTCTTTCTTATCACTTCCTTTGGGCTTTCTTATAGAGTGCCCTGTTTCCACCAAAGGCTTCTGTCTGTCTGTTTGCCTCTTGCTATGCTAATTCAGGGCTCCTACTATCAGTTATTTTACAATTTCATTAGGATGAAACATCATCGTTGTAAACTGGCAGTCAGGTGAAGGCCAGGAGCCTGAAAGGTGAAGCTGACATTTTCTTAAGTTCACTTGATTTTTTTTTTTTTCCGTAGCAAACTATGTGCAGATAATTTAGGTCTTTGAAAGCGTATTACCCCTATAACCATTTTAATCTCTGTGACCTTATTAGATCCATAGTATCTCTGACCCTGGCCAGTGACCTGCCAGTGTGTGTCTGGGGGATGCAGAGTTAGTGTTCCTCACTGTTAGCCCTTCAGTGCATCAGAAGCCTGTAGGGAATGAGGTTGAGAAAGTCACAGCTTCATTTCACACTAGTTTAATGAGGTTAGTGATAGACTTTGAGAGAGATCACTTGATTGATTTCTTGGCAAGCAGCCATTGCAGAATTCCTCATTAGGATGTCTCTTTCAATTTCTCCTAAATTACAGTCATCAAACAGCCAAAGCCTGTCCAGGGCTGAGAAGAAACAAAATGAACTTTTAAATTTGTTTAGGACAGAATAAAATGAGCAATTTAGAAAAGGGCTGGAATACATACTTGATTTATATCTAGATACTGGTAGTTCTTACTCATATATTGTTTAGGTTAATGATTTTTGTTGCTGCATGTACCGTACAGCAAACTTAAAGAAGACTGTTTTTTGGGTTTTTTTTTTTTTTTTAGAAAAAGCCGAGGGAGGGGGAGAAATTTGGTAAAGTTACACAGGATAGGAAAATAAGACCCAGACAAAAGTTCTGTTAGTACTAGGTCTTTCTCTCTTTCTCCCCCTTTAACATTAAAATAGACATATATTATAATAAATAAGGTATACATGGGCTGTTTCTATTATTTGCATTCTCCTGAGTACTTCGTATCTCACCATAGCACTGAAACCTAAGAGATGACAATGCTATCCATGGTGTAAGAATCATCTACTAGCCAGTTAAGACCATATATCTGTGAAAATCAGGACCTCTCAGCTATTTGAAACTTTGCAATGTGTGCAAATATTACTTTAGCTCTCAGTGCTTACTTGTGACCAATTTGTTGAACTTGCTTGTGGTTGATTGTCTATTTAGTTCAAATGGAATGCAAAACAGCTAGCACCAGATTTGTAATATGAAGGCTCACAAAAATATTGTAGAATCTTTGCCATAGCCACTTTCTTTTCCACTGCATTTATCCACTACTTAGGGGGGATAAGGAGAATCCTGAGGTAAATTAATTCTAAATAAACTTTTGCAAATAATTTCTAATGTTAATTTGAAATTTCGTGGACTGCTGTTCTTGTCCACAGGCTGAGTGGCTACCAAAATATAGAAAGGTTGTACAAGAAGAATTCAGTTCTCAATGTATTCCTCTGTTAGACTCTTACCTAAGGGTACCTACCTTCCTCATCTGCCCATTGTTAAAAACAAAATTCTAGGTTGAATGTATTTGTACTTCTTACTGATATTGCTTTCTAAAAGAAAAAGCCAAATATCTCTTGGCTTCATTACAACTGCAGTTCCCACGTGTCATGAATATTCATTTAAAAAGCAAGAATATTCATGGAAAGTAAACATAGAAAAGAGGCCAACTTAATAGAAAAATCAAAACCACATATGTGTCATTTTGATGCCATCACCAAGAAAAATACCATGGAAATTATCTTACTGTATTTCAAAAAAAAAAAAAATTTTCATTATTGTTTCCTTTTTCAGTTAAAATTGTTCTGTTTTCTAAAGGCAGATCTTTTAGGATATATGAAGCATTTTTTTGTAAGGCCATTTGGGACTGAGAGAGAAGAACTGATGATTGTGTAGAGTGACCTTTTAGACTACTTTTACACTAGAGACAATCCCCAGTGAAGACATTTAAGTAGGGTGATTTTTTTATTTTTTATTTTTATTCTCTTGATGGCTCTTTCTCAGAAGGTATCATTTAACTGATCTGTTTGCTTTCATATAAAGAGTAGCAAAAAATATCAAAACAAGAATGTCATCACGTGTATCTCTGAAAAGGACATAGTAGAAAAAAGGCAGAGGTATCTTGTATTAAAAGAAATAGATTGCACGCTATTTTTGTGGTGTGTTCTAGCTATTGATTCACCCAAAGGACAGTAGCATTTCTCAGTTGCTCTGTAACCCTTCACAAGAAAGCAGATGTCTGGGTCAGAGATAATTGTTTTCTAAGTTATGATTCATGGCTTACACGAACTGGCTCTTCAAATACCACTGTTTAAATACCCAGTAGGGGAACAAGAGTCACTGTATTAAGTAAACATGCTTTATGATGACATGAAACTATTTATATTCTTGAACTTTTTGTTGTTCTCTTCCTTGAGTTCTTTTATGCCTATCTAAAATGATAAGTATGGTAGTTACTATTAGTATAAAATGATCAGGCTAATAGTGCTTTTGCAAATACATAATATACTGTATTTGAAATTAATCTTGTAAAAGAAAGGAACACTAAAGCATGTATTTAAATGTTTTCTGCTTTGTTTCCCTTTATTTAACAATCAGCCCTCTCTTCTGTTCAAGGAGACCAGCCCTCCTGAAGTACTGAAAGTGCACTGTTGTTAGACAGCTTTTTAATTATTTTAAGTCTTTTCTAGAGTCCTAAGTATGTTACCTCTCTCTCTCTTTTGTTGTTGGTTTTGGGTTTTTTTTGTTTGCTTGTTTAAAAATAGAAAATCAAGCACATTTACCTGTTTACCCAGTATGTCCTATAACCTGACTTAGGAGAATGATTTCTCATGCAAGCAAGGGTTAAGGTTCTCTTAACAAGCAGGGACAAGTTTTGTCTGCTGAATGATACCCCAGTTAAAGATGTGTTACTCATTGCTAGGATATTTTGAAATTTTATAGCAACTTTGTAGGATCTTCATGTATGTGTTTTTGTAGATAGTCTGTTAGTTTTTCAGGTAATACATTATTCAAAGCATAGCATAGCATATCCATTCATGTAAGTTACAGTGATGCAAGCGTCATGTGATTAAAAACCATCTTAATGGATTCATGTGGTTTGTGTGACAAAAGAAGCCTGGTCTTCATTAGTAGGCTCCCAAGAACATCCAGCTGTACTCCTTGAAACTGCGTTGTTCCTTAATAAAATTTTTAAAGAATAACTATCCCTACTATTTATTTTTTAATGCAGCACTGCCTAATTGCCTAATTGCCACAGCTGGACTGTTTTAGACACTGTACAAATACACATTATGTAAAAGTTCTAAAACACAGATTTTAAACCCCCCCACCCCATCAATTTTATAATTAGTGGTCAAACATCTGTCAAAATTAATGACAAAGCTACAGTTCTATTGAATTTGAAGCTTAGTATTTGATCCAAAACATGCCTAAAAAGATTTTCCTTGCATAATCTGTATTGTCATTCTATCTATTTTGAAATTCTGATTATGGATCTTGTTTGTATGAGGCTACTTTAATCAGAACAGATAAAAGAAAATTAATCTTTTATATTCTTTACATATTATTTTGTGGGAGCCTGAAATTACAAGTTCTATGATTAACCTCATGTGAAGGGAAAAATATTCAGATATCATATTTTGGATGTATTTTCTTGACAGAATTATTTTGCTCAAAATGCCACTTCTGGCAAGATGCATCTTCTCTCAGTGCATTGTGCATGTTGTCTGGTCTCTTGTTTGTTTAAGAAAGGAAGGCCTATAGGATGGTCAATGCTTGACACTCTTCCGTGCTTTCAGTACTCCTTTAGTGCTGCTGTTTGAAGCCAACCAAAGCAACTTAGCACAGTATTACACTTCTGGTAAAAGTTCCTTCTTTTATGCCATGATGAGATGAGAAAAGGTCAGTTGTTATAAATGATGCATTTTATAACTTCTGCGTGTTATTGATTTCTGAAATGGCAATGCCCATTGACTGAACTGTTTCAATTCTTCTCATTCTGAGAAAAACACCATACTTTTTTTTTTTTTCATTTAAATTCAGGGGAAAAAAACAAAGCAAGGAAATTCACATTTCAGATGAGAATGTTAGTCATCATTTTGTATCTGAATCCTGTTTCATAACACAATGCGGAAACGTGTTGCCCTCAGATAAGATGTTCCACCAGAAGCTGATCTCAGCAGAGCTTCTGTTCCTCTCAGAGCTGATTTTGATTTACAAAAACCACTCAAGTCATTTTGACTGATGTTTCTGACTGATGGAGCAGGTTCAAGCTGGAGGCCTGTAACCAGTGGTGTCCCCCAGGGGTCAATACTTGGTCCAGTCGTGTTCAACATATTCATCAGTGACCTGGACGAGGGGACAGAGTGTATCCTCAGCAAGTTTGCTGATGATACCAAACTG
>JAOXNO010000004.1:12829075-12860015 GCA_028565335.1 Limnodromus scolopaceus | reverse complement strand
AGCAGGGGAGTTGGACTAGATGATCTCTATGGTCCCTTCCAACTCTAAAAATTCAGTGAAATTCAGTGAAAATTCCAAAATCAGTGAGTTGTTCCAAAGACAGTAAGTTGAAGTGGAGCATCACCTGCAAGTAACTTCACTTTTAAAAAGATAAACACCATCAACAAAAACCAACCCTCTCTCCTGTACTTCATTACTCTGTAGCTTAGTGGAAAAGTATCATGTTCAGTGGTTGAGGTCTAAAGAGACCTTGAACTGAGAGAAATGCTATGCTGAGCTGTAGTAATTAAAACAACCGATTGAATTTTTAGCAAGACTACAATCTTGCAGTAACATGAACTACTTGAAGTGTTTGCATTTGCTTAACACTAATTCTACAGCAAGAATTTTAGCTATATTAGCTGTGCATTTGTACATCATTGCTTTCTTGCTCCATTTGGCATACTGCCAGGAGCTGTTGATTAGAGATTTCATATCTCTTGCAATCCAGGAAACAGTTTTCTGCAGGACGCCTTTCACTGACAGATTTTTAACTAAGGTTTGTATATATAGTTGTAGCGTCAGGTGTAACTGACATAGTGTCAGTTTACTCAGTATTTACTTTTTTACACAGTATTATACTTTTTTAATTCCTTAAGGACTTTGATCATGCCTTGTGCAAATCAACTCAAACCTGTGTAGCACAGACATGAACCTAGAACCTTGTATAGTAAAGAAAATCTGGCAAAATATTTTTCCCTAGGAAAGCCTTTTATAGCTGGTCTCTTTTTCATGAATGGTAAATTATGGGAAATGTCATAATTACTTATTCAACCCACTTAACTGCACCTCATATTATAGTAAATTGAAATGTTTGCTTAAGGTTTGGTATTAGAACTGCTTTGTATCCTGTTACATGTGTTTATTATTGTTAGACTTTTTATCATGTATTTTTATCCTTGCACAACCTCTTTCTGAAGTTTCAATACCTGGTGGTGTTACGTGGAAGTTAAAGTTGAGAAACAGCACATTTTTCAACATAATGTTCTTCTCATATCAGTTTCTGAATTCAGTAATAAAATTCAGTAATAACTTTCAGACAATTTATTCCACAACCAAGTGGATTTTCTTCACGTCACTCAGAGTTTGTAACTAAGTACAAATGAAACTGTCAGACTACCCATCTAATTAGGTATCTATTGTCAACCTGGTGGTCTTGAAAGCAGCTCATCATTATACTCTACAGAAGCAAAGCTACTATATTTCCATTCCTTTTGTATTATAGTGGAAGATCCTTTCGTATCAAAGAGATTTTTAATTGCACGATTCTAGACAGCTCTCTATTATTTTCACAGTATCTCATACGAAGACCCACAACCCCTACATGTTTAAAATTACATCATTCAGCATAACTTTATTTATTTTTCCTTGGGAATTATTTTCAAACTGAGAAATAGCATTCACCAGAAGACTGGAGACTGAGCCATATGCTCTTGTCTGCTTATACAGTGCAAAGGAAAACTGAACGGCTCTTACTGTATGTATGAGAGTAGAGGATTGCTACTTGAAGGGGAAAAACTCGGCTACTTTCCTTGTTATTTAATTGCCTCTTCAACATGCAGGTTCTGTGCATCAGCTGTCCTCTAAGCAAAACGTTAATTTCTCAGGAATACATAAAATTTCACAGTGTAGTCATTTAATAAGTGTACTTCAGAAAAGGGCATCTATATTGGGTTGGCATTTTTTGGTAATGCAAATAAGAATAAAGATCTAGGTTTTGGTCACTGGAAGGAGCTGCCTGTATAGACTGTCCTTTACTAGAATTTCCATGTATTGCTAACAATGTAATTTTAAACTAAAAATCCAGTCTTCCCCAGGAGTCTCATATTAGATTCCTCTTTTTTAAAGGGAGAGGAAGGAAGAAACAGCTTGACTCCTCAGCATAAAATGTCAAGAGAAGTTCAAGGCCACTTTTCTCAGAGAATTTAGGCAGTACAGAACAGTTGATTTCTACTTGTTGTTTTTCTGTTGTCGCTTTCATTGCCCTGAAGGTATGCTCTAGCTAAACTTTAGACAGATATTAGAACACCAGAAGTATTTAGGAAAAATCTTCAAATTGTTAGTTCTGTTATGATAACAGAAAAAAATGAGCTTGTATTGCTTAGAGGGCATGTGGTTCTGAAGAATCTGAAGGATCTACCACAGACATCATTTTCCCACTAAGGCGCCTCTTGTCCCACCTTTCCTTTCAGCAGGTAATGGTGAGGTTTTTTTTGTTGGTTTGGTTTGGATTTTTTTTGGCACAAGTTAACATGTCTTTTTCAGTTGTTATACATTGGGAATCACATGACCTTTTCCATCTCTGAAATTGAAATGGCAATAGCAAAAGGCCAGACAGAAAATGTCTACAAATATCTAGCCAGGACAAAAAATTTCACATCCAGCTTTGAGAAAATTCAATCAAATCTTTATTTGTTCACAAACACTGATTACACTTCAGCCAGGATTGTTTGCATTTTTGCATTTTATGTTCTAGTAAGAATGTCTTCCATCACTCTTGGATGAGTGTTAAGTGTTTCCTTGGTGTTTGTTTGAATGATCAAGTTTTAAGATTTTATTTTTTTTAGGCAAGGTAATTGATTAGACTGCTATGTTTTCAGCAGGTATGTTGTACTTCTAACTACAAATATACCTACTGCAAACTCAAGACTTGGAAGAAAATTCTGGAAAAAATAAAAATTCAAAATGCAGAAATGCTTAAACCTTGAAGTATTATTAAACGAGATGCCAGTGATATTTGTACACTGCTAACAGAGATATCTTGAACAATGATTTATGGATTTTCACATCATTATCATTGCTGTAGATTCTTTTTTCCTTCTGTTCAGTGCAGCTTTTTTATTTCTTTCATCCCACCTAAGATTCCTCTTCTGAACATGGTTTGGTGGGTCATTATATATATCGTGTTTCAATCAGAAAACAAGGCATACTAAGAAGAAAGGAAAATAATTCAAAGAAAGAAAACCAAAAGATTTGAAATACAAATTATTTTATTATTTTTTTCCACTTTTGCGATAAGAAAGAACAACATTAGTTTGGAAATAAATGCTCAGCTTATGTTTTTGATATGTGTTTGAAGATCATAATAATCAGTATTAATTTTGGGCCATATAATTGATGATCAGAAATAATTATCAAGATGACTAGTTTTTAATTTTCTGTTTTTTTAAATAAAGTATTGCAGACAGCTGATCCTAAGTCCAGATAGACTTGTATTAGTTTATTTTCTTTGTTTCTGCTGCGATAGATATTTTTGTACCAGCTTTATATGGATATTCTGCTTTGAATTGTAAGATTCAAATTTATTTGAACATTATAATTTAATGTTAAGGATAGACCAAGGAAAAGTCCATACCAAATTTTATTTACTAGTGGAGATGCACCCTTTATCTCTTGCTCTTCTTAACTGGTGGTATAACATATAATACCATGATTGCCCTTCCTGGTTGTTTAACATTCTTTTATACTACTATCCCAACCGTCCTAACAGTGATGACTTGATTGGTATCTTACTTGGAACCACTTAGTTCTCATAATGTTAACAGTATACAACATTTCAGTATGCAAGTCCCTCCTTCAGCACCCCTTCATTTCAAACAACAAGCATGCAGCATGTGCATTTCTTGCTGTATCGGAGGGTTTCTGCTTTGTAGTAATCTCTGTGAGCATCCAGATCTCGCTTCACTGATAACTGCTGGGAGACAGAACGGAAGAGCATGTTTTCTTAGTTCTACCTTGGTCTTGATGTGATCAATTTCTAGTTGCTTTTAATCTTTTCATTAGCACCCCTGTATATGTATACATATACTTGTGTTTTCCTCTCAAGTGGATTGTTTGCGGTGTACTAGGGTTTTTTCCTTCAGGCTTGTCACTACACAAAGGGCCTTCGTTGTCCTAAATATTCTAAAACATGTAATACATAATCTGCTCAAGTAAATTTACTAAATTCTGTCCTAATTACAGTTACATGTTTTTGCCATTTCCAATTTTGTTTGTAAGAAATCTTTCAAGAACTCTATGAACAATTCAGAAGATGTTGGATGATCCTTTTTTTTCCCCCTGTCTTCATTTAATCTGTAAGTAGCCCATTTTTATATAGTTAATACTTTCCAGTTACTCTGTGTTTGAGGGCCCTAACATTTATTTTTTTTTTCGGCATTGGCTGAAATTTTGTCAGTGGGTTGCAATTTTTTGCAGTGAATACTGTGCCTCTGCACTGTATTCTGTATTCATTATAGAAGTGCTGCAGTGTGCTTGAATATGCAATATATACACACTCCTAGTGGGATTTGTAAATTATTGCTATAGAAAAATTGCGAGATGCAGGAAAAATGGTAGAAAAAGATGAGCTAAGATCAGGGTAATTGGAAGACAAGGGTGCCATCGAGATACCAATACTACTTTCTACCACATCACCTATATTTTAGAAGCTCTCCAAATGCCTTGTAAATCCCATGAGGGAGTGTGTGTACATTGTATATGCAAGTGATCTACATTACCACTACAATCCATTACTGTTGACATCCCTGTGAGGTAGATAAGATGTGTTTAATTAAGGCAATGATCTTCAACCATTGCAGACCAGGTATCCCAGATGGTATGTACCAGATGGTATATTCCTGATGATTGGTGTCTTAAAAATACCCAGTTCAGAAAGAGAGCTGAAACATCAGTGACAGTCAGAATGACAGAATGCCCCTGAGCAAATACTCCCATACTGTGTGTTTAAGTGTATCTTGGTTTGAATCGTATCAGAGAACTTGTAAAAGCCAATGAAGTTTCCTCAAAAACTTCCTTACAGAAGTGAAATCTCCTATATATGTAAAGTAAGAGGGTATACAACTTCAAGCATACTGGCTTTACTAGCTTCAGTACACTAAAATAATACAGGTTCAATTATGTTAGTAATTTATGACATTTGGTTGTTTAACCACCAGGGAAACCTTTCCAACGTTTATGGATCTTGCGCTGGACCAGGTGAAGTGATAGTGCTATGCACAGATGAAGTCAACATAGTAAGGCTTACAAAAAGCAACATTAAATGTTTAGACTCTTTACAAAGTAATAATTACCTTAGGTGATAAAAACAAATGCTTAATTGTCCTTGGATGATCTGATCAATATTGTCAAAACCACCTGTTTCTGCAGGTTGCTTAAATGTAATGCCACAACTGTGGTCCTTGGTGGAAAACTGAAACAAATATTATATTCCACAAAAAGCTGGAAAGATACAGAACTCTTGAAAATAATATTTTCTTTTCCCATAAGTTTAGGAAAAATACAGTTAATTCTTATTGCAACCAACTCATTATCAGCTTTCAAAAATTGTAAGTAACGATAAAGATGGAAGGACTGAGTAGACAGATGTTTAACCAATGGTTCTACATTAGAAATTTTGAAGGGCAGGAGGAAAACAAGTTGAAGAGATGTGAACAGTCATATCCAAACTTTACTACTATATTCTGGAGGATTTGCAGCCACGTCTTTTTATTACATGTCATTGAGTAGCTTTGCTTCAGCTTAGCTGAAGGTGTACACTTTATCTGAGCAGAGACTTTGGTATTTGCTGAGCTATGCATCAACCTTCACCTGAAATTCTCAGTGTGGAGCGCCCAGTAGAACAAGACCACAGCTGTGTACATTCCTGCAGTGTTTGTGGCCCGTTTGCCCATCATGTTCTTCTTCACATTTCATTTGGGAGTGACTGTCCCTCTTCTTCCGTAAGTTTTAATTTAATTATTATATGTCAGCATTAAATGCATGCCAAGTCAACCCTAAAAGCATAACATAAAACTAAACATAAAGAATTAAACTTCTTTCCTGTTTTGGCATTTCGAATTCCTGCAGACACTAGAAGGTTCCAACTATATTAATTATGTTTATGCTAATTGCAGCAGAGCTGCACATTTTTCTGATGTTGCTTGAATTCTCTCAATATTGAAGATTCCCTCACTTAAGCTTTCAGAGATAATTTAAGAAATGTTAGTTAAAATATCAATGTCTTTTTTCTTCTTCTTCTTTACGATTGGTCAGGAATAATTTGGTTATGCTAGAGAGTGATTTTTGCTTAATATTAGTTGTCCCCAAGAACATTTCCTACCAAGAAATGTGTGACCTTAATACAATTTGCAGTCTTTGTGTGATGTGAATCAGGTGATGTTATCTTCATGAATTCACCTTCCATTTTTATTATTGTGGAGTCAACAATACAACTTTAGAGACATCTTTAGTGCAACTGTCAGTATAGTGGGCTCGATTCCAGTGAGAAGAGGTCAATGCAACATCTGTCTCTTATTTGCCTACACACTAATGCACGCCATTCTGCTACTTCAGGAATCTCTGGAGTATAATATAAACTGAGATTTAATGACTTGGAACCTGCTATTTCAACTGATATTTTGACAAGCTGCTAGCGTGTTGTGGCTTACACAAGGCCTTTTTTTTTATTATTATTATTTTTTAATCCTTCGCAGAGAGTGGCTATATTGGCAGCAGATTCTACATGCTGGTTTAACGTATTTTCCAAAGTGAAGGTTCCATGAGGAAAAAAGGGTTAGATGTGCAGAACTGAGAAATTCTGGAGTACCTGGCACAAAAGTACTCATCCTGTTTATTTATTAAATTATTGTAGACATGAAGTGATTCTGAATCTGAACTAGGATGTTAAAAACCATTAGGTCAGCTGAAATAGGGGTATTTAGAACATGTTTTTATTGTCTTTTCTTGACGTGTAGACACAGCCTTCCAAAACCATTGGATTTAATAAAAATCAGGTATCTTCATATTACTGATAATTTGAACATTGATTGTACATTTCTAAAACAGGTGGTTTAGAGGATATTGCCGACTGTATGCTACCACTAAAACATTTTTAATCATTGGTGGCAAGCTTCAGAGTAAAACTGAGTAAAACAGCAATTTCTTGAATTAAGAGGCACACCAGAGTTTAAGCTGTCCCATTGAAGTGTATCTCAGTGTTTTAGTTAAAGCTGCTTTTGGCTCTCCTAGGTTTCACTGGTTTTGTGGGAGGCATTTCGCTTCCCATAACATTTATTAATCCTTTATGAGGAAAAATGCATGACATGCATTGGGAAGAACAATTGATTTTGTAACTGAAGTCATAAAGCATGTCCTAGGCTTCAATGAGTTACAAGGAGCGTAAAATGAGAAGTTCCCATGAACGTCAGTACATCAGAGTCTGATCTTGTTTCCATAAGTCTAATCACAGATATGGCTATGTGTACCATATGAAATTACTCTGATATTACCCTGCTTTTACTGAGATCTGGATGTCATGGCTTTTTCTATCAGCGTATGGTGTCCTTGAGTAAGGGTGATGCTTCTCTGTTAGCGTGATTCAGCTAAATGCTGCAATTGCAGAAGGTAAACTATTTTTAGTTAATGCAATTTTTAAAAACTCAATTTCACTACTCAGCAAAAAGTAGTGATCAGCACACACTCGATGCAATCAAAGAAAATGCAGGACAGCCTTCTCTCTTTGCATTGCAGTTCTTTCTGTTCTCTTTTTATCATGAGAAAACCTATGTATCCAACAGCCACGAAGTGGGAAGGAAATACTGATGATTGGACTGGAAGGAAATATTGTACGGTGTGACCAGGTCTCCATAATGAATGGAAGATTTGCTGCTCACCTGACTGCTCACTTGACCAGCATCTGCCAGTCAATCTGGGTGTGATGCCTTATGCCACATTACCTCTGAGCTGTTTTGGGAGTGACGGGAGTGTGGGTTTTCTCTGCCAGAATAGTGTCATAACCAGTGATTCCTGGAAGAACAGTGTGGGAAGAGTAACTGGAGTTAAATGTCAGAGGAAATATATGAAAAAAAACCACTTTATGCTACTGTGTTTTGGAATTTAGATGTAATCTTAGAGTATGTTTTTGGGTTTATTTTTAAAGAACTAATAGAGAAAGAAACGAATTTAAAGACTAGTTGATAAATTGGTCTCTGCTTTCTTGAGAAACCAACAAAATTGATGTGTCTGTTGCTACTTCTCCCATAGAATGTATCAGTGGCTCCAGATTGCTATAAACAGTTTATTTGGTCCTGAACTAAGGGATTGCTTACTTAACATTTCAGTTATGATTAAAGCTAGTGGGAAATACAATGTATATAGGAATTCTCAGTCCCAGGTTCCTTCTGAAACAGTGGCAGGATTTCAAGTTTCTTAAACATATTTGGTTTACTTTGTTCTACCCTGGAACATTTTCAGTGCAAAGTTCTGCTTCAAAAGAGATCTTATAGTCTTTTTAGTAGAGAAGATTCAGGGTTTGGGGCTACAGTCATTGAATGTTAATGTCATAGTTAAAATGAATACATTAAAGCATGGTCAAACCATTGTATCTGGCTTTATATATTCAACTAGTAAGTCTATCAATTAAAAATTGATTGATTTTGGTTTTAATGCAGAGCGCTTAGCTTATTTGTCTTTTCCTAATAATTTGTTATTCCGATACCTTCTCTTTGACTGTAGTTCATTCAATAAATATTAGTACAAGTGGATTACTTCGGAAATGAAAATGAGTGCCCTCAGAGCACTTTTCTGCAGAAACTAAATTTTGGCTTCTATTCTGGAAAACCCATGACTGCCAAAACCATTCACGGATTTGGATTTCTCACCAGACCAAACTAGACCATCTGGAAAATGGAGCAGCATCTGCACGTGCCTTTCACAGACCTGTCTTTGGAAATTTAACTTAAAATTAGTCTCTCCATACCTGATGTTCTTGGACAAAATCAAGAGGCCAGAAATTACAAGCATAAACATGGTATGTTTATGCTTGACATACATTACATATTACAACATAGTATGTTTTATTTTTAAATTATAAAACTCAAGGCCAGATTAATTCTGCTGTACACAAATATATAGAAATGGCTGTGTTTGGTTGAGAAGAACATCGGTGGGTTTTATTTCCAAACCTCCATATGCAACCACTATGATTTTAAAACCTTTTCAACTCATTGTAAAATAAAATCTGAAGGTTACATCAAATTTGATTCTGACATAAACAATTTTAAAGCTGACATCATCAGAGTACTGGATAATATAATATTCATTTACTATCTAGTCTCTGCTCTGGACCCTTTCTTTGAGACATCCATGTGCAGATAGACTTTGCTTCAAACAGGATGATTTGAGAGAGACTGGACTGAGATAAAGTGTGTATTTGTTTCATTTTGCTACGTTATACTGCTTTATCAATGTAGTGAAAAAGCCCTTTCGGACTTTGTCCCTATTGTGACATTTTGTCACTAATAGGGTACGTTTTCAGAAGCAGTAGTATTAGCTTTGTCTCCTTAGAAAGGTAAATAGAGACTCATGGGGGTGTGTCAAAGGTTTCTCTCTGTGATTAGATTGCTGGCTTTTTCATCAGACATCCTGATTATAGAACTTCTTCCAGAATTAGTGCATGAAAGCTGGTTCACATATTTCTATATGCTACTTCAGTGCAATCTCTGCTGACATATGACCAAGCATAATCAATACAGAATTTCATTAAAATGTATCCATAGTAACAAATTAAAAATATGGTTTAACATTACTCCTTATTGAGCGTAACATTGAGTAGACATTATCATGCTTCAGTTGTGGATTCCTTCACTTATAATCTGTTCAGGAACCTGCAGCAATGGTTTTCACACTTACTGATGGTTCTGATCCAGCTGAGCTCACACAGAATAATACAATTATTAGAATGGATAATGACCGTAGCAGAAAACAAATGCTTCTTGAACTATTAACTAGTTGTTATATTAACTATTGGAACTTACTGCAAGCACCCAAATGAGCGGTGATCACATTTGTTTTAAGATATACGGAAGATTCAGTACTAATAATAGCATATTATTTCAATATGCTTGGAATCTTGTGAAAATTAAATATTTTTCATTGTGTTCTACAATACTACATTTAAAAAAACCCCAAACTGTCAAGAATCTTTCACCTGTGGTGGCCTGAAATAACCCTCCTATAAATCACTGTCAAATCTTGTGTGTAGGTTCTAGTCTCTACCTTAATCTGTAAATTCAAGATAAGTAGTATCTATTTTAGCACATATGTCTTTTTTTTATTGTACTTTAAATTTCAGATAGATTTCAGCAAGGGTGACGTTCAGGAAATGCTTCTACCAAGCACAAAAGCAGATGAAGCCTTTATTCTGGGTAAAAAAAAAAAAAAAAAAAAGATATTTGCATGCCTTTCTGGTTAATATAATCTTTAAATTACCTTAGATCCGGAGAACCTACTGCTTTTTTCATTATTCACTCATCTCAGTTAATTTTGTAATATAATTCCGAAGGACCGACAACTGCAAGTTTTACCTCTAGTTTTGTTTGTAACCACAGAAGGTACCAGGCTCCATATTAGCCCAAACATGCTGATGAATCTAACATGTACTTTGGCATTTTTGCAAAGGTTTTGATTTTTCTCTAGAAATTCCTGGAAATTGGACCTGGAAATTCCATGTGTATGCTCAAATTTCTTGAAGTTTTTCTTTGACACAGAATCCACTGGCGTTTTCAGACTGTTTCTTACAGTGAAAATTCACTATTAATATTGTCCTTGATGTTCTTTCCAGCTGATCCCAGCTTGTTTCTTCTACAGATTATCTAATTTTGTTGCAACTGCGAAACATGGACTAAACCTGCTCATTCAGTGAACATGCCAGAAAATTGTATTTCCTTATCAGGTTGCATTGCTTCAATCTGTGTAGCACATATGAACCAATTTCCCTGCATCATTTTAACCATTGCCAAGTCGAGTCTATCACGATTTTTTTGATTCAGCTTATATTCAGGAATTGATTCACTTCCTCTTTCCATCTGTAAAAAGGATAAGTCCTCTTCAAGCACCACTGACTTTGGGGATAGGTGACTGTATATAATTTCTGCAGCATCAGTGAGTGTTTTCTTCATTCCTTGTAGGATCTGTAAGACTGCACAATAGGTTTATATCTAGTATGCCTTTATTAATCTCGATTCTATTACATAAAGTTCTCATAGTTTTCCTAACAGATAGTATGATGGCCGTGTTGGTTTGGGTAGCCAAATACTTGAGGAAAGGTTTTTCAGAGAGGCTGGATTGGAGATTTTTGCACTTTGTAATCTGAGCCACATACTGATAGGCTGGAGTTACGGCTTCATTTTTTATGGCTTTCATAGAAACATTTATGTTAGAAAAGACACTTAAGATCATCAAGTCCAATAGTTAACCAAATTCTACCGAGTCCACCAAGACCTCGCAACACTCGCAGCATCTCTGCCTTAGAACTGTGATTTGATCTTTACAGCTGGGTCATAGTACCTGGATTGTGCACACTGTAAGTGTGGGAGACCACTCTTGAACAGCTATGTTTGAAATGTATTGTGAAGAAGCTACACTCTCTGCTGGAGACCTAAACCGTCAAATTTATGCCTCAGAAGAATTATAAAATCTGTTCTGCTAGCCACTGGAAACCTGCAGTGTTTTCAAGGGAAATAGGGATAAGTATGAATAAGCAAATAAACAGAATACCTTTTAAAAAAGAAATTATCAGCCCAACTTGTTCTCCTTTCATTTTCCTATTCCCTACGAGACACTACTGACTGCCACAAGTCGAGTTACTTTTGGTTTCTCCATCTGTTAAAAGACAACAAAGATTTTCTTCTGCAAACTGACCATATAACCAAGAATCAACTCCTTTGCTTTTGTTTGTTTGTTCTAGTACAAAAAAGCCGGAGATTAATTTTTCTTAACTCAGCAAGCAGAGGTCTGAGTGTCTCAAAGACACTAGGGTTTGCAAACTAACAGGTGCACCTTTGTAAAAATCTTCACGTATGTAGGGATGTATTTAACATGAACCTGTCATTTAATTCAAGATTAGAGCCCTTTTACATAAAGAAAATCAGAGAATTATTTAAATAACTATTAAACTTTTCTGTCTAAGCCCTTTGCTCTTAGTGGTAGTTTATGATCTTCTGGTATTGAAATAGGAAAACATTCACTCATAGCTTAAGGGACACGGAAGTCAGAGATTCTTCTGATTGAACAGATTAGCAAAAGTATGATAACGTTGTTGATACATAGAACAAACCATTTCATCATCAGTGATAACCTCTTTTTGAGGGACTAATTCTGATTTAAAAATTCCAAAACCCTCAATTGCAACTACTGGGCCTTCACCGTATTGGTCATCTCTCTGTGTGCTAATAGGAGTGCTCAGAGTGGGACTGAAATTCTAGTTTGCTCAGCAAAAATAATAGAGCTGATTAAAAATTACTGAAAATGGGCTAATTAGAAAATTTCAGTGGGACTTAAGGAAAAATTTTAATTTAAGCATGTATTATTAAAATGTTCTTCTGATTATGGTCAGACTTAATCATAGGCTTACATGTGTTGAAAAACCAGGGCCTGGAAATTATATTATTCTTTAAAAAACTAATGCTGTGTTTAGATGATATAATCTATGAATGGTAATTTTCAAGAATGACAGATTCTCAGCCCTCTCTCGTAGGATTTCAGAACCTCATTTCGCTCAGCAAGTTGAAGAGAAGTTACAGTTAAATTTCTTCCTAAGCACTGTCTGCTTTTTCTATAACAAACAACATTACTGGAAAATGGGATACATTTCCTTCAAAGGGTTTTAAGAATATTTCTAAAGATAAATATAGAGCAAGTCATCTGGAACAAGGCAAAATTTCCAAGGGACTCTATTTTCTCCCTTTTGCAACAGATGCTGTTTAATTTGCATCTTTCTTCTAATAGCTCAAACTATTAATTGACCAGAACGTAACCTAGTATCATAGCACAGATCTTTTAAAGCATATCCTCTCAGCCAAAATAGCTTTCTGTTACATAATATTGCTTACTATACGTTCTCGGATATTGAATTTAACACAGACAAAAGAACAGGTAAAAGCAACTATGCATTGCCTTCTTATTTGAAATATACATATGTTAATGAGTAATTCGATTAATCATTATCAACCCTACAGGGTTTATTTATCATTTTCCTATTCAGTACCACATAATCACCTATAAAAGTTATTGCAAAGTGTGAGAGAAGGCAATTTGTTCATTTCTTATATCTCAAATGGAAGGAGCTGCTAGGTTGCATCAACTTTTGGAGTCAAGAAATCTATGACTAGCAAGGGCATTTCAAGTCACGTTTGCAAGTGGTTATTCCCTCTCGCTAAAGTGAGTAAAAGGGGAAAACAGTCCGTACGGTGTGATAGGAAGTGACTACAGCAGGTAAGAGCATAGGCTAGGGATCTTGGATTCTAATTTAGAGCAATGACGTTTCTGACTGGCCTGTGCATGCTTTTTGTATAGCTCTAGTAAAATAGATACATCGGGGTCCTACAGCATATGTCAGCACCGTGCTGCATCTTCGCTTATTCCTTTTTCCCCAGGCTTCCTTAGTGTCAGCCCCAGTTACTGCCGGGGCACTGAAAGAGAGGTCTGAGTAGTACAACAGTGAAAAAGAGATTATGTTGCAGGATAAAAGAAATTTTGTTCACTCATATTTCAATAATGGTTTACAATGGAGTATTCACAGTGCATTTAAAACTGTTTCTGGTACACATTGGACTCTGTAATTTTGTAAGCTTTTGTAGCAGCAATAAAATCAACCTAAAAATTGTATGGCTCAGTCAAGTTCTTGCATGATCTAGGAAGCGTGTGAATTAATACAAGCATGTCTATGAACTTCTAGAGCCTTTCTATTCTGTTACTATTATAAGCTAGTTCCTATTGATTTAATAACAGAAAGTGAATACTTAGTATTCATGTACAGTATTACAAAGTGCTTTACAAAATTAATTAATTTATAGTTTATTAGTTAAATATTTTTAAAACCGACTGAATGATCATTTAGACACGGCGAGCTCCAAAATATTTTCAGTTTTCATAGCACAATATTTGTAATTTTGTAGTTAAGCATGAATGTAAACACCATGTTTGCTTTCAGCCCATTCCATGCTGCTGCATGTTTTTGCTAATCGTACATTTTTGGTTTCAATGAAGTCTAATGACTAATAAGAAGGATTACTTATTAAATGAGGAACACGTTTTAAGATCAATATTACAAGCAGTAACTGAAACATAAATAATGTGATTTAATGCAGCTCCAACATAATTTTCATATCTAAGATGCAGAATTGAGCCGATACTACCTGTATAGGTGTTCCCCACCCCCCGCCTAGTTCAGCTAGAATTGAGAGAATGGACACGCTGAATGAGATCTGGAGCCCATCAAGTGCCGTAACCAGTTCCCAGGAGATGCCAGCCACAGATGCTTTAGTAGAACATTTAACAGCATAATTAGGACAATCTGCTTGTTTTCCCCTAATGCCTATTAAGTAGCAATTGTCTTTAGCCTCAAAGGAGCCAATGATTTGATCCAGTTTTTACATCCGCCTTAAATCTTCTTTTCTTTGTCCACACTACCATAACTGAACATTCTTGTAATTCATACAACCTAATCCTTTTTGACTATTTGAATAGTTCTGTGTTGATGGCAATGCTTCTTAAAGTCTATTTCTGTGTTGTACTATTACCTTTGATCAACATGCAATTAGCTTGCTTCCAGTTTTGACTGTCATCTTGTTCTTACCTTGTGAACAAGAGAGAGCAAAATTTTAACCTACCTTCATTGTTTACACTTCTTAGTGTCTCCTATGTGATTTATCTTTTTCAAAATAAAGTCCCCGCATTTTTAGTATCCCACTCCTTAGCTTCCCATTAAGTTGCTCCCTCTTTTTTTTTTTTTTTTACATATATCAAGTGGCTAATAATGAATAAGTTTAATGACAATCACATTGCCAATTTTTAGACATCTATCTGAATTTGAAATGCTGGTTCCCCAAAAAGTCAGAGGGTTATACTGAATACGCAAATTAGACACTCAGAATCCATTGTGCTAATAGGGGAGAGAATAATGATTTCTTTAATGGTATGTAAGTACATTCCCAGATTACTCTTTACCCAATTCCTTTTGATTTTCAGATTGCAGCCCCATATTTTTTAAAGGACTTTATTTAGGCATCTGTGATGAAACGCAGTTAAGTAGCAGGAACATCATACCATGCTATAGGTTTTTGTAAAGAAGATAACAGATAACTTCCAACTAATATATTTGTTAGAAACATGAATTAATATTCTTATTTAAAAAGTGAATTTTCTTTTTGCTTTAACATTCCTGTGCAAATTTTTCTGTAGGTTGTTTCTACTACATAGAGCATATTTACTAATATTTTGAATGAGAATATTTAAAGTAAATATTCTTTTCTTTATTACACTATTTTAACTGAATGTTATTACAATTTATACAAAGTCATATACCTCTCTGAATTATGGAAACCCTTTGATTTCAACAGAAAGTTGTCACATAGCCTATTTATGCCACTCTCATAGTAAAAATATCCTGGATTTTTTTATTTGCTCAGTTAATATACAACAATCATCCCTGCTAAAGAGCATAATTTCTTTCACACAAAAGATTCATTAAAACTTAAAACCTGAGCATGACCCAAAATGATACTGTGTCTCAGCTGGCATGATAAACACTATGGTTTACAAACCATATTTTCTTTTTTTAACCTTTGTAACATCAACTGTTATTGATCAAAACAGGCTAGCACAGCCAACTATCATATAGTGTAGTGCAACAGCAGAGGATTATCAGGAATGTTATTTGTCCCCAGCAATCAAACACACAAGCTTATAAATTTACACCACTGTCTCTTAAAACACAGTTAATTTGTTCATGTTTTCCTACAAGCAATTAACAGCAGGCAGGAGTTTTAATGAAATAAGGCAGTGATTCCCACAGGGACTATTTGTAATGAACATTACTGAGTAGCAACAGCTTCAAAGTGTTTACATTAAGACATGATTAATAACAAAGCTGTTAAACTACACATTAGGTAAAATATGGAGCCAAATTAAGGGATATTCCTAATTAAGTAACTGTATTCATTGGTATATTCCCTGCTAATTATATTTTTGGGGAGGGGGTTGGTTTATTTAGGGGGTGGTGGGACTTAACCTCTCTTTAATTTTTTCCTGCAGGATCAACAGAATTCAGGTAACTTCTTGCACAAATGTATTTTTCAACAATGTAATGGTCTAGTGACGTGGGATTGAAACATTTAGAGTTAGAGTGTCTATTTATGACAGTTACTTGGAGCTGTACAAATGAACTCTTAAGGGAATTAATTAATTTTCTGTTAGGGTTAAACAGGACTGTTAAACATGCCAGTGGAAATTAAGTTTTGGGAGCTTATGATAAAATCTGCCAGAAGTTTAATAATCAGATTCTTCATTTCTGCATGACTGAGTATTGAATCAAACACGTTCATTTAAAAAAAAAAATAGAATTTAACTGATAGTTATAGTTTTATCAAATACAGAATGTATGACTGTAGTTTTGCTGTGTGTAACACTTTATTCCAGGCTTCTTTGAGTTAAATAAAACCCTTGAGATGACAGTTTAGGATTTTGCACTGTTTAGACGTATAGTATGTTTAGATTTCAAAGAGTAATATGTAATGTAAATCATGATAGTCTGCATGAGCAAAAACAACTGCCCTGGCAGCTGTTATAAAAGTAAGGTTAAAAAATTTTCAGGAGGTCTTTAGGTGAAATAATTACCCAAAACATGAGAAGCATATTTAAGAAACTTATGTCAGAAAGTGAGATTTTTAGAAGCACCTAAGTGATTTAGAAGCAAACCCACCACTTGAAATCAATGAGATTCATGCTTCCAAGGAATGTAAGTACTTAAGAGGATCTATGACATGATGAAATAAATGCCTGGATTTTTAAAAATGCAGTATCATTGTTCTAGAAGACTCTCAGATGTTGTATAGATTGTATTGTGATATAATTTCATAATTATTGGTATCACTGACCTCAAACTAGTATTTTACTTGGATTTAAAATATTGATGCAATTTAAAGTTCTCTTACTTATGTTTCAGTAACCTCAGTCATGAATGTCAGCCTTCTAAGTGAGGGTTCCTTGATGTTTTAGCAAATCACCTGCAATGCTGTTCACAGCACAGTATCTTTAATTTGATTCACTTATTCCCTGTGGCAAGTTTTGGAATCATAAACAGTTGTGCTTGTATCTCCTGAGTAAACTAATTCTGCTGTTTTGATTGCATTGTCTTACTTTAGCCCTTTAAAAGTGTGACACTTAAGCAAGTGTACTGCCTTCATTATAAAACCTCCCAAATCAACATAATCAAATAGTAATTAACATTTATGTAAGGTGACTTTCCAGATCAGAATTCATTCTCTGATTCTGGATTCAGTGTTTTCTTTATAGAATGCTTACGCATCGCATGTATGTGAGGAAAATCAGTTTAATGATATTTGGAGTTCTTATTATTGAATGTATTACATATTCACTTGCTTTTCAGACAGGAGTTTTAATTGGGACCATTATTGAATGGAGAGAAAAAGCAAAGTAGCACAAACGAAAAATACAGTGAAGTAGCATTTGTGCTCTGCTTTGGAGTTACAGAGACCAAATAAATAATTTTGCTAGGATGCAATAATACATTGTACTACTGTATACATACTAATGTATTTACTTATACAGAATTAGTACAGTGTACTAATTGCCACTGATTTCCAGTGAAATGAACATAAAGCTATACGTATGTGTAGTTTTAACACACTGGTTCTTTTCCACTGAATTTCCCCATGCTGTGTTTTCTATACTATTTCAGACAATGAAAAATAAAAAGAGCTACATTTATAGAAAGTCATGAGATCATTTAGCTTTATAAAACTTTATGGATCCTGATACTGGGCCTAAGATCTTGGTGATCTGTTTTTTTCATAGAAAGAAGGACATAATCTTTATGTTGGCAGACAAACCCCTAATTTTAGGTCATCTTGGGGGAAGATGAGTGGTTCTCTCTACTAGGACAGGTTAGCTGAAGAAGGGGCCTGAACACACTAGGTGATTTAGTCTATTAATTAACCCTTCAGATTTATAATTGTTTCAAATATCTCTTTAAATGACTCATGTGAAGCTTTTCTCTGCTATATTTTTTCTCTCCTATATTTTCTTCTCATGATGGTACTTACACACAGTAGTCAAGTCATTTCTCAAGCTTTTTATAAGATAAATATACCCATTTCTCTGTAAGGCACTTCTAAAAACATGTTTCTTTTTGAGGCTGCCTTCTTCTTTCTAATGTTCTCTGATCTCTAGTAATTGTTTTGCTGAACCAATTGTAAGGGAGATTTTGCTCCTTCCAAATAAATCCAACTGAGTAATTGCTGTTCTCTAGCCTTGAGTTAAGCATTCATTCCAAAGCTATTATAATAGCTGCTATAAAAGTGCTTTTACAAGTTTTTATCATACAACTCAAGTTTTATGATGTAAACATTTGTACTTCATGGACAAGATTCTAAGTTGGGAAAACATATAGTGATTTTTGTGAATAGAATAAAATATCCTAAGTATGAAGGAAAACAGGACTTGGTCTGTGTTTCCAAAGTGGTGTTAGGGTGCCACAGTCAACAAAACATTCATTCAAGCATCTTGCATGTATAGTACAATGCCAGTTACTGTTTCATTAAGGACAAGTCTCTGTAAGCATAAGGACTGTTCCAGCTGCAGAAATGCAATGATTTTAAATATTTCATTGCCATAAGTTTAAAACAAACAAAAATCTGCACAACACTTCCACGTAGTTTGTTATATACTAGAAATAAAGGAGAGTTCTGGAAAGCCTGGATTAAGCTGTGGACATCAAAATTTCTAAATCTAGTAAATCATTTAAAACAGCCATTATAAGGAACCAACGCCAATGTAATTAAGTATAAAGACTCTGCAAATCATACATTAATTCTTCTTTTAATTTTCAGCATCACTGTATCAAAAAAAACCCTCAGCACATCTGTTGATATATTTTAAACTTGCTATTTATAAAATTTTGGAAAACTATTTGCCTATGATTGCCCCATTTCCATTATATACATATTCAGATGGGTAATTATAGCAATTCAAAACCACTCTGTATAGTGCAGTATTAAATACAAGACATGTTTAATTAGAAATACAAATAAAGGTACTGCAGGTTTGTAATATCTTTTCTGCATTACTACTTTTTTGAGTTGTGATAAATTACTTTGAAAGTCAGGTTTTGATTTATACAGAAACCAGTGTTTCTGGAAGCAATATGGTAGCATTGTTCATAAGAACTGCAGCCTTCTGTAGATGAACTTTTAATATCTGAAAATGGAAATGCAATAATTCTTGTCAAAAATGTTTGGGTATAGAAATGTTCTCTACTCATGCTTATGGCACCTGGAAATTGCATTGACAATTTTCTTTTCTTTAAAATTCTTCCAATTTTTGGTCATAATTTATTTCAACAGTTCAAGTAGAAAAAAAATTAGGAAAATTAATAAATTAATAAATTAAATTTATTTCTATTTTATAGGATTCAATCATGTTATTTCTTGCTAATACTATAGATAAATAAATAAATGTATAAATCTTGAGTTTAAATAAAACATAGGATACAGGAATGACAATCTTGAAGTATTTTACTCAGTTGATTCCAGAGCGTGGTGGTTTGGGCTGGGCTGGCCACAAAGCAAACAACAGATGCCCTCCTTACCTCTCCTCTCTCTCTGCCTTCCCAGAAGAGAAGGGAGAGAAAATAAGGGAGAGATTTGTGAGTTGAAAAGAAAACTAATACTACTATAATGAAATATTAATAATAAAAAGAATAGATAATAATATATTTTTTAAAAAGTAAATAATTAAATATATACAAAACCAGTATTGAGCTCCCAGATTGACAATCTCCCCACTAGCAGGGTCTGGAAAAGTTCCAGATTGGACTCAGTGATGGACAGGAACTGAATTCAGGAACTGGATTCAGGAACACAAGGACCAGGATCAAAGGCAGATGAACACTGAAGAAAGAAGCTGACCCCTTTCATCCCTCAGCTTTTATACAGAGCGTGGGGCAGATGGGATGGAATACCCTTCTGATCAATTTTGCATCATCTGTCCTGTCCCCTCCTCCTCACAGGTGTGACCCCTCTATGCTCTTCCAGCCCTCCAACGTGGCAGACAACAAAGTGAGCTGACCTTGGTTGTTATAGCAGCAAGGATAAGCAAGATCCTCTCTGCGTACCATTCCTTGGTATTAAGTATAAACATCAGGCCTTATCACTCTGGTTGAAGACACTGTCTGAAGAAGATACTGTTAATTTCAGAGGGATAGAAGAGGCTTAACTGAAAAGTAAAATTGCTGAAAATTGATTCTGTTCTACCTCAGACCAGGACACAGAGGTAGCCAAGATGACTAGCTTTTAACAGATATCTGACTTCTGGATTGTTCCTGAAGCCCTTTCCAAATACTGAATATATTTTAAAAAGGTGAATTTCTTTTGAACAGAATTGTGTATTTCTTTTGAACAGACTTGAACTAGTGAAATCCACCTTCCTAGCTTGAGGTCATATATACTATATTTCAGAGATACAAAAGGTGTATTCTGTGATTCTGTGAAAACCAGTTTATAAAAGATTATTGCATCTGTTTTCCCTGTCATACATAATTATTAAATTATAATGCATTATTATAAAATAATAAGTAGTTTATGAATTGTGCATAGATGGTAAAACGTCAGGAGAAATGGAATTCATGCCTATTGCTTAACCTGCTTCTTTTAACTATTTTTGTTGTAAAAACCCATGTCACTCCCTGATCTGTTTCCATGTAATTCTATTGAAATTATCTTCCAAATCATTCAGGCTTCTTTTCCAGAAATCACACCTGTTCACAGTCTTTTCTGAGGCCAGCTTCTCTTCAGTTTCTGGCCACCTATTGAAGGACTTGGCCAGAACTTCTCCACAGTTAGCCAGTACAGACTTAGAGCATGGAATTGTTAAGTTAATCACTGATCTTAACAGCAAGTCTGAGCCTGACAAGGACTACTGTCAGCATCATTCATGTTCTTTATCCAATATATCACCATCAGAACTGTTACTAAAAAATAGAATTTTACATCTTTAAGCTACTATGTTCAGAATATTTAGCTAATGAAGTGTAAATATTTCAACATGAGGATCAAATATATTAGGCTTTGACTGGATACTATTGAAGATGATTCCTGCTCATTGTAGATGGGTGAATATAGATGTGTTCATTGAGTATCTAGGCCAATATAGATAGAGTAGATTTTCTAAAATACACTTCTATTTTTTATTTCTATTGTCTGTTTTCTATTTTTAGATATTTCTATTTCAAGAGATCTTTTTACTGAAGTGCTATTGTATATTCAGCATTAGTTTTGTCACAATTTTATATGTACCCCAGTCCTTCTCCTGTGTCTGACCAGAGGGAATTCATGTTTCCTCTTGCCACCTTAGTTGTTGTTTTTTTCTCTTGTTCACATCTCTCTGTGTTAAATTTAATTTGTTACACCTGTTGCTCTGTTTATTCATAAAGATTTATCTTTTTTTTTCGGAAACCTTTTATTCTTCTATAATGTTTCTTAGTTTACAGAGCAATCTTTGTTCTCTGTGTTAAGGTAGCTTTGGATTAAGTATTGATAATGTAACCTGTAATTTTCTGTAGCGTATTATTACAGAATCTTTTAGGTTGGAAAAAACCTTTAAGATCATAGAGTCCAACCATAAACGTAGCATGGCCAAGTCCATCACTAAACCATGCCCCTAAGTGCCACATCTATGTTTCTTTTAAATGCTTCCAGGGATGGCGACTCAACCACTTCCCTGTGCAGCCTGCTCCAACGCTTGATAACCCTTTCAGTGAAGAAATTTTTCCCAATATCCAATCTAAACCTCCCCTGGAGCAACTTGAGGCCATTTCCTTTTGTCCTATTGCTTGTTACTTGGGAAAAGACACTAACTCCCACCTTGCTACATCCACCTTTCTGGTAGTTGTAGAGAGTGATAAGGTCTCCCCTCAGCCTCCTTTTCTCCAGACTAAAGTTAATCATTAGGCACAAATAATTGAGCTTCTTTCTAATAGTTCACAAAGACTGATCCCTTAAATACCTCAATGAATCATAGTTAAATAAATAGATTAAATCATAAAATATTTCAACAGCATAACAGCATGTACTTGGTTTTTCATTTATTTTGTTTTGGGTTTTTTTAATATATATATATATAGTGGCCTCTATGTAATTCATCCACTTGGAAATGAAAAACTGCTATTGTGTACTCTGAAAAATTATAGCAGAACAAAACTCTCCTAATTGGATATATCTGCTTCTGAAATTTTGGGTTCCAATGCAACAAAAGAGTGCTTATTCCCTAAATAAACATCATTGCATGCAGAGAGTTTTACCCTTTGAACTTGTGTGAATTGACTAAAGCTTTGTTACAGGATTCTCTGGAGAGGACTGACAACCAGGTTGCTGACAGAAGAACCCTGCAGATAGCTCCAGGTGGTTTCTGCATCACCTCAGCTGTGGCTATGATCAGGTTTTTAAAGTTCTCCTTGAACATGGGCTGTAACAGTTTGAAAGGCAAAAAAATTCTGTGGAAGAGGAGGGGAGGACCCAAAAAAACATCCCCAAAAGAAACTTCCAGCATCTAACAACTTGTCCAGAGGACAAAAGGTGAAGTATTACAATCGAGCTGTAAGTAAACACTGAAAAAATTACCTTGAGCTTTGGTGAAAAATCTTGTGAGATTTCACGTTGTTAGTTGCACGTGTGTTCTAATGTGGTTTAACCCCAGCCAGCAACTAGGACCATGGGGCTGCTCCATTACTTTCCCCCTGGTAGGGTAGAAGGAGAGGGAGAAAAGGAGAGGAAAGAGAAAACCAAAACCTTGTGGGTTGAGATAAAGTCAGTTCAATAAAACAGTAATGGAAGAGGAAAATAATAATAATAGTAACAACTGTAAAAGAACATACAAAATAAACATGCAAAATAAAGTGATAGTCATATAGGCAAGTCATTCTCGCCACCTGATGATCAGTTTGCCCAGCCTATCCTGAGAAGTGATTGCGAATTCCTGTCCCCCGGCCAACCCCCATTTATATACTGAGCATGATGTCTATGTTATGGAATATTCCTTTGGCCAGCTTGTCCTGTATATGCTCCCTCTCAGCTCCTATGGGAAGCTGAAAAACTCAAAATATATAGCTGAAATGCAGACATTACTTAGCAGCACCTAAACCAATATGTGTTACCGACATTCTTATACTGAATCCAAAACACGGTAGCTACTAGAAAGAACTCTATTCCAGCTGAAACCAGAACATCTGAGATAGTACTGTCACTGCAGAAGGAAGAGCCTAGCTTCAGCCATGCTTTCTGTTGAGAAATTGTGACAGCAAACACAGAAAAAAAGAAGGGATTTGGAAAAATACTTGTAAAGATTTGTCAGCACTGTGTATGACAGGCCCTGAGTTGGTAAGTGGATGTGTCTGCAATTATGGACATTAATACTAGCTCCTTCTTACAGTCACTTCTACTCTAGGAAATCCATGTTGTGGTCTGAAGAACAGATAGAACTCTATGCATTCGTGCTATTTTCATGCACAAATGATTCATAAACATACACCTTCCATGGAAAGGAAAGATTTGTCCTGAAAATCTAGTTCCCTTACAACAGTTGAAAATCAGGACTTCTCTTTCTGGGCAGTATCCTGTCCAACCCACTCTAAACGGGACTATTATTTTTGTTAGCTGTCTGCAGTAACTGCAGAGTGCAGTTGATAATAAAACGGAGATGTTACTTTTGCTCTGCTTTCAGTTGTGCCATGCAAAAGATGATCCCTGACTTTACACAGAAGGAGGATGAACAGAACCTGCTGGGGCCATGAAGAGAAAGAGTTTGGATGGGGAAATTTGGAGGAAAGAGATTATGTGTCAGTAGAGCCCAGCTGTAAGTAATAGGTGAGGAGGTGATGAACTGAGTGGCTAGGGAAACTATGCAGAAACACAAAGACAAAGAATAGCGAAAGAAAAGCAGTGATGTGCAGCAGCTTTTTATAAGGAAATAGAACTGAGCCAACGCCCAGCATAAAATTTGATTTTCCTGAGCCTGGAACAGAACCAAAGATTCTCAGATTTCTCCATGTCTGTGCATGTTAGCAAATTGGTGGGAAGTCCAGTGATAGTCCTATATAACTCTGGTTTTTGTCTGTGTTAGTGAAAGTATGAGACATCATTCCATACTCATAGAAAACTGCAGTAGAAAGTCGTGAGGGATTCAAAGATTTCAGCACTGTTTATTACTTACATCAGTGAAAATTTCTGTTTAGGGTTCCCCCATCACCCCCTCAAAAGTCTGAAAGCAATTTTGCTTGTAAATATTTTGGATATATATATCCTGGTGTCATCCCAAGCATTTTATAATCCTATAAACACTTTAGTTCCCAAGAAAATACCACTCAGCTTTAAAACAGTATGTCAGTTTCTCATAAAGTGCCTAAATTTGTAATTTTTGTGTAGTATGTTTTTGTCACAGTGTCACCAAGTTTCTCTTCTGAGAGGAGGAAAACAAAATAAAACTTCTTCAGAGAGATGGGAGCCTTCCACCCGTATTCCACAGAACATCAAGGGAATTTCATCACTTCTATGTTTTTTAACCAATGACAGATTGTGCTAAGTCAAGCACCCAGTAATTTAAGAGATGCCAGTGTTTCTGATTCATAAAGCTTTCTGAACATCGATTGAGTGAGTATCTGCTGGCCCACATTATTTTTCAAAAACAAGTTCAGTGGATCTTTCCAAACCAAACCATGTGGATATTTTAGCTGATCAGATATAGATAAAAAATAAACACTTAGGCAGCACATTTAAAAGTCAGTATGCACAAAATAATATGGACAGAATTATTGCTGATTTCTAGAGCTGGTCAACAATGGAACTTCATGTTTTGGAAGACAATCTGTGTTTTCTGCAGTTTTCCAAAACTGAGTAACAATGATGCATTTTACGTAATGAAATAAAACCAAGAATTGCTCAAAATCTTTTAGCTCAATATGCAAAAAGAATTCAACTTTGTTCTGTACTTTTTTGATCTTCCAGTGATATTGATTTTTGTGTTAAATATGATATTCTTATTTATAAATATATTTATTTTGGATAAAATATTTTTATTTGGTATAATATTTATACTGAAAATTACTGTTTCCATGTTGGAGAAGTTAGCCTGGGTGACTCAGAGCTTTAGCGCAAGGACTTTCCCATGCTTCTTCCCCAATTCCTTTTTTGAAAATGAAGCATCACTGAAATTAACATATTCCTTTCCTTTCCAAAACTCTTTCCTTTTGTCATAACAGTACAGCCCATTTGAAAGCTTTTCCATCATAACAGTCCTGCAAAACCCTGGAATTTTCTGGTAAGTTTGACTTTTTTTCTTTTTATTTAACCTGGACCTGTTAGCAGATACTTACTTTGCAGTGCATAGGAACTGCTTTTTTATGATTAGCTGTACAGTATTAATCTCAGTTTCTTTCCTATAGTTAAAGGACTGGTATTAAAGTACATATATTAAGGAAGACTGGATGAAACAAAAATTATTGTCCATTTTGTACATATCCATGTATCATAGCATATTTATTCTGGACAGTGAAATATCATTCATTTTGAAGTCATGAAGAATTTTCCCATTACCTTTAATGGTACAAAGGTTTCACCCTTGGGAAGTGGCTTTAGATGTAGCTGATGTGCAGAAATCTCTATTGTTGTCTCATTTAGCCCAATTTTTATCAGTGGAAACCATATGCACAAGTAGTTCGAAGTATTAAGACTGTAGACAAATACCCTATTAAGTTTGCTTTGCTGTAGGTTCTACTTAAATGACAGTTGGTTGTAAAACTTCTTTAAAGTATTCAACAAAAATTTCAGAAAATGTAAAAAAATATTGTTTTCTAGTATTTCTTTTACAGACAAAGTCTATTTCAGTATTTGAACCACATGAAATTGGGGTAGTTAATGGTGTGGTTTAGGTAGTTTTCTGAGACAAGCTTTCTCTTGTTTTATGTTTTATGAATTTTATGTTGCTGCAGTTTCCATTGTTTAGTTCAGAGGGCATCTCCCTTACCACACTACAGTCCTGAGTTCCTGGTCAGAGTTACGCCAAACAAACTGAAAGTGATTTCAGCTCTTGGCTTACAAACCGTGATTTAAGAGCAGCAGCAATAAAGCACAGAAAAAAAAATAAAAAAAATAAAGATGATAAAGAAGCACAAGCAAAATGTATGCAGAAAACATTCTGCATAAGGATTAAGCAGAAAGGCCGACATGAATGAAGAATGCAGGTCTTAACCAACCAACTCTTCAAAAAAATAATTTTACATGCTAGAAAAATGTTGTCTAGAAAGACATGTAAGCCAGAGCTGGATCATGGATACAATGGGAACATTTGAATCATCACTTGGAATTTTGCTGCAATAAAGTCACTGAAACTATAGTCCTGTATGCTAAAAGCATTTACTGTTGGGTGAAGTGTCCTGCTGCTGATAGTCTTTATAATGGCAGTGGCTCTATAGTAGCTGGGCTACAATACATTTCTCCTCAGTCAAAATGCATTTTCAGTGTTTCAAACTGCGTTATTAAACCATCATCTTCCCATACAGTTTGTTACTGATTAGGATATTCTAACAGCAAATGCTATGTCTAGTTGGCCCAAAAGTACTATGGAAGATCCAAATGCAACAGAAAACTCCTGAACATAAGCAAGTAAAAATATTTTGCTCTTAGGAAGTGCTTTATATCTCTCGATCCCATAGTTTGTATCTAAAAGTTCTCATCTCTGTCTTGTAGTTGCGTATTTTGGCGCAGCCAGGAGAAACTTTCTGGTTTTCTGACTTAAAGCTGAGACCCGGTGTCACTAAGTATGCTATTTTCTGTCTGGTTAAACCCCCCATAATTAGGTCCATAAAAGGACTGACTAATAAATGAAGAGTCCCACTTTTCATACCAAATATGATTTAAAAAAACTAAACAATTTTTAGTCTGTAGTCTGCATAATTAAAAAAAAACTCACTCTGCCTCTTGGACTTGATACCTGTGACATTTATTCTCCACTTATTTCACTTTAAAAATTCAGAAACCTTAAAACCTTTAGAATTTTTAATGAATTAGAAGCATTAAGCTAATGTGGTTTTCTGTGTATCTAAGGCAATCTTCTACTTCCACAGACATAGCATCATATAATCCTGTTACAAAGGGAGCAAAGCTTTTTCTCCTTAACTAATCCTATGGGAATGACTTCTAGAACTTCCATGTTAAAACATCTTCCACTTCTCCAGACTAAATTTATTCTAGTTAATAAACATTTCTTATTATTTCCACTTTTTTTTTAGCTCACATAGGTGACTCTCTCCTACATGATGAGCCTTCCAGCAGACACCCAGGATTCTTTTGTTCTTCCTTTGTTAGACTCTGAGTAAGCTCTCTGTCCTCTTCACCTGTAATACACACTTTGTTTCTGATAATGCCAGCGGCCTTCTACTTGTTTCATTATAAGTTCAAATTGAACATGTATGAACATAATAGTGGTGGTACAGTTAATCACTGCAGTTATTCAAGATGTTGCAGGTATGTTTGCTTTCCCTGACAATTCCAGTTGTTCTGTACAATTCCATCTAGAAAATGTCTTTTTGGTCTTCACTGGTTTTAATACTAGTCAGGGAACTTCTTATTGGAATGTTTGTCTACAGAAGTGTAAAGTAATTGGAATTTCTTAAGACTTTTTTGAGATACTTGCTAACAAATATATTTGAAAATAAGTGAAAGGCACAGCTGCATCTTAAACACAAGCAAAGTTTAGGTTTCCAGTCCATTGTTTCAGTGGAAGATTCCTAAAAAATCTACTACCAGAGTTCAAGTTAGAAAACAAACATTCATGTTCTAAGTGAAAGCTGAGATGGAAACGAAAGCAAAGCAAATTCCTTTCCTTTTAATGTATCATCACCATCCATAAATATTCTGTAAGCTCAGTTAGACCCTAAACTCCCCCTGTAGAAGTTCATTCTGCAGTGAGGTGGCGTAACTATAATTAAGGACAGAAATGACTGTGCAATTTGTAATCCAGTTCAGGTCCTCAGTGGGTATAAATCATCAGACATTACCAATTTCAGTGGACCTGTTCTTATTTATTCTCAGTACCTGCCACACAGCTCATAAGCCTGCCAATACTTTACGAGAGAAAAGAAAACTTAGCTCACTTTCTCATGGGCTCTTACGGCAAATGCAATTAAAAATGTATATTTTTTTTGCGATTCAAATAAAGAGAAGAGACTTGGAATACAAAGGAGAGAGTAGAAGAGCTGAGTAGGATGGTGACATTTGAACAAGATAATTTGTTCTAGTAGTTCTGTATTTTTAAATTATATGTATTATGATCTAAAGTAGATGGCTAAAGTTATGATTGTAGGATGAGTTCTGCACTGCTATTGTCAGAATAATTATTTATGTTCCATCAAAATGCTGTAACATAGGATATCAACCACAGTTACTGTCTGGAATAGCTGCCATTTCTGTTCTTCATTTTTGTGTATTTTGTGTAACCACTAATTCTGTTGTCCTTCCACTTAGCTGAATTTTTGTCTTACTGGTTTAGCATAGCTGCGTTTCACAGAGTACAGACAATCTTCCGCTTTAGATATGCTATATATTTAAAGAGTTTATGCTGCAAAGAGATTATCCCCTGAAAACAGATTTATGATTCTACAGAACAAATTAAAAGAGGAGAGTTGTTGTATGATAGCAGTTTGTAAAACCTGTATTATAAAAGCACAGCCAGAGCCACTGTATGCTAATTTGATACCAGGGGAACGCCATCTTCCCTGTGAGCATGTCTCGCTCCTTAGGTTTCCATTCAGTTGACAAGAGGTCCCTCATGCCCATGCTGCCTCCTTTCTCCTACATCACTGAGAGCCTGAATCCTTTGTTCCTGGGTGGCAGCAGGAGCCATCTGTAAAATACAGAGGGTATTTTTTTTCCTGTAGCCCATGTTGCTTGAGTGGACACTCAGAGTAGATGTCCTACTTGCCCTGGCCTTTGCGTTGGTCTGCTGAATCTTTTGCATGGGTCTAGTATGCTCAAAATATTTTCGGGTGCAATATTTTTTTCCCAGATTACAACATCCCTTGTCAAACAATGAAGAACAAGGCTTAGTCTCAGTTTGATTTTGTTTCTTAGAATACTTAGTAATATTATCAGTAAAAAGATCTATTAAGGAAAAATATTCCAGTAATCTGTGGGAAAGAGCTAAATCAGAGTCTGACCTTAAGCACATTGTAACAAAAGAACAGGCTACAAAGCTCAGCAAATGCAGGCTTGGAATGACTGCAGTCTCTGAAAACAGTGCATGAAAGCATGATTGATCCTCTCCACTGGAAAAACAATGAAAGAGAGCTCGAGAGGAATCTTCAGGTATTTTCTTAGTCACTCAGCTTTTCTCTGAAATGAGGTGCATTGTTGTTGCTGTAGACTTCAGCAGACATAGAATGAAAATCTGCCCTCCTGATGTGTGTTATAAAAAAGTGGGAGTTTACCCTATACAGATAGAAAATGGTGGCAATTAATGTACTCTCACGTGGGATGAAAAGTGGGACAAGTGTAGGGCCTGAACCTTAATTTGGATTTAAGTGGAATTTATGTATTTATTTTTAGAATCTTATTTCCTGAGTTCAAACTTGTTTTTAATAGCAAAAAGAAATTAAAACCTTGAACCAAAACTGATAGTCTGATGAAAATGTCAAATTACTTTTTCCTCTTTCTATTGAAGTCTGGAAAGAAAAAGGATTGGAGAACATTTGAAAACAATGAAAAGGTATCTGCAGCAGTAAATAATTACTGAAATCAGAGATTAAATAATCACAAAGTATGCAAACAAACATCTGCACGTTACTTTTGATTTTTAGATAAAGCAATGATATGTTTAGGGTTACAGGTCTTGAATAAATTTGATAAATACAAACCAGCTTTCACTAGGTCAAGCAGCAACCAAACCCACATGTTTTTAGCACAGTCTTCCAAAAGCTACACTGCACACCAATGCTTCTTTAGAAGATAAAATAAGCTCCCTGTGTTTCCTTGAAATATGCTCCAGCAATGGAAAAACATACATAAATTACATATATAATTTCATTTTTTATTTAGGCATCATAATTTAGTAAATGAGGCTTAGAAATATCATCAGAAAACAAGAAAGTCAAAGTTCAAATCTAAATATTTTTTTCAGTTCTCAATTAACATTAGCATTTGCATTTCCCTCAGTGCTTTTGTGTTTATTGAGATAATTCTGGGGAATTTGATATCATTGCTGATAATGATGAAAATTTATTTCTTGCTGTTCTGAAACATATCTGAATCTTCTGGTTTTGTTTTAAATACAGCTTGCTTTATTTTTAGAGGATTCACAGTCTTCTAGTGTAAGTATATCTCTGCACCGAAAAAATCAGACTGTGTTTACTTGACACATTTAGGCAATATAAAAAGAAAAGCTTGGATCTGAAATACTTTGAAACGAAAGCTTCTACATGCATACACATCAGTTACACTAGATACCAAGGTGTGGTATCTTCATGTGGTCTTAATGCCTAACAATTATTCCCGAGACTCAGTAATTATGACTAAGCAATAAAATGACCACGCACTATGCATGGAAAACAGGTTGTTACACGTGTATTAAAGGAATTGAAAGGCATCTGCAGAACAGTGCCTCAGAATAGTAATTGAGATATTATCTAGTAAAAAAGGGCTGTGGCAAGACTCAGGTGGGCTTATAGTTTTCATCAAGTTCAAGGAAATGAGTTGATCACTTCCTGTAAAGGTTCATCACACAAGTCATAGAATCATAGAATCTTCTAGGTTGGAAGGGACCTTCAAGATCATCTTGTCCAACCATCAACCTAACTCTGACA
>JAOXNO010000004.1:12816544-12828975 GCA_028565335.1 Limnodromus scolopaceus | reverse complement strand
AATAAACACCCACACAACAAACAAAATGCAACACCATCACTAAACCATATCTCCCAGCACCACGTCAACCTGTCTTTCGAACAGCTCCAGGGATGGTGCCTCAACCACCACCCTGGGCAAGTCATTAATACTTCTTTTCCCCCTGAGGGGAAAACCCAAACATAAATAATTTCTCCTATTAAATATTTTTCCCTTATCATTCAAATCCCTTCAAATTGCTGGAGAGTAAAAAAGCTCTTTTTTTTCCACAGAAACAGGTACAATATGGACAGCTGCAGATTAAGATTTTGTGAGAAACATAAGATTAATTTTAGAGGTGATCAAATAGGTTCCTAATTAAAACATGCGGAAATTCACTAAGGGCTCTGGCCTATATTGCTCTTTGAAAGCACTATAACTCAGGGTACCCTTTTATAGATTTTATTAAAGCTGAATAAATAAAAATAAACTAATGGAAGCATAGTATAAAAGAAAACTACTTCTGGTACTTCTTGCCGAAGTGAGATTACACTATACAGTTACCAAATCAAAGAGTATATCCATATAGCAGTGAGTTAATGTTAATATTGCATTATAATCAAAGCATAATGTTAGTCAAGGCAGCAGATGAATACAAGAAATTTTAAAACTTTCATATAGAAGGGGAAGATAACATTCCATTTCTTTTAAAAAAGACTAAAGAATTTTATTGGAAACCACATTTCCAAATTATTACCTTATATCTCTTAGCACAGACAAATGGTCATGCTAATCCACCTCAACACCTCAGCTGTAGAAGCTGTCCATACACGTGCTCTTAGCTCTTGGAAAATTGGGAAAGCAACACACCTTCAGTTAAACCGATAATGTCAGCTTGAACAGTGATTTTTAAATTCATCCCAAGCCTCATTGCTTCAGGGAGTTCATTCAGCACCAAGATCTCACATGCTATTAGAATCCAATATATTTTATATAAAATCCATTATATATATAATAAAGAGATACAATTCATAGTACAATTAATGAAAAGAGAACTTTCTTATCATAAACCTGGCTCTTCCCATATGTAAGCAGACTACTTCAGAATATACCACTTAGAATATTGAATTTTACTGAAAAAGATTAAAACCCATGCAGTCAAGTCAGCAACAATAAAAATATATGATCCTACTGGCAAATCTGTCTGTACAACATCCAAATATAGAAGAACATGTAAGTTATTACTTTCATACCAAATATGGTGCAAACTGTGATGTGTTCATACTTTTTTTAATGTGTTCTTGTTGCTTATGTCTGTCCTTCCCATATGTGACTCTAATGAGACAAGAAATAACTTTAACCTTTCCTGTTAGAAGATGTAGAATAGTGAGTTTTACAGGAATAATTAGTTGCAAAAATAGCTATAATGAAGGAAAATATGATACAAGAATGGATAGCGTTAAGGCATTTCCAGGAATGTGGGTGCATTTTATAGAAGTTTAACATTAAACATGAAGAGCTCGAGGATAACATTGGCACAAGTACAAATGGCTATTACCTGCCCACAAAAAACTTCAGCCTGTGGATGAAAAAATGTAACATGACAGGAATTTATGACAGAAGAATCTTTGGACTTTGCTGGAAAAGTAATCAAAGGCTTTATGTTTCTGGGGTTTTTGACTTTTATCCTTTCCATCATAGGTGTTAAACCTAGAGAGCAGAAGCAGTGGTTTCTTAGTGAAGTTTTGCTTGCTGAAAGAACTTGTTTGCGTAGTTGTCTTTTAACAAACATTGAACAATCTGAATGGGTAACACTGCTTGGTCTCCAGTAACATAACTCAATCACATCAAAATAAGGCAAAGTTTATGCTGACATCATCATAAAAAAATCTAGTTTATCTTTTTTTTTTTTTTAAAAATGGCTGTGTGCCCTAAAATTCCCACATGATCAGAAAGAGCAGTGCCTACTTCTGAGCCCGAGTCAGAAGGTTAGAGCATTAGCCTTCATTTCTCACACAAATGGAAGTGCCAAGCCATGCAAAGACCTAGTACAAAGCCAGCTGGCATTGGACACTTCTTGACCTGCAGACCTGAGCTGGGAACTAGAGGAGTCAGTTCCAGAAAAAGCAAAGTACTTGATTTTAAAGCAACTTTATTGAAAATGAATCACAAACCAAATGGTGCACTATAAATATTTCATGAAAGATATACATAAGTAGTATAATTTAATGTTCCATTAGGTAAGAAAAGATACTTATTGCTGAGATCCTAATAAACCTTATGATGTGAAGAAACACTAAAATGTGGCACAGCCTATTAGGGCTCAATTATCCTTGTGCTTTAGATGTTTGATTGAGAGGGAATGCATGTCTTTGTGTATCTTTTCTGAAGGTAGGTCCTTCAGCAAAAATGTGAGTATTCCTGTTATTTATTATGTAATCACTAGTACAAAGCTGTCATTTTATAATATGTTAAGTGGCTGTTCTTAATTTACCATCCTATTTCTAAGGAGAGGAATCTACTCTTTAATCTTGTTTATATTTTATGGTTACATAAAGCAGTCTGATCATGTCACTTCTAGCTGCATCATTTCTTAAATATCATCATTTTCCTTGATTCTTCTGTGCTTGACTTCTCTTTTTGACCTGACTATAACTGAAAACCTTAGCTTATGAAGCACTCTGCAAAAAGATCTGCATTCTTCCTTTCTGTTTCTGACTAACTCTACAATAGAAGAAGTCGTCTCATTCTCTTCTTACAGCAAGGTACATAACACGGTTTTGGTTGTCACTAGGGCTTCTTGTTGCTGCTGCAAGTCTGTACATTCAGTTCTGTTCTTACCAGCTTGCTCAAGGATAGTTTGGCCGTATTTTTCTTTCAACCCGCGTATTTACATCTAACAAGGATAGTACTGATAATGAAGTCATGATGACTTTTTTTTCTGAACTTTTTTTTTTTTGGAGAAAATATAAAGAATGCTTGAAAGTTTGACAGTCCAACTATTAGTCAGAAATATATTATTTGCTCTTTTTTTTTTTTGGCTAAAAAAATAAAGATATTTTGAAAATATGAAAAACTTTCCCTGGAGAGATGGAAGTTGGTATCAAGAGGTACATTTTTAATTGCAAAATTGTATTAAAAGACCATAAAATGTATTAACTAAAACACATGAATAAAATGCCTTTTTTCTTTTTTAATGAATACTTTCAACACAATTTCAGAATTTCAAAATAAAAATTCAGTTTTGAATAGTGATAGCAAATGAGCAAGACTTTTAAGGTAACAGACAAGTGGTGAGAGACACCTTTTCTGGTAATTTCCATACATTAAGATAGTAATTTTAAAAAATGTTGGCTCTCAGAAAAATAATTTTCAGTCTTAACATACCTGCTATCTGGAAGAATTAAAACAAATCATACTAAATCTAACCATTTCCGTGATAATTTCCTTCCACTTCAGAATCTGACTCTGTTTAGTTACTAAATTTTTTTAGCTGACATTAATTAGTATTCAAGGTTGACTTTTAAGGTAACAGACAAGTGGTGAGAGACACCTTTTCTGGTAATTTCCATACATTAAGATAGTAATTTTAAAAAATGTTGGCTCTCAGAAAAATAATTTTCAGTCTTAACATACCTGCTATCTGGAAGAATTAAAACAAATCATACTAAATCTAACCATTTCCGTGATAATTTCCTTCCACTTCAGAATCTGACTCTGTTTAGTTACTAAATTTTTTTAGCTGACATTAATTAGTATTCAAGGTTGACTGCTGTGAGCAATTTTCCTTAAATCCATCTTCCCTCTTCGTGAAAAGGCTCAGAATACTGTTCAGTCCCCTTGAAGGAAAATGCTTATTGACAACTATTTGAAAGAAATTAAAAATAACATATACAACATTTAAAAATTTCCAATAGCTGTTTTGAACATGCTTTCTGCTGTTTAGATGTTGGGCAGGTACTGTTTCCAGAATAGTATAAAACCAGAGTAGATAAAGAACTTAAAGAAATTGCAGGAAGAATCACAAGGATTTATCTACGCAGTGGCTCGAGTAAATAAATTGTGCAAACAATTTTATATATCTATAGTGACGTTTGAACTTGATATTTCAGATGCTGTATACCTAGAATACCATATCACAGGCGAACTAGAAAATCAATATGAACAAGGCATTTGCTTGAATGCACCAGAAGTACCAGGGCTGTTCTCCATGCATGGTAACAGATAGAGAAAGACTAGGAGAAATTACTCAACAAAATATCTTTATATTCCAGCCATTCTATTTTGGCCAACATTCACCCAGGCTACTTCTGCACTTGAACATCAAACAGATGTTCTGCTTATGTCTGTGTATCACTTGCTTCTTAGAAATAATACTCTGAAAACTAACCAACCAAAGCTCTGGAGGAAGACAAGAAGGGAACTGGAGAAAACAACTGGCAGCATGTTTTGGGGAGAAATCTGTAAAACAGTACCATATCCAAATGTAGAGGAGCATGTATGTTATTAGACTCGTGACAAGTGGTGACTATAGATGTCCTCCAAGCACTGTGTTTGGGTGTTAATGTGGGACTTGTTAGCACTCTTTGGTCATACTATAGTATAAAAATAATATTAAAAATCCTATTATAAAATTAAGGAATCAGAGAACTGTGGAGACAGGAAAGACAATGTGTTCATCTTGTGCATCCCCATACCAACATAGGGTTGTTCCCTCTTATGCACCTGTCTTATCTGAATAGTTATGCAGCAGTCAGCTGAGTTTCCTGTATTGCTTGGGAGGAAACCATTCTATTCTAAGAAAAGTCAAAGTATTCTGAATTTTGTCATTGTCTCTGTTTTGATAAGTCACTTGTATTGATCCCATTGTCATCGTGAATACTTCCTTATATTCCTCTTAATTATATTTTTCTCTTTGGTTCATGAATCATAGGTGTATGTGTGTATTGCAATAGCCTGTGAGATCTTGGCGCTGAATGGACTGCGTGAACCTATGAGGCTTGGGAGGAAATTAAAAATAACTGTTCAACGTTTATCGGAACATTCAGCTGTTGTTTTTATTGCACAGGTAAGACAGCAAGGCAGACAGGTATCTGCATTGCTCTTTCTGTTTAATGCTGTAGGTGACTATATAACACAAACTCATTTAAAATATCCGTTACCCTTTTGTAATGCTATGGGGGTGATCACTCCGGTTTTAATAGATAGGTACTTACTACTGTTAGTTGCAAGACTGTCTACTCAGTCATTTATGTGACAAATAGAGATTGTAGGAACATAGTTTTAAGATTCCTATCTTTTCAGACTGTAGTGTCAATTTCTAAGGTGTAAAATCTCTTAAAATGACATAAAATGGAGTGCTTAGTCAAAGATCCAGGTGAATTGCTGGCCCAAAATGCATTCAAACCTACAGTCTGTCTCTCCTTATGTGATTCTAAAGGATAAAATAATTTTAATGTAACACACTGGAAACAAAAGTAGACTTTTTTCAAAATGCACAGGTTTTACTATGAACCTGTAGAGCAATTACTAGACTACTGTTCTTTTTTAAAAATAGAAGACAATTGCAAAATTGGTTCAAAATAAAGTAGGATCATACATTTTTATTGTTGCTGACTTGACTGCATGGGTTTTAATCTTTTTCAGGAAGATTCAGTATTCTAATTGGTATACTCTGTAGTCTCTTTACATATGAGAAGAGCCAGTTTTATGACAAGGAAGTTCTCTTTTCACAGTATGAAATAAAGTAGCATGGGGTTTTTGGTGTAGTGCAATAATCTGCCTTTTGTGTTTCAATGTTTTTGAAGCATTTGGATTTAAAAAAGTACAATCAAGAAAAGAATGCTTAATCTGAAAGAAAAGTGTGAGAAGCAAAGAAAGGTCAAGTGAAATTGTTTACCAGTTACTTATTCTTTAATGCAGCAGAATATCTGAGATTTAAGAGAAAACCTTCAAAGATCTACAGGCTTCTGCACTTTCTAAAGAGAGGGGAGCAAATTAATACTTTATTATTATAGTACTTCAATCTTTGTACTAGCAGAGGACCCGTTGCTCTACTTGTTGTGCAAGGCATTACAGCACAAAGTTTACAGTCTGTGGAGCCATAAGAAGTAACAGAGTGGGGAGGACCACACACAAAATGTTTTGCCTGAATTCACTTAATAAGGCAGTCACCCATCCAGGGGATTATACTACAGCTTAAATGTGCATAAATGCACAGGAATTGGGACAGAAGGAAAATGTAGCTAGGATTCCTATGCTTACTATGCTAAGCTCCTTCGGAGTGGAAGTGTGGCATGTAAGAGCTGCTGTGAATGTGACATACTGCAGTGAAAGGAAGATGAATTTCACACCAGGGTTTGTAGTATGCTTGAATACTGAAGATATCATCACTGAAACTGTTGTATGCCATATTTTGCATATGCATGTGTGGGTAATTGTGATGAGGATTCATAGACTACTAAGCAAAACAAAGCAGCACAGCTTGGAATATGGTATAAATACGGGAATTTGGCATCTGGGATAGGATTCAGCCCACTCTGTATTAAACGGATTGACCTTTCCTAAAATTCGGTGCCTAAAATGTAGAAGTTTTTATCTGATTTACATGTCTAGGTTCCTGTAACAGTCAGTAAAAATTGAGTCAGTTAACTCAGTGGAGTTAAGACAGTTTCCAAGATAACCAGAGATACAAACTTATTTTCAGGGGATGAGTAATCACCCCCTAAAATCCACTGATGGGAGCCTAGACTCCTCTGTTGCCAAAATGCAGTTAGGTGAGATGAATCTCATCGCTGGAGTCTATATTATGAACAGTCTCTCAAATCTTGCTACCTCTTGCCCATTCGTGTAGATCCTTGAATAAAGTGCCCGAGCTGCACAACATTAAATAGAGGCAGAGCAGTAAACTGCAGCTTTTGATACCTATTATTGTCTTTTGTGACAGTCAGAGGAGAATCTAATTATAGTGACTATGCCCTTAAAAAAAGACTTATTGAACTCTAGACCTGGGGTCTTTTCAGCAAGAATTCTTTTTGAGGTATATAGGCATTTTGACTAACTAGGCACTGCACTCTTACAAGGGGAGCTATCTGATGCATCACACAGCCAGCAAGAATATCCACTTACTGTGAAGAAAAAGGACTTTAAAACAGTACAGAAAAATAAAATCACTTAATTATTTGCCTTTGCTATTTTTACAGATTTAATCACTCAGGAAGCTCTGAATGAAAGTGTTGAGCTGTATGTCTATATATGGGTTAACAGCTTAATAGTGTGTATTCAAGATCCTGCAGAATCTTTTAGACACTAGCTCCACAGGGTTATAAAAAGAAGAAAATCAAGAACTGATGAACTTCTGCATTACAGAAACATTGTCCTTGGAAGTTTTCCCAAGGATTTATTTCAAGGGACTGAATGCAATGTTAGAGAAAATGAATTCCTACTAAGTCATGATGACAGAATTAGAATTTTGCTTCTGAAAAAAAAGAGAGACCTGAATGATATCAGGAATTTGCACAAGGCATTTCTCTGCTCTCCATAAAATAAGTAATTTGACTTGGAGATCTAGCAAAGCCTAAGAAAGCAGTAATTTGCTGTGCTTTTCTCCTTGCCCTATTGCGTTTTCACTTCAGAGGCTTTGTTTTAATATAAGGGTTTCTACACCACTATACATTTATTGTTTTGATAGTTATTTGATTATATCAGATCAAGAGAAATGACTCTTTATTACATTAGTACTGTAATACTCTTCAGAATGTGTTAAAAGGGAAACTTATATTGAACTGAAATACATTTAATAGCAACATTTGAGCAAACCGGAGTAGTTACATCGCTAGCCATGTTGGGACAATTAACAAATTGATATTTTTATTGATGTTTTTTAAATGTAAATGAATTTTGAAAGATTTTATTTTCTAGGACATTAAGACCTGAATGGTTTAGAAGTACAATCTGACAGACATAGGCAATTTTGCAGAAAGAATAAGAGCAGTACCAGCAGTATCTATAACCCACTAAGTCTTCAAAGAAACAGAAAGACCTGTCTAAGTTATGGTATATAAAAGAAGCAACGGATGTTAGTAACTATTTGTGATTTGAAGTTATCATGTTACAACTATTTTGAATATCAAAACCAATGTCTGAATGACCAATATTTGGCTGGGTGACTTAATGCATGTTCTCAGCAGGCTTATTTTAATTAATGGTTAAAACTCGAAACAGATCAATCTAAGTTGTTTCTCATAAGCTGAACTGAAGGTACTTGCTACGCTACATCCCAGGGTCCTGATGCTTGGTTTTCTACATGGTGGAAACGTTCATCAGGTGAAGCAGATTTCACTTTATCTGTGTACCCAGTCTCACTTTATCTGTGTACACAGCGCAAGGTGTGTGTGGAAGAGAGGGGTTAGTCTGTAGCTGTGTCTCACCTCGTCAGTGAGCCAGAGCGTGGCCACTCTTCTGACTCAGAGCTGCTGGGATCAGTTGCAACTCTGGATAGCTAGGAAGAAAATGTTAACATTGAAATCAGATAAGATTCTATCTTTGTAGCAATTCAGCTGTATGTATGTCTTCCTTAGTATCAACAATTATGAGTAGCAGAACTGGACAACCATGTAAATATTTTCATTGGATTGTTACAGCATATGTAACAAGGATAGTAAAGCATGTTGAAAAGAGACAGTCCTACATTTCCTAGCAGAATGGTTTTCAAGACTGAAGCAGCCTTAGAAGAGAGCTATGTACAGGAAATGCTTAGAAATATGAAGCAGTCGCAGAACTCTCCTGGTGTTTCAAGCACATTTGAACAATTCAACAATGAACACTGCAGTCAAGCACCACATGTTCACACTTGGTGCCCTGTGGTAACTCATTTTATCCTAAGGAGAAGAATAGAATTCTGTTACAACTCTTTTGTTGATGAGTACACAGAAGTTGGAGTTCAAAAGCTTGTTATAAAAGACACCTATGCAAATAGATTAAGTAAACATTTGCAAATACGGGAGTCCAATTTTAGTGACTCAGCTGTGACCTGATTTTGAGAGGTGCTGTGCATCACGCATTGTGCATCAGTCACAGAGATGCCTAATTTTAAAGAAATGCTTGTTTGAAAATACTTGTACAAATGTATTTTTAGGTCTGTTTCCTCTATACAAGACTTATGTAAGGTTTCACTGTTCAATTTTTCTGTTTCCATTCACTTCATTACCTTTTGTATCATATCCCCAGTCCACTTCCTTTTGGCTAGTTCTTGTGAGTATCAAAGTATTCAGCCCAGAATTCTGGGCACCATTATTTTGGAGCTATAAAGGCCTTCCCAAAGGACCCCTTTTGTACTGAGTAGTTGGAGGATGAAAAGGACACAGTGCGCATTAGGTATTATTTTATTTCTGATTCTTTTCTCATATGTACAGTCCCAAATACTAGATGTGTCTTAGATTGAAAATTTAATTAATTTTAATTACTTAAAGGAGTAGAGATCAGTATCTGCCAGTTTATCCTTCTATTATAGGATTACCCAACTGCTGTGGAAATTATTTGGAGGCAGCACTGGGAGGAGTCTGACCTAAATTAATTCACATAAGGACAGGCCTTAACTAAATTATGCCAGAATAGTATGAGGAATAAGTAAGAGAGAGAGGGTGACAAAGCTGAAAATGATCATCTTTACTGCAATGGGATGAGCAGCTTTAAACAATAAAAGATTGTGGCCTGTTTAATTAGTTAGGGTTTTTTTTCCTCTTTCTTTTAGAAAAGAAATGCTGTCTGGATAAAAATGCCACCCCCCCCTCAGATCTGTAGCCAACTTTAGTATTATTTAATGAATTAGTCTCCTAAGATCTAAATTTGCTTCTTTATGCTTTATTTTTCTATTGTGGAATGCAATACTAAATATGCTAAACCTTCATTTAAATTATTTTTTTATATAACTCAACATAAGCCTCTGGAAAATACCCTTCAGTGTAGTAAAATGTGCTTAAGAATTATTTGAAAAGGAGACATTTAGATTCAAGTTGGGAATTCCAGTAACGATACCTTACTTTGAATGTGTTTTTATCAAACAGGTTTCTTCTGTTACTGTATCTCAGGCTCTAAATTATTTTCCAATAAATTTCAAAGAAGATATTAAGCTACTTTGGTTTTAAATAAAATAGTGGAATAGCTTAATTAGATGCAAAAAGAATGAGAAAAACAAACAGCTAGAATTGGCAAATTCCAAAATTACAGACTGTGCAGAAATTTTGTATTATATATACTGAGCTTTCTTTATTACTTTAATTAAGGACAAATAAAACAACTCCAGTACTTTCTGATTAGCATTTACCCCTACACATACTGCCATTAAGATCAATCTAACCAATGATGTAAGAATAAGTTCTTAGCATTGCAAAAGTTGCACAAAGCCTTAACAGTGTCATGTTAAACATTTCACATAAAATTCTGTGAAACTGAGAGACATTACTGTTAGTTTCTGTAGGCTGAATATCTCTATGTCATAATGTATGCTTCACATATTTAGCATTATTAGTTCCCTAATAGCACTGAATTCAACGGAGCTGTGTGTTATGTAACATTATCCTTAGTGGGAAAAATACTGATATAATCTAACTCTGAGTGACAGATCTAACCACCTTGGTATGACCCTCACAATGACATGACAAGTCACACTGCATTGGTAGGGTACCACCTAGTCTTCTGAGAATAAAAAACAGGGTGGGAGAGCTGAAGTACCCCACTGCCCTCAGGCAGGATCAGCTGTAGTTAATTCCTGGGAGAAGCCTGACCTGGTCATGGACCAATTAAGTGATACCATATAGGAGTTTTGTTGAGCAGCACTCATATAGCATAAATCAGATTGTCAAAATGCAATGATGCAGAACTGTTGACCTCCACCTGAGTTCAATAATAGTGCAACCACAATAGGATGGGAATTTGATCTGCTCTGTCTTGTCAGAGTTCCCGTTTCTCCACTAGCCTGGACCCAGATGAAATCTCCACATTCCTCTCTCAGGTATGCTGTCTCTTCCTATTTTTTGCCATCTTTCACTCTTTGCTATGTCAGCTCCATACATCTAGCCAAAAGTATCCCAGTACAGCTAGTCTTCTCCACGGGGGACTTGTATGTGGTTCTGAAATTCACTATTGCTAGAGGCATTCGTAGAAAGTGCAGTTCTGACAGCCTTCTGTTGCACGTAAACTGTGGGAAACTTCACTTTGCTGTTTTTGGCGACGTATTTGGGAAAAGCAGATTGTAACATGGGATATGTTGACTCCGTGCCCCAGAGCACCAGCATTGCCATGACATAATTTAAAATTTCCTTTTCTTAAATTTATGGTGAATATTCCAGTGGCCCAAAGGTACACAGTTCTGGTTTTCCATATACTCAGATAGTATAAATTCATACGCAAAAAATGAGCTTAGCACTCTCTCAAAATAACATAAATGTATGACACAGCCATTCTGTTGGCTGTTGAATTGTAAGTTTCCTGGTATACACTGGATATTGATGGGGAGAAGGATGGGAATACTTAATTGCTCCAAATATTTGAAATAAGTGAGGGACCATTCTTTCTGATCATCACATGTCCACTCGGAGGTTTCTGCTGTGAGGTTTTTGATAATGAAAGAGGAAAGTAATTTCTTGATGGGAGACAAAAAGAGCTATTATTATCAGATCCTTCTCATTCTTGATGATCTCCAGGTGGGTACTTGTAATTGGCATGTGGGGTGTCTATCTGTATTCCAAGTTGAACAGAGAATGCTCATTTTAATTAAATCATAAGTCCCCATCAGGAACAACATGATTAGTGATGAATCTGTGTGGACATGACCCTGACTTGGTTTAAATACAGTTGCTATAGTGGGTAACTACAGCAATAGAGAAAAAGGAGAAAAAAAGAGGAGGAAGACAAAAGTTTACAACTGTTTCAGGCTGCTGGTTTATCTTCTAGACCTTCAGCACTTACAAAGTGTAATTTTATCAAAAAGCTATTATGCTTTATCAGCAGCTCCTTTTAATTATAAATGCTTGTTTAATAGCAAGAATGTAATTTCCTGTGAATTTTGGGTATGGATGGAGGTGGTTAAAAATGTTTCCCAAAAGTAGTGGAAGAGTGCGTCCTGAGGGAGCTAGCGGATTAAGTTCCTAAGCTGCTTTCCATCATATTTAAGAAATCGTGGCAGTCTGGCGAAGTTCCCACTGACTGGAAAAAGGGGAACATAACCCCAATATTCAAAAACGGAAAAAAGAAGACTTGGGGAACTATAGGCCAGTCAGTCTCACCTCTGTGCCTGGCAAGATTATGGAGCAGATCCTCCTGGAATCTCTGCTAAGGCACATGGAAAATAAGGAGGTGATTTCAGACAGCCAACAGGGCTTCACCAAGAGCAATTTGTGCCTGACAAATTTAGTGGCCTTTTATGATACTGCCACAGACTTGGTGGACAAGGGCAGAGCAACAGATGTCATCTA
>JAOXNO010000004.1:12792959-12816444 GCA_028565335.1 Limnodromus scolopaceus | reverse complement strand
GGCCAGGCTGGATAGGGCTTTGAGCAACCTGCTCTAGTGGGAGGTGTCCCTGCCCATGGCAGGGGGGTTGGAACTTGATGATTTTTAAGGTCCCTTCCAATCCAAACCATTCTATGATTCTATGATTCTAAGAGTAAAAAATAATCCTATTTGTGACTTTTTATACTCAAGAATTTTAAAATGTGTTGTAAACGTAATGCTTCAATATTTAAAGAAAATAGTGAACATCTCTGCCACTTCAGTGTTAGCAAAGGACTTGAGGAATTATTTAGAAATGTATTGGTTTAGTTTTGGTTTAGTCTTGCAAACTCATTTCTGAAGACTGTGGCAGTGTAGTTACCATTTTTACTTAAACAAAGTAAAACTACCATTTTGATGACTGCAGAGCTATGTGTGCACGGATACACTACATCTAGCATAGTAGTGTCCACCACAGTAAGCAAAGATTCCTTGTTTTCCTAGAAATCAATAGGCCTAGATAGCTCTTTTTGAAGAACTAGAAATGTGAAGTCTAAAGAACTTACAAAATCTGTGGAGGAATATCAATAAAATATGTGTATTTTTCAAAGTCTTCGAATAGTTCCTCCAAACAGGTGCTAGATTTTACTTTTTAAAAAAAACACTTTTGTCCTTGTAATCAAACTTTGAATTAAATGCAGTTTTTGACACAGCTGAAACACAATGAAATTGGATAAGAAACAACTTCCGTAACAGAATCATGCCACAAACTTACTGAATGAGTACAGGAAAAATTGCTATGCATGTATGTATTAGCCAATTACTGTAAGTGAACATTTCTGTAGGAGGGAAGGAATAAGCAAATTTTCCCAGTCAGCCTAGTTTATACTATTAGATATATTTGTTTTTTGTTGCCTATAAAATTCTTCTTTCTTGATGTAATATGCATCAACATTGACACCTAGTGGCCAGAGAGACTTAACTCATGTTACTGACAACTCACTTCTGTGTCTAGTTTTAACATATTAAGTCCCCGAATTTAATCTAATATCTATATAATTATGCTTACATGCATACAAGCACACAGGTCTAGGCAGAAAGATTTTTCACTTAAAATACAGGCATTAACAAATGGAGATATTTTAAGTAGCACAAAATGGCATTCGGACACCCATCTTCTTTTGACATTCAATAGAAATTAGCCCTTTGGCTGACATTTTTGCTAGTAAAAATCTGCTCTTATACACTGTCCTTGTCTGGTTGCAATAAGTAAAGAAACATGTTCATACCAGTCAAATAGAATTACTTCCTACTGGAACTAAAAAGTCTATTAAAATTGCAAGTGCCATGTCAAAAGCACAAAACCAAAGTATATTTATCTCCTTGTTCATGACACTGTTCTCATGTCAGCATGTACAGGGTTGATGTGAACAATAGTTTTCTAAGATTTTTGCTCTTTAAGCCAACACTATTGAATGAAAACTGTAGACAGATACATCTGCAAGAAATGGGGCAATGCTAGTAAACAGAAGAAGAATTTAATGGTTAAGGAGACAAAAATAGAATAATAGCACTTTGCACAGATGTGATAGAAGTCATCAGGCAGTGAAAAAGAACAAGGTTCTCCCTTTGTGAGAACACTGGAATATGCACAAGAATTGTGGCCACTGTGATGGCAAGAAAATAGTTTCTGATAATTTTCTGGGTGGAAAAAAAAAACCCCACAAACCCAAACTTTTTGTGTTTCCCTAAGTTGTGGACAAGATAGTACACTTTTCTCATGCTACTTTCTTCAAAGAGCATATTTTCCCAGAGGATGACTAGTGTACTCTACAGATAATATTCAGAGCATAAAACAAGGCAAGCTTGTAAGAACAATATTTGGTTCACAAGCCAGAGGCTAAGTACTTTCGATCTCAGGGCAATTAAGTAAAAAAGAACTGGACTATCTGAAGAGATCTGAGAAACAGGAGGAGAATGGTAACTAAGAAAAAACACCATTGTTCTTGTATGGCATAGGACTCTCAATAGTAAATACTTTGGTTGAGGGAGAATTTGTCATCTTAGTTCGATTCAAGACAGCCCTCATCTCTTTCAGAAGAGCTAGCTGACATAGATTGTTGCCTTCTCAATAAACCTTTGTCTTTTTATTGCAAAGCCTCATGATGGAGAGCAAAGCCCTGCCTCCTCGATTGAATATTCTGTCCACATTTCCTTTACATCTCAAAGTCTCATTCTAAATTTCTGGGAATAATGGGAGGTTTTTGTGGAAAAATTAATTACAATATTGAGGACTTCAAGTAAATAACTTCATGCAGAATGTAGATCTTTATGGATGTGTTACTGTTGAGACAGTGGAGGACAAAATGGGGTAAGAAAATATGGGGACCATCAGCAACAGAAACACAGAGGTAATTTCTTTGTTAACAAGGTAAGAATAAAGTAAAGAATGGTAATTCTTTTCAGTAAGTACAAGGGTGACAAGCCTACTGCTCTTTGAGAGACCATCCACTGTCTCCTCATAAGGCTGAATTATATTAGTACATGTACTATACTGCTAGGTATCTCAGAAAGAGGAAGAGGAAAGGAATAATGGAAGTTCTATTATATAGGTAACTGAAATTAGAGTTCTCCCATTTTTCTGTTGTTATCCAGATAACAAAGGTCTTACTGTACCTGTGACTTTAAAAACTCTCTGTTTTGCTCTCTGATACAGTTAAGCCCCATACAGATATTTCAGCATGTATAGGCAATGAAAATGGCAGTTCTATCTTATGCCATAAAGAAGTTTTAGGCAAGGTTTAGAAGGAGTCAGAATGCCACTTAATAGGCGAAGCATATGAAGGGTTTGTTTTGAATAAAAAACTTTCAGCACATGAGCATCAGCACACTTCACATCTTCCAGTGGTGGGTCAGAAAACGTGTTATTTCAGCTATGTTAGTTGCTATAGTCAAATGTACACCTCTCCCTGGAGGCTTTGTCTTTTGTATAGCCTTAGGCCACTAAGGCTACAATAGCACTATAATACGAATTGTCAAGAAAAGCATATTAGCATTCAATATCTGATCAACTCCACGCTGAAGGACAACTTTGATAAAAAACTTTAAAATATTAGTAAAGCAAATCAATTTGGTAAATTATTACCAGTATTCTATTTGCATTAGATTCAGCTGGAAAAGGACAACTGAAGAAAAAGAGGAGTCAGAGAAGTTGTGGATGCCCCATTCCTGAAGGTGTTCAAGACCAGGGTGGATGGGGCTTTGAGCAACCTGGTCTAGTGTGGGGGGGTGGGAACTCTAGGATCTTTAAGATCCTTTCCAACCCAAACCATTCTATGACTCTATGATTCTATGAAGTTTTCATTTGCAAAATGAAAAAAGATCAAGTGGATAAAATAAGACAAAGATGTTAATTCATATCCTATACTATGAACAGATGTGATCCTAGAGACAATGGTATATGACAGCATGATGACAGTACTGCAGAAAGAAATTATATATGTGTGTGTATGCATATGCGTATTTGTATAATGCTACAGGTTCTTGGACACTTCTGCAAGTAATTCCAATCAATGAAATGTATATTCTGACACATGGACATGATTTTAAACACTTGGCAGACTTTGCTTATGTTGTGCATTAAATGTGTTTGTTGAATGGCATGACTGCCATCTGAGAACATTATGTCAAGAGGATATGTCATTAGTGATCGTGTTCCAGATGCATTGATTTTGAAAAATAAGAAATGTTTTTGATTATTTTGTCCTAACAGTCTTGAAGAATGTTAGATAAGTTTCACAATCATTCTAATTAATTCTTCAGTCACTGTTGTAGATTCATCTCTAAATGAGGCTATTCTAGAATAGGCCAACAATAAATCTTGTAGCCTTGCTGATTTTCCTATTAACAGGTCAGCCACTGGCAAGGAAATGCATGTAGATAAGATCCCTGAAACAGTAAATGAGGATAGTGGATACTTCAAGTGATGTATTCTTGGATTACCTGCTTAACATGAATACAATAACCCATAAATTTTTCAGTGTTGGAAAAAATATGTTCCATTCAGCAATTAATCATTATTCTTTGAAATCTAATGAGCCCTTAGGAAAAAGACATTGCAGGAAACACCATAAGCTGACTGAAAAATGCTTAGAGTGAGCGTTAGTTGTTATCTTTTAAGCCAAATGAAGTATAACTACTCATTAACATGTTCCTGCAGTATGAGAGAAATGAGCTTGGCTGTATTGAGAACTTACCATTGTACAAAAAGTGAAATGAAAAAATGAACTTATGTTAAGGAAATATAAATGTGTGTAGAGAGGAACTGGAGTTTCGAGACCTGGTTCCATATTCCTCTGCGTTCCAAGACTGCAATATTGTTGTTAAAAAGCCATAGATTTTCACTGTTAATCACAAATGAAAATAAACATTCAAGCATAGGGTTTTAAGTGTTCTCCATAACACTATTAGCACGTATACCTAGGAGCTATATTTATTACTGCTTATACTTAAGCAAAGGAGCTAAAATTATCAAATGGGTGATGATAAGCAGGAACCATAGGAAGAATGATCAAGAAAGGAAGTGAAAATGCATATGACAAAGAATAGAAGAAAGTTGTCTGTGTCCTTCCCATTCATGGATCAAACTAGGTGAAGTGATAATGGTTAATAAATACCCATATAATCCTTATATGTTATAATTCATATATGATTGTAAGTTTAGCACATATTACTGCCATTAGAAACATATCATAAAGGTATCTTGGTTTGTTGTGGGTTGGGTTTTTTTTTATGTCTGAGAATTATGACTTATGAATTATCAATGAAAGGGGAAGACAATGTCATTTCCCTAATTGTAAAACTATGTATTTCTTTTAAATAGTTCAACTGTGAAGATGGTCCCAGAATTTCAGCTTGCCTGCTCTCTGAGCTAAAATAATAGAATACCAGCCAAATGAATCAGGACAATTTTCCTGAGTTTCCCATGGCTGTAGAGTTTTACAGTGTCTGAATTCTATCCTTGGAAGGAAAGGCAAACATAATTTGAGTGAAGAGTAGTAAAATTCATGAGGATATTCCTGTATCTGCACTTTAATGTCAATTTCAATGTCTTTATATCAGCCTTTATACAGAACTTCTGTTTTGCCCTTGAGCCATCACAGACAGGGAACTGACGAGTCAACTTTCATTTTCTCTAGTGCTTCAAAATCACCGAGTTCAAAATAAACCAAAATATTCACCAATAGTCATTTTTTCTGTAAAACATGAGTGAGAAGGGTGACTTAGTAGTGATGAACATTTTTATCACTTTCAGCACTTGTCTTGGGAATCTTCCCTGTGGCTTTTTATCTTTTTTCTGTGTCCCAGGAAACATTACAATTTTGTAATGTATGTGGTACCCCTCTCATATGGGGGGCATCCTTTGTGCGTGGTATCCTTTGCCCCTAAACAATATTCCAAAAGTCTGATACAAAATTCTTAGATCAAAAATACAAAGTTTCCAATAACGCAAAGACAACAGTAACCATTTCTAAGCTAGTACCAGGCCACTCATTAAAATAACATAACCCTCTGAGCAACCTACTCTACGTGAAGATTTCCCTGGTCGTTGCAGGGCGGTTGGACTAGATCCCTTCTAAAGGGCCCTTCTAACCCAAACTCTTCTATGATTCCATGAAAAATACAATCAAAATACTAGTGCAGGATAATATTGCTTGAAGCAGCAGTAACATTTCATAGCTAGTGTGGATATATTCAGCAGGATGTATCCTCTTTCTGCCTCTTTCTGCCTACTTAAGAGACCATAGAAGAAAAAATGGCCTTCCAAAAGCTACTGCTTCTATTTTCAGTTCTTCTTGCATTAAATGTCACTGTCAGTTTCTGAAACTTTTCTTCAATATATTTTGATACACAAATATTATGATGCACAGTGCTTCTAGTCATAACCCCCGTTAGTCTTTTATTCAGTGGTATCTCAGAACATATTTTTGTCTCTTTTACATTTAGCTGAGATCTCTCTTTTGCCAGAAACTAATCTCACAACTTGAAAACTGACAATGACACTATGCAATAATTTTGTTGTGTAAGTATTGCAATGACACTGGAAAGAAGAGCAACTACTTTAAAACAGAGAGAAAAAAATTACAGCATGCTATTGCTGGTCTTGCTCTTGAAGGTCAGAGATTTAAATGCCCTCTGCCAAGACAGAAATGCACACTACATTTTCCATATGAGCAGCCGATTTTCAAGTGTGACCATGCTACCTCCCCTTGGAATTAGAAGGCAGTGTTATTTTCATTATTATTAAATTCTTTGGCTTTTCATTCTACCTGCTCCATAATATAATTTGGACCATATCTAATCGCAGCAAGATGAGTCTGCAAACCCTGTTGTGCCAAATATGCAGAATTGAACACTGTGTGGGAAGTGTAATTGCTGAGCACTCTGTAGAGCATTCACTGCTTGACTCCAAACTGGGAGGAGCTGCAAGCAAATTAGAAGATGTGTAGAACTGAAAATGATCTGGACATAGGAAAAAAAACTGAAAAAAATTGAAGGCAATTCTGTGAAGACAAGTTCAAAGCATCATGCTTTTTATGATAGGAATAATCAACTGCAAAGCTGAAGATGGGGTATGCCTAGCTTGCTAGTAGTTTTATTGAATTTGTCACTGTGTTTTACAGAGGAAGAAGAAAAACAAGAGGAAGAAGTAGCAAACTGTAATGGATATAGTAGAGTTTATACTCTTTTTAATATAAGCTGAGGAGAAGTTTCAGTATTACCTTCAGCTGTGGGTACCAGACTGCTATATAGAGAGGAAATTTTTAGTTTGGAGAAGAGAAACAGGAATGAGTATGTTAGAAAACAGGATCTTTGGAGAATTATTACAGACCTTAGGTTGTTTTGTTTAGACAAGTTAATTTATAGCTACTCTACTGAAACCAGCAGAACTATTTTCTGACAGTTGACTCATGGAAGCCATGAGATTGTGCTTATCCTGCTGCACTTACAAAAGCCCCTGCTTTTGGCTTGAACTGGTTTAAGGTACTTTCTTTCACAGCTATGACAGGCAAAGAACAGTGGAGTTATCCAAGGTGAGTTGATGGGTGGGATATACACATGACCTGGATAAATTTGCTATTTTTTTCAGTGGATGCACCTTGAGAAGAGGCATAGTAACAGTTTTGACATGTTAAAGATTACTGCAAAGAGGAAAAAAATATTAATCTCCATATTCATTGTGTATAAGAAAAAAGGAAAGGGCATCAAGTACAGCATAAAAAGTGTAGGTTAGACATTAAGAAAATAATTCCTTTCCCAACTGTAAGGATTGTTACATGCTGCAGTGGTTTTCCTAGGAAGGCTGTATATTATCCATCGATGGGGACAGTTAAGAGTCCAATAGGGCAGTATCTGTCAAGAACCATTTAGGTATAGTTGATCCTGCCATGAGGATTTTTTCTGGAGCATCTCTTACTGTGGTCTTGTTTGCAAGGACCTGTGGGATCAGATCTGTCAGGGGAAGTCTATGTTGGAAAGCTGGAAAGAGCTAGATGTTAAAAAGAACCACCCAGTTACTTTTAATTGTTTTAGATTAGTGAAAATGAAAACCTAAACAGCAAAATTTCAACAATAAAACTTCATATGTATATGTTCTAAGCAAGAAAATGGATAATGGTGTCTCATCACACATAAATTATTTAAATTAAATGCACTGACAATAAAGGCAAGACATTTACATACCTAGTGAGGCGAACTATCACAACTTTTAAAGCTTAAAGCTGGCTTTATTAAAAGCTTCATGGACTTTCTGAAGTAACAGTATTGTTCTAGTTTGCTTTTAAAAGTAAGTTTACTCTCTGTTACCTATGAAGCAATGAAAAGAGCCTCCTGCAAAAGTAGCCATAGATTACTGTTTTCCTGTTGGTATATTTTTTTATAATGCCTTTGGAAAAAAATATCATATTTAGTCTCCTTCATATTTATTTTACCAAAGTAACTTTAAAGAAGACATTTAAGTAATCAATCACTAGTGTATTTTGGCAAACAGACAGCTAGATTAAATGATATCAGACAATAAGAAACTCACATTTATCATACTGACTGATTTTTCAAAACATTCAACTACACAAAAACTAAGTACTATCAATCTTTGCCTGGTATATAAATCTTCCTAGGAACATACCCTAACAGAGCAGTTTCAAATGGAACCAGCTAATTTTTCTTTCCTACCACCTGAATGCTTTTATTGCCATGACAACTAACAAGTTCTAACTCAGGTCAAGGTTGGATGGGAAAAAAACAATGTTTTGCAACCAGCTGATGTGCTTCCAAAATGACACGAAGGGGAGGTTTTTCCATCTTGTTAATGGTGCATATTGAGTACATAATTTTTAGCAGTGCTAGTTAATGAAAGAAAGAATATCCACTGATTAAAGGTATGTCAGAATAAGTAATTATTAATCTAAATCTGTAGGTTTATTATGAGAGATATTTATTTTACCACTGAAAAACCTGTGTCTGGGGATGGAAACAAAAGTGGAAAGAAATGGCTCAATCTCACTCAAGCTGGCACATGCAACTTAAAAAAAGTGGCAAGTTGGGGCTGATTATAAGTTAAGGTGGGCAACTGGCAACTGATTTAGTGCATCAAAACTGCTAGCCCTAGAACCATCAAGGCCCAGATCATACAGTTACTCAAGTGCCTCCGCAGGCTGCAAAACTGGTATTTTTGTGTGACTGGATGGAAAAACCACCACTTAACCTGTTTCTAAACCCAGGAATGCCTAGATTTCCTTTCTGGGAAATTAAATTCCGGCTGGGCTGAAGACCCCATTTTTAATTAACTATTCCTATGATTGAACATGAGGGCTCACCTTATGGTCAGACTGTTAACCTATTGATCACACTTTGGTGGCATTTTCTCTCATTATTTTCCAGCTGAGGCATGGATATAAGCACCTAGTGACAAGCTGCAGTATTCCTGCCCTTTCCCCTGTATTTAACATGCAGCTGCAAGACAAGGTGTTTCTCTAGTTTAAGAATGCTGTTCCTTTCTCAGAAAAGAACACTGAAAGCTTAGCACCTATCTTGTGTATTAGATGTGGATTCCACTAGACAGCTGAATTTATTGGCATTGCTGAGTGCAATGTTCTGCCATTGACACTAATGGGAATTTAGTGGTTCCTTTCAAGTACATAGAAACCTAGGGCCTTGGTTTCTTCTGTAGAACAAGTTGAAAAGAAGGATAGCAATTAAAACTGTATCTGTCTTTGAGGACACAAGAATTCAGAAGAAAATAATTATTACTTATTAGATTCTTTGGAAGTCCTGACCCTTTTCTAGTAGGGGGGAGGAGGGGAAGAGAAAATCCAGCATAATATTAGAAGGAAATGTTTCTCATTTTCTAAAAATCCCTTGGTGTTATTTCCCATTTCTCTCTCAAAAACCCCACTTTCTGTCAAGCAGAATGGTTAGGAATAATTTTCATTTTTTTTGCAGCTAAGAAGCTAAAGGATTGGGGAAGATTGGATGGCAGATGAATTGTCTGTCTCATTAGAGGGACTCTTGGGCTTAGCAGAGCTTGCAGGGTCCATAGGAGAAATGCACTAAAACACAAATTGTAACAAGCCCAAAATCACATGCAAACTGCTATTGAACCAGAACAAGAAACACTGCAGACAAGATGTATAGAATCTGAAATCTGCACTATCTGAATTTGTCACCTAAAGTAACTGCCGGTGTATCTCTGGGCTCACAGCAAGAAGAAATTATTATAGCTGCTAGACTTAAATCACAGCTGCTTAAAATATCATGACCATGTAAAGGAAAGGAAGGTAACATTTTTAACCTAAGCAACACATTTGCTTAGAAATCCAAGTCAGAAGTGACTTGTATCTTTCACAGAGCTTTCGCAGTGGTCTGACAAGCCTTGAGAGCCTACCACAAACCTAGTGGTGTACCTGATCAGTGTCACCTCCTGCAATTCTCTGCAGGGGGTGATGGATGAGAAATAGAAGACTGTGTCTAGGAGGGAATTCAAGACATGGGGAAGAAACAGGGGGAATCCACTATGTCAGAAATGTACTTCTTTTTATTACCTGCTTAAGTCTCAGCAGATATAAAAAAGAATTAGACTACTTAACCTGGGTCAGGAAAGGCAGAAAGGAACTGAAAAGGAAAAGAAAGAGAATGAGGAAGGAAGCACGTCTTAAGGGTTTCTTTGTTTCTGAAAAATACGACTTAAAGGCAAAAGTTTTCCTTTGCTCAGGATAAAGGATAAGATTTCTATAAACTTAGTTTGACCCAGTTACAGAGTAATATAATCAAAGATGCACCTCTATTTTAACTACACTTTCCCCTTCCAGTTAGAGGAGTAAGAATTGTTTTTAGGAGTTTGCAGAAGAGGGGTTCATTACTTTTTTTTTTTTGTAACAAGAAGCAGTACCCACAGCTGTCTGCTCTTGGCTCACAGATTTAGGGGCAGGGTTAGGCCAGCTGTGGAGAGTCAATTATTTTTTCCCCAGTTCAGCGTAGATGCTAGAGAGTATCTATCTATCTATCTATCTATCTATCTATCTATCTATCTATCTATCTATCTTATTTTTGTGTGAGAGTAGTTTTTTGTAGAAGTTGGGTAGAGTAATTCTTGTTGTTTGATTAGGCTTACTTCTTCTCTGCATTTTAAACTATTCTCTTCCGTCTAAATACTATCCTGTACTGCTAGCAGTTATAGAGCAAAAAAGAATAGGATTTCCTTTTCTTTTCTTGTGAAGGAATTGTGTTTATGGGCAACAAAATGCTACAGAAAAACTTGACAACGTAGGGGGATGTACAGCAAGCTTATTTGCAGGGTTAGGCATATAATTTCCTGTGCTTCTTCCCTTTGGAATCTTCATAGATTTACTTTTAATGTATTATACTATTTCTTCTGGAAGTACTATTTTTTGTGCCACACTTTCAGTGAATTTTAAAGGCCTATTTTTAACTTGTATAGACTGGAAAGAAAAAAGGAGGATGAAACAAGGGTGTAAGTTCCTTTTTTTTCTTAAACATGAAATCTTTGGATCGTACTAACCAAACATGATTAATAAAGCACAGGGATCGCTACAGAGAGTGAATGAATGAAAAAAATAAGAATGAGATAAAGACTCCTCAGCTGATTGAGGGCAAACATTAAAAAATCACTCTTTCTGACAGAAGAAATAGGGCATTTAGTCTAGTAATGCAGGAAAAAATGTGAGACCAATTTTCACGTATTTCTAACAAAACAGGAAGGTAAGTAATAGCGGATTTTTGTCAGGATTAGAATGCAAAACGCTGTTACATTTTCTTGTTGTAGCTGAACAACAGACTAGTAGAATCAAACCAATAAGTTAATAAAGGGAGATTTGCCAAAGGAAGAGATTATACACAGAAATATGACAAACTTCAAAATAAATGATAAAAGTCTTTCAAGGCTGAAAAAATAGAGAAAGCTTTCTAATTATAAATTAGAAATGCAAAGAGTCATTTATGTCTAAAGATTATAATTTCTAATTATTTGGATAACACAATTCATCCAGCTATTTAACAGCTTCACAGGGTGAAGTAATGAAGGTTGAAGGGTTCAGCTCAGTGTGCCTGCCTTCTCAGTTTCTTCAGTAAGATTTACACAGCCAGGTTATTCCAGAAACTGAGAATCAGACTCTAACATAAAAATGAAGAAATCAAAATCATTAGGCTTAGCATGTAGTGTACAAATTAGCAATTATCACACAAGGTAGTTCTAAATCCAAAAGAAGGAAATTAGTCATTTTATAACATGAACAAACAGAATTTTTTTTCAAATGAAGATGTAGAAGTTGAATACGTGCTATGGCAGGAGATGCATAGGTTGAGCAGGAAAGGAGCTACTCTGGAAGTGGCAGAACACAGCACCTGAAGCAAAAGAGCGTTGTCTTGAAAAGACATGTCGAGGACTGATTCAGAAGCATATTTTTGCCAAAAAAGCTAATTTCCAGTCCTTCTGTGCTTTGAATACTGCCAAGTCTATTATTTATTTGCAAGGAGAGAAGAGGAAACAGAAAAACTCCTTTTATCTGACAAAATTTCTTTGAGGAGAATTAAAGTACAATCAAAGTAGTTTTCCTCTAGTCCTACTTCAGATTTTAGTTGTTATGTACAGCAATGGGAGAAATGGAAGGAATAAAAGTTTACAAGGAAAATGTGTGGTTTAATAGACTTTCCATGTTGAACTATATTTTTACTGTTATGAACTTAAAAAGAATGCACTTTTTCTTAGTAAACTTTTTGTTTCAATGAATGATTATTTCTTTTGGAAAGCTTTTTTGTGCTGGTAAGAACCAGTTACATTAATTGGAATTCATTTCTTGGGGAGAGATGGGGGACAGGACATTTATCAGACTATGGTCTTACTAGCAAAAATATACATGGCTAATAAAATTCCATAGCAGCCAGATAACATATAATACTAAGCCAAGTCCACAAATTATTAATTTTGTAATAGGTGTTATAGTCTTACTCTGGTATATTAATCTAGTAGCTGATTTGTACACTAAAGTAATTACAATACTTCAGTAAGTGGTAAAGCAGAAGAAATAATTCATAATAGCAGTAGTAGCAAATTTTCTACGTAAACCTTAATAAAATCAGTCCTGGTAGCTAAGCATGTTCTCAATTAACCTTATCCCAGTTTCCCAAAAATGCAAAAGAAGGAAGGGGGAAAATGCTGACTTAAAGCCTAGTGAAGTACCATGTGAAATGAAGCAAAAGGTGAGAAAAGATATTGAGAAATAGTGCATCTGGCTTACAATACATTCCACAAACCACCCTCCTGGAATATTAAGTGTCTGGTGTTTATTTCAGGCCTAATTTTCAGCTTCTGTGGAGGACATGGGAAGTCCAAGTACGGCTTTTCTTTTTCAAAGCCCTGTGAAACTTAAAAAGTTGGGAGGGGAAATAAATGATAAACTAGAGTTCATCTTTTTGCTTGGTGTGGCTGATTGGCAATGGTGAAAGGTGTGAAAGATTCAAAACTATTAGGGAATTTGAGTAAGGTACAGGATATGAAAATTTCTGCAAAATATTGGTGATGCCTGTGCAAAAACATTCATTTACATGAATTTCCTGGAAGATCTTTTGGAAGGTGGTTAGGAAGATGGCAATGTACTCTGTGTAGCCTCTCTTCTACTGCCTCCCCTGAAGAATCAGCCAAGCTGCTAAGTGCTTTTGAGCCTCTTTTGTTCCTCTTACAACTTCTCACTCTGAAGGCCAAGCTAGATCAGACTGCAGCTCCTCTGTTTTTTCCCTTTAGGGAAATCTTGATGCCAAGTCCATAATTAGCAAGAAGTTTTGGAATTGGGACTACTGCTGTCCAGAATGCTTACAGTCTCTCTCCTCAGTTCTTTGATTCCTGCATTTGTATCAAACTATAATGTATCCTATCCTTAATGAAAGTTGATTGGAAGAAGAAATATTTGGTTGATTATTATTTTAATGACTTGAAGGTCACTTAGAGAAATCTTTAAAAACCTCAAATAAAATATGAAGCAATATTTTGGCCCAGATGACAATGTTTTATACAGAAATCTGATAGTAACTTGTTTGTTCCTTGGGTTCATAATTTAATGTTTTCTGCTATTAACTGTAACATGCTCTAGTAACAGAGATCATCATTGCTTATCCAAATGGCAATCGTTTGATGTAACCATGATATCATTCTGTATGAAAGACAAATTATGACTGTTTGATCAGTGTACAAGATAGGTGAAAAAGAAATATGAGGGAATAAAAAAATAAAACCTGGCATGAGGGAGAAATGAAAAGCTAAAATATGGAGAAGGAGACTGGTATAATGTGTCAGGGAAAGAAGACTTCTTCATCCTCTTTCTTCTGCCTGCTGAGGCAACTTCATTATCTAGAGGTCCAATATCTGAATATTCACCTCCTAGAATCAAGTGTCATGTATGCAAGCTAAATAATAAATCCAGCAGTAGGATTTTTCTCTAAAATAGGTAATTTACCATGTGGTTGAAACATAAAAATATAAGAAGAAAGTGTAAAACAAAAGGATAGAAATCTGAATAAGAGCTTGATCTGAAGTATATTAGCTATGTCTACTGATTTCAGAAAATTACAGACTGGCCCCAGATACTAACCTGAATAAGCTCTGAATTCACTGACTTTGAACAGCAGAGCACTGATGTGAAAGAAGTGACTCCGTCAACATGATATATATCAACCTGCAGAGCCTATACATCAGGGTGAAATTCAATGCTGTTCTTCAAAGAGTCTCAGCTTGTAACTCACACCCCTGGAATGGCCCATGGCATAATTCTGAAAACCCCAAGGAGCCACCTAAATTAGTGCAATCTGTCTCTGCCTACAGGCCAGCAGTACTGCCCAGTTCTCTGCAGCTCTACCTAGTACAGTCCTGTTTTTGAAAAACCTGTCCCATTTTCAGGCTTGTCTCAAGCATGAGCTTTATGCAGGGTTTGTGAAGCACTCTTTGGAGGCCCACTTGTGACTTACCAGTACTTTTATTAGGTAAAATTTCTTCACTGAAAGGGTTATCAAGCGTTGGAACAGGTTGCCCAAGGAAGTGGTTGAGTCACCGTCCCTGGAGGTATTTTAAAAATGTGTAGATATGGCACTTAGGGACATGGTTTTGTAGTGGACTTGGAAGTGTTAGGTTAAGGGTTGGACTCAGTGATTTCTTCCAACCTAAATGATTCTATGACTATGATCTTCAGCTTGTAGACTTGCAAAGCATACTGGTTTCAATGAAGCTGTGTCAAATTATGCAACCTGACAAATTGGCTTAAAGGATGTTGTATAGAAGCTAAGCTACTTAGAAACACTAGTAATAGATTACAACTAGACTGTCATCAGGACAGGTGGTTAACACTTGAGAAACAGTCTCATATCAAATACCCGAGAAAAGAAAGTAATGATTATTTTTTAAACATGTTGTAGCAAAAGACATCCTCAAGAACAATGCCGGAGAAAAGTCAGACAGCTATGACAGTATCTAATAAAATATATTTCTAAGTGACTGTTGATAGTGTTTCAGACACTAGCAATAAATCTACATCAGAAAACATACTGTTTAGTATAGAGTTAGAAATGCACAATCCTCAAATCAGGGAAGAAATCTAGTCATTGATACTTTATTTTGGAAATGAGCTATGGAAAGGAGCTATGGCATATGAATATCACTGAATTCAATTCATCATTTGTAGCCAAAAAATGGGCTCTAAGTGAAACAATCTTTTCAGATGAAAGAAATTGCCCCTTTTAAATAGTGCCAGTATTATAAAATAAGAACAATCATCTTGACAACTGTAGAAACAGAGATACATGAGAAGTATAGCCATATCTAATATCATTAAGACGAATGGTCCAAACAGTAGTCTGCAAGAAAGGAATCAGAAGGCAGATGTGCTAACATCTTTAATTTCAGCTAAATTCTACTGGAGCTGTTTAAGCTTTTAGACAAGAGATAATTTTCCCCAGGAATGTTGCATTGAACCTTCTTTACATACAGAATCAAAATTAAGGAACAGGTACATCTTTCTAAGTAATTGGCTGAAGCTTTATTTATATAGTAATCAAAACAAATGGAGTGCCTTATGGCCAAGACTATTTTATTTATACTAAAAGAAAAGCTATTTGAATAGGTGATTTTTTTGGAAGAAAAAAATATTAAAACACTGTTTTCTCTGCTAGTTATTCTAAAATTTTTACTTCTGGATAATCTTACACTGTTCACCTGAATTCTTGCAGATAAACATATTTCTGACTTCTGACTAGGAACTTCAGAACTTATGGCCTTTAAGACCTGGCTGCCAGTTGTTCAGGATTTCAGCTCCTATTCTTAGAACCTATTAGTGAAGGGATTCCATAGCTTGTTCTGACAGGTTTTTTTAGTGTTTATTTTCAAAGACGCAAAGTTGTTTCTAATATCTAACTTCTGCTTTGTCTACTGAAAGTAAATTAACTTATTTTCTTGGGCTATGCCAGTGGAAAAACAATAACTGATCATCATCTTACATTTTCCATCCACTGCTCTTTTGAGATCTTCCTCTTTCCTTGCAGTTCAGGGTTTGGAATCTTGACTCTGTAGGGTCTCTGCAGGGTCTCTGCAAAGACCCTGTCAATCACCTATCTTGCCTGCTCTGGACACCATGACACATCACTATCATCACTTTATAGGAGAAACTCTGAGCTTTCTTGTGCTGTTGTTGCACAGCTAATTGCCGTGACTCAGCTTGCTGTGCTTTGGGAGCCATGCTCTTGCCAACTCTTCATGCTTTTCTTAGGATACAATATACTATCTGAAACCTTACTACAACAATTAAATACATAGACATAATTGTGTCACAGATGGTAAGATAGCTAACGCACACCTTTTAAATACTGTTTCTTTCACACCTTTTTTTAGGAGTCAGTGTTGACTTGTGATTCACTGTCCCCCGTATTTTCTGTAGTACTGTTACCTAAGCAGCCACTCTCTATTGTGTCTTGGTCATGTGGTTTCTCCTCCTCGCCTTATTTCCTTCGAAACTGCATTAAAATTTAAATCTGTCCTCTTAAAATGTTTTCCATCCCACCCTTTTTGGTGTCATCCAGCCCCATCCAGCCTGGCCTTGCCCTATTAAAAACGCTGCATAGAAAATATAATCACAAAAGCAAACCCTAGGGTAAGGCTCTACATCACAGCCAACCGAGTTCATAGTTGTCATAACACTCCTGCAGAAAACAAAGGCATGTTGTGTTTGCAGTGGGTCAAACATGAAAGCAAACAATGAAATCTTTATTATTTTCACTGATTAAATATTTCAAAAGTTTTCTTGGAAGCATCTACTGTGTGTACTCCTGTATTAATGCCATTCAAAACAATAATATAATATAAGACAAAAAAACTAAAGACTAGTAAATCAGCTCACAGCTAACTGAGGTTAGAGAGAGCTTGGCAAGGAAGGGAAGCCAGGCTTCCAAACTCCCAGGTTCAGTAATAGCTTGTAATATAAACCTGCTTATTCATCTTCTTTTTAGCACTCAGTGGAACTGAACTGATTGGCACACACTGTTTCCTGGATGGCTTTAGATAAAGCAGCAATGTCTCTAGAGACAGACATTCTCTCTTTGACTGAAGATAAGCTCTTCTCTCTACTGCTTTTCCTCAGAAGTTTAAACAGAGTTTTATGCTTACTTGGCAATATAAAAATAGCACTGCTGAATCTGCTTTTAACTCCTTAAATCTGCTTCAAACTATAATTTATTTTTTTTTTAATCCATAACATTAACACTGCTGTGGAGTGCTATTCTCAAAGTTCACTGCAGCTCTTGGAGAAGAAAGTGATCATTGTGAGAGACTTTGGTTTTAATGACCTGTGAGCTGTACAATCCACTGGGGTCTTGTTAAGCATCTCCTTCCCGGGCTATCAAGATAGATACCAATACGTTCTGGAAACGAGGCTTTCTGTAGCGTGATAAGGGCAGAATAGGCTTAGCAAATCAGGCTATAAGCAACACGCTGGTTACGTATGTCCACTATATTGAGAAGTACTTTTTGGAAGAAAAAATAAATTTAAATTTTTTTTAAAAAGTCTTAATTTTAATTATTTTTTAAAATAAATATTTTTTTAACAACAGGCAGGTTCTTCCACCACTGGAATTTCAGTTCACAAATTCTGTAACTTCTGCTAGCAGCTGTGAGGTACTAGGAGAGAAGAATCAACATTTACAAGAAGATATCATCCATGACTGTTAAGTAATATATTTTCTTGTATGTATATTTTTCCTTCTTGACAGAAACTTGTTTTCCACAGTTTTAGATGGTTGTTCTTCAACGTGCATACATTAAGCACTTGAGTAGTCCTATGAACTACAGGAGGTTGAGGAATATATGGGAAAAGCAGCTATTGCAGACTTCTTTTTGGGGCTCAAACTTTCAAATTGCTGTTCCTGTGAACAATTACTAAATATTGCATGAATGTATCTTGAGATAATATAGTATTGTGTCCTCCTCGTGTTGGAAGCAAATACCAGATTATCTCTAAAATTATCTCAAATAGTTCTAAGACATAAGCCCTAAGTATGATAATTAAGACAGAAGTAGTGAACATCTGGTATATTGTGATAATGGTATCATCAGATATGAAAATTATGTGAGGGTATTATAAAATACATAGCACCAAATATATTGAACTTTAAAAGACAAACTTTGAAAGAATAAATAATGATGGAAAGAGATTGATTAGAACCACCTGCTGTTTACTGTGGGATATTAAATGTGATTATGATATAGGGAGAAAAAATTCTGCTTATTGCAATAAAAATAAGGATAAAAAATAAATCTGATGTGACTAGAAAGGAATACAAGAATTGTTAAAAATGTTAAAATCAAGCATCTAAAAGCTGCAAAGTATTTATTACATAGGTGGGTAGGGCAGAATATTAAATAGCTGCAAATATGAAAAAGAACGTGAGCAAACAGTACTACTCTTTTTATCATAGCTTTAAGCATAAATTTCTTCTGCTTAAAACAATATAGCAAGATTTTTTTTTTCAAAAGGAATAAAGTTTTAAATAAGAGGGAAAAACACTAAAGTTTTAGTAAGCACCCTGTGAGCATTGTGGTAATTATTGAGGTCCTGCAAGACTATTATTGGTAATTGAAATATGATCCCCTTTAAAACCCAGAATTCCTAAGAAATTTCAAAATGTTATATATAAGTACACCCTCTAAAGCATTTTTTGAGCGGCATGAAGCAAAAAGAGCAATCAAATAATTTCAAAGCAACTGTATGTTTTGTAAACTTGTTCAGTAGTAGTTGAAGGTCACAGAATAAAGAAAATGTTACATGAGAAGACAGAGGATTCTTTGAAGCTGAGCAATGGATAGGAGATCTCAGGTTACATTTTCAAAGCAATGTAAATGACTTAGAGACATTGGCACCACAACATCAATAATTAGGAAACAGCCATAGAGAAAACCTGAGACAACAATATTGTTTCTCGGTCCCAGAAGCAACTTAAGCCTTTTAGACTGTATACTCAGACATATTTTCCATAAAATAGATGTAATTTTTTTCATGAGTCTGTTGACTTTCAGCAGAAGTTAGACAATTGAATGCATTTAAATAGAAATGGTACTGGGCAGCGGAGACGGAAAATGCAAAAATGGAAATTTAGCAGCACTTCATTTTCTTTTGAGAGGTGGCACCTAATTGCTCCTTTTTTCTCAGAAAGATATCATTCTATTTTTGAACACAGCTTGGACCTAAGAATACTTCAGTGCTCTTGAATATTTCCTTATAATCTGTATCTCAAATACAAACAGAGTTCCAGGCAAGTTCTTACATGGGGAAAATAATGCATGAAGTGAGGAATAACAAGAAGGTACAGCATCATAATGAAGCAATTATTTTGTAAATACAATGTCTGTAAATGAGGAAAAGTGATATTCCAGTGGTGGAGATGCTAAACCCATTTTATCTGTTAACTTAAAAGAAGCGAATAACAGTACAGTAGCAAAATATTCATGTGTGCAAACTGGGTAGCAGAAAAAATAGAAAAATCTAATCATATCGAGAGGAATTAAGATAATTTAACTTTTCTAGTTCCTTTATACCAATCAGTTATTCTGCTGCGTGTTCCAAGTGTTCAAGTTGAAGTTTGGCCAGCTTACAGAAATTGATTTATCCATATTTTATCAAGCTTTCAGATCACGTTGATGACAGCTTCTTAGATCAAAATCAGTTGGACTCCTGTGACTGTCTAAAATAAGACAGTAGCCAAAATGATTTTCAGACATATCTAGTGCTGCCAAATGTCTTTCAGTGACTAGTCACTAGTTTGTCATACTTTTTATAATAAATTAAGATTTCTACTTATAACATAGAACACCTTACTTTCATTTTTTAAGTGCTTGGGTATGTCTTATATATTTATAAGGCATCAGCCACTCCATGAAAATGTGGTATCAGCAGAAAAGTGAAAAATATCAGTCATGAATGCTAAATTTCTTCTTTAAAGCATGAGGTATCTAGCCTACACATCAGTACAATTTTTTGTTTTTTCAAGAATGAGGACAAAAAATTTTTCATCTCCTAAAATGACCAAATACCAGTAGTGTATTACAGACTGAAAAAAGAAAATCCTTCAAAAATTGCTGTCTCTTTGAAAAACAGCTGCATCACAGTAATTGAAAAAAAGGTGGACTTTCTTTAAGATGCTCACACATTCAAATGTTATCTCAGATTACTCTGGCTGTGCTGGGCACATTTCCTTATCAAAAACATCTCTTTGTTTACATGTGCTAATACAGATCAGATAAACATTTAATTGCATTTGACATTGTACTGCTTGGAGCAGTTCTGATTTGAGAGCAGTCCTGATTTTTTTTGGAAAAAATAAAACCTCAGTGGGTCACTGTTTCTAGGGCCAGTGACATTTGCTATTCAGAGAAGTGCTGTCACCTGTACAGTCTTTGTGCGCTTCAACAAGACAGACTTGTGCACCGTCATGTACCTACTTATCCTGAGACACTGGGACCTGGGAATCTATTTCAATATTTATAACCCTTTTATTTTATTCTGACTGATTGGTTACCAGTAAGGGAAATTTTGTGTTTCACACCTGCATGCTATTAGACCTGTCTCCACACAAGCAGCAAGGGAGGTCAGGTGGGCCCATGGGCTAACAGACTTCAAGAGGAATACCTTTTAAACCAGATCTGTGTGAATCATAGGAGCTTTAAAGTACTGGCGATGGTCTGTGCTTTGTGTCCTTAACACTTGGCAATTTCTGGCCTATTATGTTCCTAGAGTCAGGCATTTCTGCTTACTACATGAAAGCTGGCAGCTTTTAATGAGCACTCCAATCAGAATGGCAGCTGCTACTCAGCACTTGGGGCTCCCGTACTGTCCAGCTGGGTATATTATGCTTTTTTATGCTCTTCTGTGTACTATTTTTGCTTGAATGAATTCACCTTGCTGGATTTCCCTGCCAGGACCCATGTATCATGACAAAATTCTAGTCCCTGGCATTATGGTTTCTCAGAAAAGTTAAGTTTTAAAGCTAAGGTTGAATATCTGATCATGGGAATATAAGACAGATGAGCCACATACTGAACCATGCTAAAAAGAGGGAATAAGTGGTTAACATTAAAGTTTAATTATTCCATTTCTGTATGATGTTATATAGCTCTCCAAAACCAGCAACAAAGTGGGAAAACATTACTGAGTCACTTGCTGAGTGGTAATGGCAATACCAGATTTTTCAGCACATTTTTGAAAAAAGCTAAAATGTTTTGCTAATTACTAGTATGGGAAGGGTCTGAAGTGCATCAATATCAACTGAGAATTTTGTCTCTCTAGGTAAAAAGTGAAAGTAAGATGTGGCCCTAGCCCAAGAGAGACTAAGGACAAAGAAATCACTTTCCTGTTCAACACATGGAGAAATGGAGCAAAGAGAAATTCAAAGCTTTGTTAAAGACAGAACAAAAAATCTGTGGCAAGACTAGAAAATGAACTCATGATTTTGGAGAAAATATTTTGGACAGTGTCTCCTTCCCTTCTAAGGTAAGAAGTGTCCCTTGTCAATCTCAGAACTCTCTATTGTGTCAAGATAAATTGTCAGAGTCCTCAAAGTCCTGCGTAAACTTCTACTGGGATCTCACTTGGATAGAATATCTTCACTGGTGGAAGCCCAGCACGTGTGAATCAAGTCCTGTATCTTACTGAAATCTATTTTCTAGCATGCTGTTAAGTAGAAATGCAGTTTTATGTGACAACTCCAAATCCTTGTCGTCTGCAGTCATTGATGACCCTATTATATATTTCCTGAAACCTAAGGCACACATTCTAGTGTATGAAATTTTCAGATGGATTCGCTTCTTTTTATAATACATTTCTTTTAGGTATACTAAAGATCATAGGAACTGAAGTTAAAAAAAAAAAGAAAAAAGCTAATTTTTGACCTGTCTTCTTCTAGTGAAAGACTGAAAGGTTATTCCCCAGGAAACACTGAGGTAATTTGTTATCTTATTTTATGAGTGTGCTGTTAAACAGCTGATATGTTTCCAATGAGAGGTGGCTGCAGTGGTGAAATGAAATCAATTGCTTTGGTGAAATGATCCCCAGAGCTTGATGATTAATTGCATTTTATTTTGGGTTTGCAGAATCTTTTGGTTTTCTTTGCAACCACATGCAATACCGAGTTAGAAGGTTGCTTTTATTTATTGAAGATTTTTTAGCACTGAAACAATCCAAAAGCAAAGCATAAGTTAAGAGGTATAGAGAAATACAGACAAACGCAGACTCTCTCTCCTCTCTCTCTCTCTCTACCCCTCCCTTTCTCTTCTCGTTTTCCTTTGGCAATAACAACTCATTCTCTTGGACCAGGAAATTGAAAAAGGAAAGGGGAAAGCGAGTGCAGACTGAAGTAATTAACTAGATGAAGACAAGACTTTAATAGTTAACTTGGACCGCCTGATTAAGAAATTTCACCCAGAAGACTGATGCTAATACTTTGTATTGTAGTATTCTAGAGCCTAGAAATTACCAGTAAGATTATAATGTTGTCCAAATTCTGCGCGCTACCCAAAGGGCAGCTGAGGTAAACATCATCACCAGAGCAATAATGCATAGGCGCACGCACAAAGCCCTCACCTTTAATTTGCTGCCTAGCATGTCAGCTCAATATATTCTAATGCAGAAAGTCTAATTTTCAGGGGAATAAAACTTGATTTTCAAAATATTTCCTGGCTGCTTGACATGTCAGCACACTACTGTTTTTTTTTTTTGATTCTTACTAAAACATTCATATTTAGATTGACTATTAACATTGCATCAGTATTCACCACAGCTTTATTTTACTGCAGGGTTTGCTTAGCTTGAAGAGGCAATTGTTATAAAAAATGCCAACAAAGTATTATGACAAACCCATCTGCAATTCCTAAGCTGCTGGTATAAGAACAATTAGAAAGCTCAGATGAGCAGCTCTGCATTGTTTCTTGGTTTATGTACATGATGGGCTTTACACATTTATACAAAAACCAGCATCACTATTGAACAGCTGTGAGATGATTACTAGAGACTCAAACTTTGGCAAGAAAGATCCTCCAATCTCTCACAAGAGGAAAACCCTCATTCTATGCACTTTTCTCACTCGACATCTGAAAGAGGGAATCTAGTATTCCAAATAAAATAAGAGTAGATGTGTACCTTTCCTCTTCTTTTTGGAGGGAAAAAATAAAACTATTTCATGGTGGGTTTTTTCCCTCTCACAAATCCCTACTTTTGAATATAAATTTCCAGATCAGATGGATGATTCAAGATCAGAACACACAGGGCAAGTATAAGGTGCTGCATCTGTGCAGGTTGGGGGCTGACCTGCTGGAAAGCTGCTCTGAGGAAAAAGACCTGGGAGTCCGGGAGGAAAACAGGATGACCATAAGCCAGCAATGTGCCCTTGTGGCCAAGAAGGCCAATGGCATCCTGGGGTGCATCAAGAAGAG
>JAOXNO010000004.1:12738242-12792859 GCA_028565335.1 Limnodromus scolopaceus | reverse complement strand
GATTAGGGGCCTAGAACATCTCTCTTATGAGGAAAGGCTGAGGGACTTGGGTCTTTTTAGTCTGGAGAAGAGAAGACCAAGGGAGGATCTGATCAACGTCTATAAATACTTCCAGGGTGGGTGTGAAGAAGAAGGGGCCAGTCTTTTTTCAGTGGTGCCCAGTGACAGGACAAGAGGTAACGGGCATGAACTTGAACATAGGAAGTTCTATCTAAACATAAGAAGGAACTTCTTTACTTTGAGGGTGGCAGAGCACTAGGACAGGCTGCCCAGAGAGTTGGTGGAGTCTCTGTCTCTGGAGACATTAAAAACCTGCCTGGACGTGTTCCTGTGCAGCCTGCTCTGGCAGGGGATTGGACTAGGAGATGTCCAGAGGTCCCTTGCAACTCCACATCATTCTGTGATTCTGATTCTATGATTATCACCATTACATGCACACAGCAAGAATTGGAGGATTAGAATGATAACACCAGATTTAGCATCAAGCTTCATTTTAACTTTTGAAATTATGACCCACTACAAGGTGAAAAAATTTAAGATCAAATGCTGTAAGTAGATCTGGATAAAACTTTTTCATTTATGAGGATATTCTGAGGAGGCAATTATTTTGTAGTTGTCTTTAAGACATGTAAATAACTGTGCCAGCTACAAGATGGTACATAATTGGTCCCCAAATATGAGGTCTATGCCACCAGCCAGCAGAGCTACTATACATTGATAAGGTGAGCAGCCAAGCAGTAATTCGGCAGCCATAAATTAAAAATATGTGGATAGTGGTATATGAAGGAGAAGGATTTAAAGCTAAAGGGGAGTAAACAGGGAGTCACTGGAAGAAGATGGTAGTATTGCTTATGGACAAGTGGAGCAGATGGTCACTTGTTTCATGTAGGGAATTGATATAGTCACTGAATTCTCAGTCTGGTTAGTATAGCTCCCACTTTCTTGTTCATAGTGAAATCACCATGATTTAATCATTCTCTTTGAGGTTCCAGTCAAAAAACATGGGATAATCCCTGTGCAAGATTATTGCTGCATATGGGGTACCTTCAATATTGGCCAGTGCACCAGTTTAACCATAAATGTCTAGATTTTAAAAATATGAACAGTTGCAGCCTGAGCCAATTCTTCCACCTACGTTGAAATAAACGTCATTGGAATTGCTGCAGTGGTCTCATGATCTATTTATTCAATAAAGAAGTAGAACATGCTTATAAGCTGTTTGCACATGTGCTTATGAGGGAGGAAAGCTGGGTTTCATGCTGGGTTCTCTCTTTAGTTTGTCTACATTAAGGTGTGCTCTCGGGCTGACAGAGTAAAGTATCAGTTTCTTGGCCTGTTGGGAGTACAATGACCCAAGTATTAGACAAGAATTTAGTGTATTTTAAAATTTTACCTGCAGAACAGGCAGCCTATCCAACGAGTTACAAGCCCTGTCAGCTTAAAGAGGTGAGCTGAATGTCTTAATTTAAAAGGTGCAGGAATAGGGGAAATAAAAGAAAATGTCTTCTTACAGCATAAAGACTTGGAGGTGAAATTTTGGGGAGGAAAAATTCAAATGGAGAAAAGTATGTTAAAGTGATAATACTTATCTTTAAAGGAATCGTATTATATAAAATTACATTATTATTTTCAAAATGCAGATGACAGTTGATGTGGGTACCTTTTAATAAATACTTAATCTGTGCACAGACTTTTGCTGTGATAAACTAACATATCTGATTTCCGTTAAGGTGATTTGCAAGGAAAAAAAAGTGTAGGCCCCTTATTTGCTGCCATTTATTATGTACAATTAAATGGAAATAGTGAAATTATAATGTAGCTTTATAGACTGCATATATTTTCTTCTTTGGATGCTCCTTTTTTTTGCATTAGCATTTCAGTATTTGGGTTTATTTCCACATTTGGGGGTTCTACAATATTACTAAAACTTCATCCAGTTACTTCTGAGAATTCTGTTCTTTTACACAGACTACAAACTTTAATAGGGAGTAAACAAGTAGAAAAAGGAAAACAAACAGATTTTTAGACTCTTTTCTAAATGGAAAACATGCTTTTCTTTCCTTACATGTAAGGGACATTCATAGTGAAAACATATTTTGTGTTTTCAAGTAATAGATACAATAACTAAATAGTTACCAAAAATAATTTACAAATTGGTCTGAATATCTATTATCACTTTATATTTAGGGTAAGATAGTTGAAAATGGTAATACTGAAATCCCAGTGTAGTGGATAATCTAGTACTAATTAGCTCTTTGAAATCTTTTTACATCTTCAAAGTGCAGTACATTAACTAATCCTAAGTGTATCTCATGGGTATGGTATTCTTACGGGAACTAATTACTGGTGGCTTAAGGACACGTCCTCACAGCATGTGTTCTTCCCAAAACTTACTTATGTACTTCAACAAAGGAGTGTATCTGGCTGACTAATTTCATGACAATGAATGCAAACCGATTAAGGCATACAAATAACTTCAGAAACCTACTCCTTACCTGTCTTCACAAGATAAATCTCAATGACATTTACGGCTTTGAAAGGTACTCTGGATTTAAAATAATTTCATTTGTTAGAATCCTGACTATGTGTAGTTTAAGAGATATTTTTTTTACAATTTCTCAATCATTCTATGTCCATAAAGACAAATTAGGAGAAACTTCCAGTCAAGACTCTTTTTTTAACATATCTTTAGAACCAAAGTGTGCTTCACCAAGTGGTGGCAAAACAATCAGGTGCTTGGTTTGCATTTCAGTTATAGAGTCTCTGTCTAGAAGCTTCTGTCTCTGGTTTACTTTTCTGTTGAAGCTGAGACCCCCTATCTTTCGAGATCTCCTATGATCTTGCCACACAGAGACTATAATGGTATTTAACCTGTAACTAATGACCAGGAAATAGTATAAACAGTTGATTTCAGTATGTAAAAGCTGTAAAATCCTAATAACTACTTATATGACTGAATGACATATTAAAAAAAAACAGTTCCCCATCTAATATTGTGTTGTTTCATTTTACTTCATTATGAATATTCTAGTAGTACCTTTGAGAAATGAAGGTACTATTCATGCAAGCATCTTGAAAATTTGCAGTTCTTTAAAAAAAAACCAAAGAATTTTGAGAACAGGTACATTGCAAGCTGGCTGCATGTATCATTTTCTGTTGTTGTTATCGAAGAGTTCTTATTTATCATAAAAAACAAATTCTATTTGACTCTTGAAACGGAATGAGAAATACAGGCCTGGATAATACATTGATCTAGTCTATCAAGCTAAGGGCTGGTTAGAAGGTCAGTCATATGTCCTTTTTCCTCGTATCTATATGATTATAATGATATGCGTGCAATCTAATTTGGGAAGAACAAAAAGGGTTTTCAGATTTCTGATTGTAATTCTCTTCGAGGTTTTAAGATAAATGTGAGGTTTTTTAAAAAATTTTAACAAACTTTTATACATTACCATCTTGTACCATTAGTCATCAGAGCCAGCCCCATTTTTGCCTTAAGTGTAAATGCTGACAGAATCAGAGCATGCTGTCCTGCATGAACTTGTTCCTGATGTTTTAAGATTACAAGGGTAGTGGGATGTCAGGCTGATGCTTTTAATCTCTTTGCAGAGAGCAGAGGCGAAGATACTCAAGAGATGTAGCCCCAGTGCCAATGCTGGGGTTAGCCATCGGTAACATTAATTGGCAGGTACGTATAGACATACAGTGAAAAAACAGGTTAGTTCAGCAGTTAGCAGTTTAGCAGATTAGATTTGATTTATGTAGTCCCAGATTGGGCTCAAACCAGCAAATATGAATACCTGGGAATACATTTATGGAAAAGGGGTGTGGAAGGGCAGGCAGGGAAGAGAGTTGACAACCCCTCCAAAGAGACAGCTGGTTCCAAAGCTGGCCATATCAAAAAAGTTAGGAAAGAGGTCTGTTAGCATCAGAAACATAGAATATAAAAGCTCAGTTACCAGACAAGGACATAGATATATCATCTATTGGACAATGTTGCTTACTCACAAAATCACAATCTGTGGTTGTTGTAGCTGGGACTAGTCTCTTTTGCTGGTTGGGAACTTGTTGTAGTTTTACTCAGATGATGGATTGAGACATTCTGAGTCTGAGTAGCATCACTCTTGTTACTCTCAGCTCTGTATCTGTGATCATCTCCATGTACAGATATGTGACTGTTATGTCAGTAAGAGATGAGCAGTTTCTTCTAGCCTACCTGCTAGGTAGGCTATGCATGTTCTCATGAAGTTCACTCTGAGCATCTTAATAATTCCCTGTGGATAATGCAGAAGGAAAGTGAGGCACACAAAAAGGAAAGGAGTGCATATAGGTATCCATCCTTAATGAAGATGTTTCTTATCCTGAGAAAACAAAATTTTCTCTTATTCAGAGAAAATGAAATGACAAATGTTTCTAAAACACACCTGCATCCTATCTCATCTCAGGAGGTCCTTTGATTCCTCAAGCCCATCAGCTGCTGCACAGTGACAAACCACTTTGCTTCCAAAAGAGCATTAACCTTGTTATCCATGCACAGACTTCATGAATTCATTGTCTATGAGAGCTGATGAGGAAGCCTGAGATGCTGATAAATGCTGATTCTTTAGTGAAGTGAGGAATATTCATTCAAATTAGCATATTTTCTTGAATGTGCATTTTTAAACTTATTAAGCTCATTGCTGTAAAGGCAAAACTATACTCTCCCATTCATACTCTTAGGCCTCAGTAGTTAAATTTCTTCTATTACCAAAGACTGGAAGCCAAGAACTGGTAGTAAAAGAAGACTGTAATGTCAAAAGCAGCACTGGAAATGTTGAGCATGATAAATACTGGGGACAAATTTAACATACTGACTTCATAATGCTGTATGGGATTAGTCTAGTCTAGGATCCTAACTCCTCAATGATCAGCACAAGCTGATTTAGAAGATAAAGCCAGCAGCTGGTACTTATATGAGAGAGTATCTTCAAGAAAAGCTTTCCTTTTTCGGCACAGCAGCTAGAGAATGTAAAGGTGCTGCAAATAGCCTTGTGTCTGAAGTCTCTGTTGCATCTTTCCAAGAACAGAGTATCTTGAACATCTGCTAGAGATTCTAAAATGATTCAGATGTGGTCTCTAAAGAGGAAAAGTAGCAAGGTTTTGTAAATATGATCAGCTTCTACAATAATAACTGAACATCAGTGCCAGCATTAATGAGAAAAAACAGAAGGTGTTAAAATGAGCTAGAAAGCTTTTAGGCCTATTAGTTTCTTTGCCAAATGAACAGCTTTAATACACAAGCTTTCAGGATGCTCATGCAGTTACCCCAGTATGTTTTCATAATGCTTGTCTTGCCAGCAAAAGATAAGGATTTCATTACAATAGAACCAGTTTCAGTGAAAATATCTGCTATTTCATGATTGCTTAACAATTCTGATTTCTTCTGATTTTCGGTCCCATAACAAGAATTACAAGTGAAGGAGGATTCCTACACAGCTGCTTCGAAATTGTTTGTCTGCCATGGCACATTTGTTTTCCATCTGAGTGTTTGCTTAAATTGCATTTCACCCCTCATTTATACTTCTCATTTGCATAACATCGTGCACACTGATGCTGTTTCTCTTGCTACCATCCACATGACTCTGATTTCATTTGACACTGTATTAAGGTAGACCACATCCTTGTTAACAGTAATAAACACCAAGGTAGCTGAGTGATGCTTTGAATGAAGACAAATGAATAGAGGGTAGGGAAATGTAATGGCTATACACATTGCAAAACAGAAAGGCTGTCTTAATGGCCTGAAATCGGCTTATGAGGATAAAATGACTTCACTAACATACAGTTGAGATGGAGTTGACTGATTCAGTCAACAGCTTGCTTAAGTTACCGTATTATTTCCATATCACTAAGATCTACATGATAAAGGGTTCCCTGAGTCTTATAGCTCTAGTAGCACTCATGGCTGTAAAACCTAATTTTACTCCTGGGTAGGTACTTCATCTAATTTATTTCACTAACATACGCTTATTGCAGTGGGCACAACATTTGTTGCTTAACTATTTTGAAACAAAAAAAAACCCAAAGCTACCAGCATGTCCTGTAAGAAGAGATGTCACAAAGAGAGTGGCCAGTTCAAGTAACTGTTTTCAATGAAACTGTGAAATCACAGTCAGATTTTCTCCAGTCTAAACTTTATACATTGCATAACTTAAACTGTCAGCTAGCTAGATGGCACAATATACTTCCAGTTGCAACAAGCATTCATACAAACACTATATTATGCTCAAAGAAAAAAATAATTATAATGATTTTATCATGGTTAATGGAGCAGTAGAGTTCAACATGGTGGTACAGCATGTCTGCAGAAAGGTTTTTGGTTTTTTAAACTTCCTAAGACAGTTCATTTGGAAGGAATACTAGTAGGAAATAAACCTTAATACTTGAGAGATGGTTGAAATAAAAATACTTTAAATCCAAGGCAGTATTAAAAAACAGTTGTGAGTTCTCCGATCTCTATTTTGTATTTCTACCACTAACATGCAAAGCCATCACTGACTTTATATTTCCAAAAATATTTTTCTTATTATATCATTACTTCATTGTGTCTTCTAGCAAGTGACATCACTGGGAGCAGACCTATGTATATATATGGACAATTTTTTCCAATATTTTTACTGAGAAGTCTTGATGAGGTGAAACATAAATGTAGCGAGGGTGTCTATTTTGTACCAAGATCTTTCTTATGAAAGTTGGGATGCCCGTTTTCCAAGACTTTTGTGGTGAGAAGGGCTTTGTCATTACTTTCATTTTTGATGGTGAATTATATGTGTTGGGCAAGCATTGATTCAACCAAAACCAAGGAGCAGGCTTTAAGAAAAGCATGATCTTCTAGGAAACATATGAGATACTGAATAACACTCCTTTGTGTATCTTTGAGGATGGGCAAATAATTCCAGGCAACAAGTCTAAGAAATACATTGGACCACTTTCTGTGGCACATTGACTGTACTTCTTTATTAATTTTAAGTGGCTTCTTGTATTGTGTATAAAGTGCAAATATTAGAAGTGGCAAGACCCCTGTAACCATCAAGACCCTTGTAACCATGACTGGAACTTTCTGTCAGTTTGGCGGTGAACATAGAACACTGTTCAGATCCTGAGAATGTGAATCATTTAAAACAAATGGCATTAAAGATGACATGAACTCTTTTTTCATCTAGTCAAAAATGTTACCTTCTAGGATTGCTTATGGTAGTGAAGCCCAGTAAAGTGAATAAACACTGCTAGAATTCACGTTACCTGTGACTAGCAATCATAAGAACCTATTGGTCCTAAGCAGCTTGTGTGTACTATGTTTTATGAAAAGGTACAGGACATTATTAAGAAAGAAGTGCAGTAACGGATCAATGGTACCAAACAAGGAACTCTAGCTTGGTCTGATAATACAGATGTTGTATAAAAAGTAGAAGCACACTTGAGAAGTAGCAGAGACAAATGGTATGCACGTGTGGTAACACACCCTGGAAATATTAAGTCACAAGGTTAAGATTAACTGATTAATGTAGAACTGGAGGACAATGAGTTAGGGGTTTTTTTTTCACTAACTCCATTGAAAAGGAAAGAGGAAAACAGAAAATATAAATCCGATTCTGAATGGATACAGAAGAATAGCAGATAACAGGGACTAGGCTCATGCATTTAATGCATTTTTATATCATTCTTCATAAAGGTTAGTTATGAGACATTGGTTACTAATTTTATTTAATAAGAGAAAAGCAAATCAGAAGTGGAAAGAAACATTTTTTGTTTGTTTTGACATGTTACCAGCATGCAGAAGATAATAAGATAGTAATGAACAGGCAATGTTGGCTTTACATGACTTGCTCTTGACAAGTCTAGCCAATCTTTTACTTCAATGGTGCATCTAGCTCAGCGGATAGTCAAAGCAATGGCTGTTACATCTTGACTGTGCTGAGGCTTTTGATACCGTCCACTACAACTTTCTCATATGCAAACCATGGAAACTTGAGCTCTAGGAAAATGTCATGAGTGCACAATGGCTGAAAGGTCCTATTTGAAACAGCTTTCAGTAGTTCATTCTCTAAGGGGCAAGATGCTGAGGTGAGGGGTAGATGGGCCTTAGATTTTCTAGGCAAATACACAGTGCCATCTCCTACAGTGCTAGAGAAAATACTGCTTAGAGCCAGGCTCACTCTGTGTGTCGTACCAGGTCAGAAGTAAAAAGGAAGACAGAAAGTGTCCAAAGTTCAAAGTCATCTAAACAGAGGAGTAGATTTGGTCTGAAGGCTGTAAGACAGAATTCAGCAATAATTGCAAAAGTCTACTTGTGGAAAAAGAAAATAAATGTGCAATACAGGTGGTCTCACCATCCATGCATCAGCAAGGTAGAAAAGGATTGGAGCTCATAATGAGTCACAAACTGAATATGGGAGTTAGAATGTGAGGCTGCTGCAAAAAAGAGACTGTCATATATAAAGCCTAGGAAGTAATTTTTCCTCTCTTCAGTACAGGTGAGGTCTCAGCTAGCTAATTTTGGCACCACGTTATTTTTAAAAAAGGGACGTGGACTAATTAAAGTGAATCATCAATATGAACTGAAACAAGATAGGGAACGCTTCCTATGAGGAAATGCTGAAGTGATTTCAATTGGTTTCAAATTGTTTCAGGAAAATGAAATCTCTGTATATTGCCTAAGATAATACCAAATTTATGCCATACTTGCTGTGGTTGGATAGCACCCACGGAGACTGAAAGAAATATCCTCTTTGACATTAGTGAACATTCAAACCTCAGAGGAAAGAGAACATCACTAGCTAACAGACACACATATCTGTGAAAATGGGGAACCTGCTACAAGCTATGATAATGACAATATGCAACCAGCATCACAGAGAAAACCTGCACATATATCTACAGCACACACAGAAATTAAAAATTCTAGCCCTGAGAATACCTTTTAATCACTCTTACTGTCAAAGATTAGGCAGCAACATTCTGCATCTACAAAGGACAAATATGGTCTAAACAAAGCTTTCAGAGAAGAAAATATTATGTTAGCTTCCACTGCAGAGAGAGAAAAATATATATGCAGTCTAATCCTAGTAGAAAGCAGCTGCATCTGACACACTGACAGAACAATGACCACAGATACAGCCTGTACTAATGAGTGAACATTGGTCAGACTTTAAACAAATAAGACGACAAGCTCTAGGCCACTGAGGACTTCACAGTGATTGACACTGTGCTCACAACAAGGACAACGAACTTCACAGAGGCAGTAGACAAAGAGCTCATGTCCCCCACCAGGCTTTCATTGCTGTAGCACATGCTGCGTTGGCACTCATGCTGGCAGCGTGTCAGTCCCTGCCCAAGGATGAGAAGGAAAATCTCTGGTTAAATGCAGAGATGCAGGCAGGCAGGCAATTCTCCGTCCATTGTCTCAACACAGGCCTGCAATACAACGACATAAATTCCTACCCTGCAAATTGCTGTTGAGTAGATATTTAGAGAACCTCTGTCTTCTCTCTCAACTATATCCCCATTAACACCCTTTGCTCACATCGTCATACTTCCCCTTTCTCTACCAGGCAGGAGACCAGACTAATGTGTGGAGAAAGGCTCCTGCATGCCAAAATGGACTGGATAAAGGAGATGGCAATCTCTATAAAACCAGCACTGCTATGCCCGAAAGTGGAGTTCCAGCAGCCTCTTCAGACCTGAGATTTCGGACTTCATCTGTCTTTATTTCTGACCTTCTCCCTAGCTAATTTCTTCAGATTTTTTCCCCCCATGTATTTTGACATATAGCCTACTCTCCTTTCTAAGCTCTCCACAAAAATGAGAAAAGTAAGCTCACTTAGCTGCACTTTCCTTAGAAATGTGAATTTTTTGGCTGTAACATGAATCACAATGCTAATCAGAAAATCAGAACCTCTGGAAATCTTTACGAGTTTGATTCTTGGACAGATAAGTCCTATCATAAACTAATTTACTGTAGTAACAATTTTTGAAAAATATGTTCACCATTTCTGTAGATTTGTGTTCTAGTTTTTATTGACCCTTATTTATGTAAGTCTAGTAGAACTAGTTTCAGCCACCAATTCAGAAATTTTCACATGAAATTCTTGTTGCTTTTAATCAGAGCAATAAACTGTTATATTGCATGGCTAACACCTTATATGCCACAATTTATTGCTAAGCTGATGCAAAAGAAAACCAATAGTAGCAAGACAGGGACGCACAATTTAATGAGGAGTTTGCATATATGTCAATAAATCGAAGACTCTCACCTACATTCAGATTATTTTTCCCACTGATGTAGAATTGAGAGTTGAAAATCTCATTTCCACAATCAGTACTGGTCTATGTCACAGTAAGAATAAAAGTGAGCTTTGAAAAAAAGAAATTTCAAGTACATTTTGATAGTTTTATTGTGCTTATTCATCACGTGCTGCAAATGCATTAAAAAATCGTCCATGTAAGATACTACAGTCAGAGTCTTATCGATAAAGTAATTGCCGCATTATTTCGAGCTTTGCTAAATATTCCCCTGTTCCTGCTACTGATTCCAAGCAAGGCTGCTTTATCCAGAGATTAAATATCAGAGACCATAACTATGAATGTTGCTTTGCTGTTTATGATTTGGAATGATTTTTTTCCCGATGACCAGTCCTTGAAAATTTATTCCCCTTAGCCTACTTTCAAATCCCTAAATAAAACAGGCAAAGTGAGGAGCTGCCAGCTGATTCTCCTGTGGTGCACAGTATTCCTTTGTGTGCTGAACCTGTCTTGAAATGCGACCTACTGCTTTGGTACTTGCTTTTTTCAGTAGTCTTTCTTCTCCAAAATCTTAGGCCTATAATGAGCAAGCAATGGAGTAAATACGTAGGTACTTGAGTAGCCAGAAAGTACAGCTACTGGCCTGTTTGCTAAGGATGATTTTGCAGTTCCCAGCATGCATCAATTTTGAAAGTTATTGAGGGGCATTTGGATTTCCAGGCCACTGCAGAATGATCACTGAACAGTCATTTGCTGGAGACAATCACTATTATTATGGCACTGACTCCACGTTCTTTGAAGGTATTGAAGGATTGGTATTGATTTTTCAGTAGCATTTGTAAAGGGCCTGTGCACCTGACAGCAACTGGACCATATCATTAGATTATCTCAGGGATTTTTCATCAAATATATTTCTAAAGGTATTCTAAATCAGAAGATGGATGTGTGAGAGGGTGTAGTATTTTACAGGAAAGAACTTCAAGAAAACAGCTGCTAAAAGGCTGTTTGAAGTTATGGGTCACAAGCTAATCCTCTGGTTTATGAAGGCAGCATAGTAACAGTTTTCTAATTAATTGATCTGATCGTTCTCAAGGTTGTTGGATTCCTAATATGCACAGGAGTCAATGAATAACAAAAACCTATTTCTTGGCTCCAAAACAAAGTGGACTCTCAGAAAAAAGAATGTAACAGCTGCTTGGCCACACTCATTGCACCTGTGGCAGCTGATAACACAGAATGCCGAGTCCCATGCTCACAGATTGACTTACCCAACCTTCTCCTCCGACATGGTCCTTCCTCTGTTGTATCCGTTTTTTAAATATTCCCAGCATAGCTCTGAAGCTCCCTGGCTCTGATGACACTGGAACTCAGGGCCACAGACAGACTGAGGTACCCACCCCACGAGCAATGCTGCACCTGGGGCTGTGTGTTGGGACCCTTTCTTGTCATGTGGTGTGAGTAACACTGTTTTGCATTAGGCTTTAGGTGAACACATCTGAATCTGTTGCAGAACAACTCCTGGGATTTTGTAATAGGATGTCAGAATCAGGTCAGATTGCGTTAACTGAGATCTAGGTGAGATTACAGTAAATTTCACTCTAGTTGGTTGAGCGCTGATAGCACCTCAGCCAGAGAGTCTGTCACTATTTTGCTAGCAAGAACAGATTTCCACCCCCAAGCTACAAATAAAATTTTAAAAGGTTAACTTAGAAATAATGCTATCTGTATCTGCCAAGCAAAGAATAAAATTTATTTTCTACAAGTAGCTAAAATTAAAAAAGTCAAATTGACTTTGTTTTTCTAAATTTCTCTTTCTAAAAATTCAAGCACACCACTTCAGGCTTGTCTTTGATTAGTTTTAATCTCAGGTTCTCGTGCGACCTAACTTACTGTCGCAATAAATGGAATCCAAAAAAAGAATGCTAGCTTTTTGGAAAGAAAATATATATTCCAAGGATTCTACACTCTGAATCAAGTGAAAATATAGGAAATTAGTCTTCAGTTTTAGGACTCTCCTTTCTTACTGGAGTCTGGTAGTTATCTTGAACACCTTCTTGGCTATTAAGTTTACCCAAATACCAGTCAGGTATTATTGTAATGTTGCTGACTAAACGCTTATGAACAGCTTCTCCAAATTTATGAACTTTATTAGCAAGTAAGAATTATGAATTTCAGAAAGCCAACAAATTTTTATCTTTATGATTCTGGAAATGCCCTTCCGAAGAATACAGAAGTTTGGCTTTAAGAAGTCAAAAAGTTTTTGAAAATATTTACTGAAACCACAAAACTTTGCATGTATTTTGCTTGTAAATAAAGGATAACGTAGTGCAGAAGAAGCTTATTTAAACTATGCATACAAATATGCATGAATGCCAATTGGATTCAATTTATCCTGACTTAATTTGAATTAACTTGATGGGCCTTTTGACACAAGCTGTACTGACTAATTGTTGCTTATTTGGGTGCACTATATCAGTGAGCATGGCAATCAAAAGCTCAGCCAGATGTTCATATTTTCTTTGATTGCTCACAGCCTTAGGTTTGAAGAAAAGTCAATCAGCAAAATGATTCTTCTTAGCATCTGTCAAGGTACTCATCGCATTACTGTAATAGCAGTCAGAATAAGCAGATTCCCCTTTCGCTTACACTGGCATCAGCCTTCAGTAGACCTCTGCAGTCTTGGTTTGATAACATCACAGAACATGGAAATGATGTAGCTGATATCACCCCAGTGAAGAGTTAATGTATTTCTATCTTTATATAAACGTATACTAATGGGAGTCACTTCTGTAAAAGTATATTTTGTATGTTTTATACTGGCATATGTTTATAATGAGTTATTGACTGAAATGGTATTTTTTCCAACCATCAAATAAAATATTTTAATAAGCTGAAAAATGAAATGTGTGGCACCCATGTACAAGAAACCTAAGCCTACTGAAACGGTTTCTTTGGATTTACTTTAAAACTTTTAGCAACCTGTAAGACAAATCAAGTTTTAACTTTCCTGTACAAGCAATGTTTTTGAATTCAGTAGTGTTTTCATGAATGCATACACAGAAAATGATGGGTTTGGTTTCTGTTAAATTTTCTGTATTTTTTCAGATCTTTTGAAGACATGTAACAGATGAAGAATTTGCAGTTCTTCTCATGAAGGATACAGCTCAAAACTGTCTTAATCTTTCCCTCCTTTCACACCTAGGTGTTTCAAATGCGTCTTTGCATTTCCTGTATAACTGGATCCTAGCTCATTACGGGTAAGACCTTTTTTTTGCAACCCATATAGGAACAGTGGTAATAAGGAGAACACATGGTTTGCCACTGCGTTAATTTAAGAATTACCATGGTCTGGAGTTCTCCCCAGCTCAGGAGTGTTTTAACTTACAATCCCCACCTGCCTGTCTGCCAGCTGAACACTTTGAGCAACAACTATCATTCCATTTCTTTGCCTAGGACACCCTCAGCCCAAGATGATTCATAGCTAAAGAGAACTGAGGGGAAGAGCCCAGGCTAGACCACAAGTGTTAATTTGCTGCTTGTCTATGTGTAGGACTGGTGCAGATCTCTTACTTCGTTTGTCCATGTTACATCGAAATATTGTAAAGCTGTGATCATAGAAGAATCCTTGCCATGGTCCTTAAAGGTGGTGGACTGTGGACATGCGGATTCCTTATTTTCAACTGTTTACCTTAAAAGTTGTGATGAAATGTCATTTGATTTCAGCAAGTGCAAAGGCAGACCTGTGGATGGTAATTGCACTCTCTGCTGCTTCTACCCTTTAGAGTAATGGAGCTTGTACTTCTCTTTTACTCTGTTTAACGGGCACCATGTCAAAAAGATGAATGTAACCTGGCAGATGAAGATAATAAGGCAAAGATTCTGATACATTATTATGGGTGATGAGCTCCAGCAGCAATTAATTCAGGAATGAGTTTACTGAAGTAAGCTCCCAGGCTCAACCACAAAACCCTGAATGTGGCTTAGTTTTCAATCAATGCTTTCAGAGGACGAGATTACCTGAAAGAGGAGCTACCACATCCACCACAAAGCTGCTAATGTGACTCAAGTCTCAAGGGAAGAGTGTAAAGTGTAAAAACTCTTTAAGCGGGGTTTTGAAACTAATGACACAAATCCCTAGTTACATTGTTTGAATATTGTGTTTGCATACCTGTTGTCAGAAGTCCCACAGCTAATCAGGTTTTGCAGAACCGTGCAGCCCTTTCTACCACAGAAAACACCTAGGTAAAGAAAACAAATAATCCATTTTCCTCCCTTTACTCTCTAAAACGGTTTCTAACCTAACCTAGTTAGGTTGCATACATCCAACTGAGATTATTCAGAGAATAATCCTCAGATTGGTGCTAATTCAAGGGAAGCATTTGTATGCCATGATGGGGAGAAAACAAAGGTGAGTGGGAGGGCCCTGAAGAGAGCCCTGAAGTATTGCGGTGGTTTTGCTTCTTTTGAGTTACGTGCCTCATTAAAGTTAAATGTGTCATTTCATACATCATCACAGCTGAGTTCCACCTGGGTAACGTGCATCCAAATTTGCTGTATATCTATATGAAGTATTTATCGTTGTGCATATTAAGAAAGTATTAACTAACTGTGCTTGCATATCACATCACTGAACTCCCTACAGCATGGACTCGGCGCCAGAGGCCATGTGATGGGCCTGTGTGTCTGAAGGAGAAGGTAAGGCTCTTATTTTCATAGGCCTCTCAGAACTAATAACTAACCTGGAACCCACCTCTTCCACATGCAGAGATATAAAAACCTGAGGCTCTGCGACTGGTATTTCTTAGCCCCCTCCCAAGAAGCGGCGGAAAACACAAAGGCTCTACAGGCTCTCTCGCTGGGAAAACAGGTGGGGCGGCTAACGGTCCTAACGGTCGCGGCTAACGGCCTTGCCCCGCGCCTGCGCGGTGGCCCGGCCCGGCCGTCGCTGAGGGGGAAGCGGTCGTTCTGAAGCTGCTGGGGCTCGGGGTTTTCCCCAGGAAGAGAGAGTTCTGCAGGCGCTTCATCCCAGGCACTTCGGGCTTGCTGTTGCCTCAGCTGCGGGCTCACCAGACCGCTCTGCGCGCTCGGAGCGGTGCCGAGCTCCAGCCTGCGCCGCGGCTCGGGGGTGCCGAGTGGCCGGGGCCGCGCCGTCCCGTGGTACAGCCGCGTGCAGGCGGCTGCGAACCGACCCAGGGGCCCAGCCCTAGTTCTGCCTGTCCCCTCCCTCCGGAGCCGAGCTAGGGCAAGAGGCTGCTTGGCCCACAAGGGACTCTCTCCGCCCAGTCTCAACCCAAACTTCACCCTTAGTAGAGGTGGAAGCTTTGCACAGGAAAACCATCCAAGCAAGTGTCTGCCTTTCCACCTGTTAAAAGAGGGCTTTAGTGTAAATATTTGCTCAGTTGTCATCTTTTTCTTCCTTTATAATCGTTTTTTGTTGCGTGCCTAGTGTTTACAGACTCTGGGCTTTACCTTTTTCTGCTTTTTGCCTTGCTACAGGCCTGTCATCTGTGTGTGGGAGTTTGCCCACGTTTATTTACAGACTTGAAAGCACACATCAAGCTCTGTATTACTTCATAGCGTTTAAACAGGAAAGGGCTAGATGCTATCTAGTTATCACTACTTCTGGAAGGAAAATATTCCAGTGTTGCAAGAGAGCCCTCAAGTCCTGCGGTGGTTTTGCTTTTTCTGAGTTACGTGTCTCATTAGAGTTAAATGTGTCATTTCATACATCATCACAGCTGAGTTCCACCTGGGTAACGTGCATCCAAATTTGCTGTATATCTATATGAAGTATTTATCGTTGTGCATATCAAGAAAGTATTAACTAACTGTGCTCGCATATGTTTCAGCCCTCAGATGGCTTTCAAATTTGTGATTTTGCTTTCATCTTAGTTTTATAGTAGATAATTCTAACCTACTCATTAAATTTAATGAGTAATCACAGTGGCTAGCTGCTGTTTCTGCATGGTACACTTGTGCATACAGTCACCAGAAAGATTATGGAAAACTTGAGAAATGAATGCACACATGCAGAACTGCAAAATGCCTTGAAATAGTCAAGAATCATTTAATCAGGAAAATTTTCAGGTATCATCAGTTCATGTATACTGTCCCTTTTTTAGTTTTTTTATTGTTTTCTCCAGGAAAATTGTCATGGAAAGATGTGACATTAGTTCAAGTGGTTCCTCAAGATACTATGATTCGTTAATATGTGTAGAAATTAAATAGACCAGTCATCAATGTGAACTGATCTCCTTATTGTTTTCAGCTGATTTTTGTTGTAGGGGTGGTCCTCAGGAGGACTATAGCACTGTGTGACCCATATGCTTCTCTGTGCTGGGTAAAGGACACAGAAAGTGAGCAGCCCTTGTCATTGCCTGTTCCTGATCTGGATTGTCGTGATGGTAATCTCTCTGGATGGCCCTGGCAGAATCTATGTTTTGTGAGTCTGGCAACATATTAATGTGGTTGTATATTGATTTCCCAGCCTGTTTGCCCTCCCCCATTGTTCTTTCTCCCTCCTTCAAGTACCTAACCTTAAAGGTTAAGCCTCTGTCCCCTTTTTCAGATGTCCTTTACTTTTCAGTGCCACTATAAAATGTGGCTGCTCCATGCGAATAGAGCTCCTGCAGAGGAAGCAACTAAAGGAATGTCTGTCTTAAAGACAGAGGTACCTTTGGGAAGGGAGGGGAAGGAGAGCAGGGGTCAGGGAGTTGGCTGTAGTGAGTGCTGCAGGTATTAGTGGCACTGTGTTTCCTGTGGAGCCCTGCAGTATCTATTGCTCTATTTAGGTGCCATTTTTATAAACTAGTTTTTCTGTCATCTCCTAACTAGGGGGGAGGTGCACCCCCCTACATTTTGCAATGACTATGAGAAACAAACCTTGACCATTGCTGTGTACCAGCAATTGCATGGGGTGCTCCCAGACTGGGCCATAAATGTTCTTCACCCTCCTACCCTGGGCTGAGGAGAGGAAGGAACCAAGTTCTGATCCCATCATCCTTTCCCCATGTATTTCCTCCCTGCTTCCTTATGTCCTTTTTTCTCCTACATTTTTCTCCTTTCTGTTGTGTGCTAAGAACTATTTCTGCTTGGCTTTACTGTGCCTTTCTTCTACAGAGTTGCCTTTATTCAGCTGTCAGTATTGTACTCATTTCCTGCCCCCCAGCACACAGGGAGACGATCACAGAGGGGATACCAGTGAACTTCCTTCTGCCAGTCAAATATTTTCAGTCATTTTGAAGAAAAACATCTAATAATTTCAAATGGAAACATCACAATTGAAAAAAGGGGAGAGGCGAGGAGGAGAAACATCCTTTGTCCTATTTGGAAGTGGAAGTGCTGTGGAGATTTTTTACGAATTAAAATTCCATTTTTGGCCCTCTCTGAAAGTAAACAACTTTGATCTTAATATCTGTGCATTGAGCAAACCTGCATGCCTAGAGCAAAGTGGATATTTCTAAAATCTTTTTGAGGAATAACAAAGGGATAAGTGATCCCTTTACATCCAAATCAGAAAGTTACTGAACAGTGAATGTTATGAAGATTATACATTTATGCATTCTCCAGAGCCTTCTCATTGTGCTGTGTTATCTTGTGAGCCAATTTTGGCAACAGGACCACAAATCTCCACTACTTTCTCACCTGAGCTGCCATTGAGATGATACTTTAATAAAAAAAAGGCATAGACTCGAGAGACTGTATGAAGAGAATATAAACCCTTAACTATTTTTTTGTTAATATTTGACAGAAAGAACCTTTTATATCAATAAAAATAACTTCATTCTAAATCTCCCCACTTCATATACACTTAATATGCTGTAATGAACAGTGCCTGCTCTAGAAATTATTCATGTCAGTGATAATACCCTAGCTGACTTCACTGGGCTTTTTGTGGAACATTCAGAGTAAACTAGCAAATAACAAATTAGTGTCTCCGTTTCAGAAACATTAATTGTATTGGAATGTTGGTATTGTTACTTGTTAGTTAGATCCTAAGTTCAGTTCATAATTTCAACCTTTAGTTAATATTTTCCATTTAAAAATCAGGTTTATGGATATACTCTAGCTATGTTTATGGCTCTGCATTTACTTTTTACTTGTGCTAGGGAACTACAGAGCTCACAGGCTGGGCGTCTGCAGGCCACATGAGAGGCCTAATGTTCCCACAGCAACGTGGTGTGCTGTGGCCATTTTCAAGATCTTTGGCTATGAGATATTTCTGGGTGAGATGGGAACTGAGTGGGAGGCGTCTGTCTTCATTCTGGATCATTATGATGACCCTGGGCAGCCTTGTTTTCCCAGCCCTATGCACTCAGGTTCTTTTAATTACCCATTACATACTCACTACATTGAAAACACAGCAGAAGATCAGTTTAGAGAAATTCTGGGGCTAGAGAAGAATTGATTTGGTTTTCTTCTCACAAATAACTTTACGGACCACACTTTAAGGCATAAAGGGAAGACCAGGGCACAAAATTAGAAAATATTTTTTTCAAGCTGTTAGAAGAACTCTGGCAGGTATTTACATTCAATCTTCTTTAATGTAAACAGAATAAGAAATGACGATAAATGTTCTTTCAACTACTCTGCTTACTCTGTCATTTGGAAAGTGATTAATTTCCCATTTTCTTGTTATCTGTTGAGGGCTTATTGACACTGTTTGCGGCAGATGTTTTTTGTTTTAAAATCATGAAGGAGGTTGAGTGATTATCCTTGCTGAGCCTTATGTTGCTCTGAAAATAGCAGCTGAGTATGAGGAAAAGCAATAACGTTAGTCACTTGGGTGTAGAATGGCTGACAATCAGGAAATTGAAAACTACTGCTACTATTAAATTGTAATGGCTCGTGAAATGTATACTAGACATTGAAAGCCAATCAAGTAGGCAGCGTCATCCACCAAAATGCAAATTACCAAATGATGATGAAAGGAAATCAGATAACAGACTCAAGGTTTTTCCTGGAGAGCGATCTCTGGACTTGAACAGAACAAATGGCACCACCAAATAGGGGAAGAGCAAACAGATGCATTGACTTCTTATTTGTGGATTTTATGATAACCACTGACTGGGCCCTTGGTCATCTCGTATTTATAGAAATTCTGTTTTAGTAATGTATAATGTAATAGCAGCATATTGGATAGACTGAATTTTAATTTTCATCCACATTTTAATCACTGTGCAAGCTGGAGTTCTTTTATGCTTCAGCAAGATTTAGCTACAATGTCTTTTTGATGTTAAAAATAAATTCTTAGATCATAGCAAGGAGCAGAGAAGACGCCTAGACACCAGTCCCACTGCTAAATTCTTAAGAACTGCTGTCTGTCTTACTGAAGTTAGATGTGTTTTGATGGAGATCACTTCTCCACCCTTGAGAAAATAGAAACAAAGTCAAGGTCTGGCAAAGCTCCTCCTAGAAGCTAGACAAAACATGTCTATGGTAGCATTGTAGGCATTGGCTCCATCCTCTCTCATTAGAACAGAGCCTTCATTCACAGAGCTGAGAATAAAACAAGCCCAATTTTGGCTTGAACAGCATGTCTGAATATCTGTATGCTTGCAGCCTTGTATATACTTGCTACACTGTAATAATCTCGAATGTCCTTGTTGAAAACAAAATGAATAAATGGCTTTAAGAGCAGACTACTTCTTTGCAATAATCTTGACATTGCTTTTTACCAGATTAACAGTGGGTCTCCTTGATAATTCACGTGCCTAGAAAAGGAACACAAATAAGACACCTTTCCAGGTAAGTATAATAGACATGACATTTAATATCTTGTCTTTGGCATTTTCAAGTTATTTTTGGTGCGTGTACAACAGAAGACATTAATTCACAGAAAAATGAGTGTGCTTGTAATAGAAAATCAATTGCTATTAAGGCATCTACTACCAGTCATCAGCATGTGAGGTTTCATTTTAAAATTAACAAAGCTGTTCCCAAGGGGAAGAATATTAAGCAAATAACTGTGCTTATTTTTTGAAACATATGGTAGCTTTTTGTTTCAGAAGGTGACTGTTGATGTTAGCCATAATGACTGCCCACTTAGACTGAAAAAAATATCTTCATTTCATTTTATGAAGTTTTCCAAGAGGCGTGCTAGTCATTGATATTGCCCTATCCTGAATTAGAAAGAGAAGAGAAGAAACTCTATGCATACACAGAGGACAGTTATACTTGTAGGACCTCTATAGTTGTAGCTTGTCATTTAAATCTCAATAGTATGTCCATGTTATTCTGGACAGAACATTACTTCAACCTGTAATATTTGTTGGCTTGTGTTTGCTGTGTCCCTGCTTACTCCATTTCCATGCAACTTGGCAGCAACATCTGTACTGGCAGTGATGAAACCATACACCATCTCCAGAATGGCTTTTCTCTGTTTGGAGAGAGGCTTGAAGCAAACTTCAAGAAAAACTGCCCCATCTGCTCTGAGGTAAGGTGAAACTTCAAGATCACAGAACATCCAAGTTCTGTTTTGTCAGTTTCTAGAGATGAAATCCAGATGCATTATACAAATTTCAATTTATTTTTTTTTTTTTGTTTACACAGGTTTTTACTTTGTGGTATGAAAAATATTGATCCTTGTTTTCCTATGTGCTTGATTGAGAAAGGAATTTAGCTTGCATAGTTTTAGAGTGGGTAATTTTTTATAACAGCATATGATGAATCTGAGGTTTTATGTTTTTATGGCTAGTAGGCTTTCACTACAGAATCTAGTTTACTTCATAGAAAGACTGCATGAGTTTTGATGTGAAATTTCTTTCTGTTCTAAAGAGTGCTTTTTTTTTTTTTTAAGCACCACTAATATGTGACTTCTCTTGAGGAAAAAATAATAGCACAATTTTTGCTTGAAGGCAAGAATATAAAATTGCAATTTCCCCCCTTTAATCAGAAACTTTGGGAGAACAAGAACAGCACATTGAAACAGAGAATGGACAAAGAGGAGTTAGAATAACTAGAGGTGGTGAGTTGCTTTCCTGCCAGGGATAAATAGTAAGGTACCTAGCTAAGGCCTTAAGAAGGGCTAAAGAATAAACCCGACAGGCTTACACCTGAGAGGTATAGAAGACTCAAGTTCGTTTCCTCCTTTGGGATGTTGTTAATGTGAACCTTGGCAAGATATTTGACTAATGCTGGAAAAGATCTGTGTTCATTTGGCTTCTTGCATACAGCATTGCCCTGTTAGAAACACTGTTCTCCTTCAGCCTAATCCTGACTCTGCCAAATCACAACTATCTTTATTTTTTTACCCGACTCACCCTAAAGCATGTGACCCAGAAGTGTCGATTTTTTTAGATAGGGTTCAACAGGTCAGCATCTAACTTAACTTAGCCCACCTGAGCAGCAGGAAGTAGCTGCTCCTTTGCCAAACTTACTGGAGCTGCTTTTGCAGCTATTGTGGACATCACCAGAGTTCATAAAGAACAGTTAGCAGGTTAAAAAAATATAAAATGTTTTGGAGTTCTGGTTCCACTGTCTAAAAGAAGGTACTGGAGATTTTGTGTTCCAGTAGTTTCTGGGTCTTGGTCTGGTTCTAGTCTTCCATTTCTGATCAATAAATAGGGTCACCTGCCCACCTTATGGGAACCTGCAAGGATAAGCATAAGATTGTGAAGCACTTGGACATTATAGGTTATAAGAGAGTGGCTGGGGAAAGAATATCGGGTTTCTATCGTTTGTTTGATAGTATTATGTGGACTGCTGCAGCTGCAAATCCATAGAAACAAAATGTGAACTTTTCAGCCTTGCTGCATGCTGCCAATGGCCAGATGAGCATCTTATCTATTAACACTTCTCTTCCCAGTGCTATTGCCCAGTGCTTGCCAGGACATGCAGTGAGATACTTTGTTTCAGTCTGGATGGTCTAAAAGCAGAGTGAAGTTACAGTAATAACAGTGGGTGAGTTTTGGACATTGAAAAAAGAGAATGACCAATCCAGGTAGACAAGACTTAATTTTATTAATAAAATTTGTATTTTCCTCTTTGATGTGACAGTTACAAACTTTGGTTCAAAAATAAAAGAAAATATGAACAGCAAGAAGTTGACTTTTGAAATCTCACTTTTACATGTATAAACGTGCATAAGAAAATACCAGTTGGAAATGAGCCAGCAGAAACTAGTACTATTTAATTTAACAATTTATAAGAAATAGAAACAAACATTTCTTTTCAAGTCTTACATATATTATGAAAAATAATTACAAAAGGATTTGTGTTGTAAAGCTAAAATGTAATTTCTACTTCCAACTACCTGAATAAAATGTTCAGAGGGAAGGCCAAACAAACTTAGGTTTTTTTGAGACTTGAATAGCGAATTCTAACAGTTTGGGTCAAAGACAGCTCTGCAGGAAGCAGTCCCCTCGTATGTTGCTTAGCAACTATGTAGAATCACATGACCTAGACATATTGCATCCCTGGCCTTCAGGTGAAATAAAAGGAAAAAAATAATTCATATTAATGGGATGGGCAAATATTGTATAGGACCATTCTGTGGAAATTTTGTATCCAGTTCAGGAAGCAAACATCCATCTTTGCTTACATTAACATCTAAGTAAACACTGCAAAAATCCATAAATAACTTTTTAGAATCTAGTTTTAACATTTACGCAGACCAAATAAGCACAATGGAAGCAAATTCAGATGAGATTTAAAAAAAGGAAAGCTATATGACTAATTTATTTCACACAGATTTTTAACAGATCTCTTACACAGAAGTTGTTTTTTTTTTTCTTACATATTTTCCCCACCCAAAAATATAAACTTGTTTATTTTAGGTATATACATGTATCTTATGAAATTCTGGAATTAGAAAAGAAAAGAAAAAGTCTGAGGTATAGCACCATGGAACACAGCACCTTTGAAGATGCTTTAATTATTGAAATTCATCATCACAGAGTGATATCAGCAGAAAAGAGTTGTTTGAGTGTGCTGCTCAAGGTCTTCCAGTTTTGCCACCTTAAATTTTCTTGGCAACTTCAAATAACAAAGCTCTTCAACAACAATATATACAAAGGGATTTTATTATTAATCAGTAATGGAATTGGCTTCACTGGCAATTACAGCTTTATTTTTTCAGAATACATACACAGTATTGACAATGTAGTTTTGTAATTATAAAATAAGAGCCAGGTGCAATTCAGTAACACATGCAAGTTTTGGAAATGGACAGAGAAATAACAGTATAGTACTGTACATAGAATAATTACAGTTTATGAAACACTTTCTTAACACCTCTTTTTTGTAATGGAAGGAGCACCATGTCGTTCGTTTTTTTACAGCACCAAAGGAATCCAAAGGGGGGTGTTCCTAAAGTGAGCCCTATGTTGTCTGTCTGTGCCACAGCATCTTTGCAAAATAAGTTTAAGTCATGTGATTCTGGCCCTACAAGGGCAACAATTACTTTTTCTAGATAAGACATACATACACAGCAAGACATATTTTCTATGCCATCCTTATTCAAAACTTGCATGTGGCATGAAGTGGGTTGGTAGCACCAAAGTGCAACATTTCTGTTGATCTGATTTTGTCTTAAGCTTAACCAAGGAAGCAGACAGGACCGACCTCAAATCCAAACTTCTGGTTCTGATCACCAAAGTCATTGATCATCACATCAACGATAGGCACTTGGTCTATTTTGGGTGTGTTGATTTCGATCACCGTCTTCGCGTACCCCTTCCTTGACTGTTAAAAAAGTGGCAAAAAAAGCAAACACGGTTATATATCAGAGCAGCAAGCATGTGCTGTAGATCTTCATAGCCTATTTCTGAAGTGCAGAATTTTAAATTATTGCCCCCTCATGCAACAGATTATCACAAACTCTAAGTTTTATATTTTCTTAAGATTTTATTTTAAAAATGTGATACGGAACGTTTTTGATTTTAGAAAGAGAACAACCCATAGCTTGTTGACTTTCTAAAACAGTACTACAAATGAAAAATTATCTAAGACATTTAATGTTTCTTAGAGAATTATGATTTCACATCTGTAATATTTCATAAATAATAATATTATCATGTCTTCTTGTGAAGAAGTCTCTAATTAGTTTTCTTCTAAAAGAAGAAAAATCCGCTTCTATGAAGAAAGACTCTATCTCACAAAATACTACAGCAGCTCTGCATCTACCTGAGCTGCATCTCTGTCTCAGAGCCAGGTATGTGTCCTGGCACTTTCAGTTCTCTGATTCTCTATCACTGACTTTTCTGGAACTGCTTTCAAAATGCTCCCATACCAAAATCCAAAACAATTAATGAGGCTTCAACTGTCACTTGCTCCTTTGATGTCTTTGTTTCAAGGTGTTCGGTACAAAACATTCTATTTCTAAAAAGAGGTAACAGTTGCTATGCCTACAAAGACCCTGCTGGAGAGGTGGTAAGAGCTAATGCATGTTTGGACAACTCCAGAGACTTTAGCTGAGCTAAAACAGGATTCTGAAAGGTACAATCCACAAACTTTTCCTGGCTTTGCCTACCAAAAAATGAGAAAAGGAAATAGAGAGTCTCACGTCAAACTATACAATTAATGTACTATGTTTGGGTACATACGTGTGGCTTAGTTCATACATGTTTTTACTGTATTCACTAAGAACTTTGTCTGCGTATGCCTTGATTTTGAGTATAAATATATTCTGCTGATGGGTTACCTCCCCCAGTTATGCCGTTTTTGCTTCTGTTCTTCTCTTACACTGTGCTTATACTAGCAGATAGCCTGGTTGTAGCACATTGGTGCTGACAGCCTGTTATCCATGCCAGGTTTGTTCCATTTCTGTTGCTTGGCTTATGGGTTTGGGTGTTTTTGGTACAAACGTGAAAATTAAATAAGGCTCTAGTGTACTGTAGTAAAAATCTACTGAAAGGCAGTCTATTAAAATGCATTCAGAAAGCTTTTCTCAGAAGAAAACTGTGGAAAAAATGAATTTGTTTGGTTTTTAATTTAATTGACAGGTTGGTTTCGTAAAGCCTCTTCTGAACCTCTACTTACTGCACAGCCGTCATGAAGGGCTTTGATGTAAGGATTGTTGTCATAAGACATTTCTTCATCATTTGATCCTAAGAACCTTAGCGCTTTGTCATAGCTGTCAGACGATGCATCGTGCCAAGCTATGGACTGATGACAGTTGTAAGTGAAATTTTGTCTGGCAGAGGCACTCAGTAGTTTAAGAAATGTCATTTGGACCATATTAATAGAATTGCCTTCAACATCCAAATAGGAAAGCTGGAAAATATAAGAAATTACATCAATATTTATCTATTTCCTTTGTTAAAATGCAAAACAAAATTGTTGTTGACAGAAGAACCACATAAGCATCCTTAATTATAAAACCAAACAATTAACCAAAAAAATAACCAAAAAAATTAATTATAAAACCAAACAATACATAACATTTTGTGGAGTTTTATAGTTCAATAAAGCTATGACTCAGTAAATAGATTTTCATGTTGCAACAATATATCTAGGATGAATAACTACATATTTTAGCTTCATTCTATGGGAAAGACTGAGATTTACTCCATATAGTGTAAAATAGCAGAATCTCCTTGGGAATCTGTTTTTAGTTAATTATAAAGTTATATCGGCCTGCAGTCTCATCTTTATATACTCAGTATTTTCCAGTTACCTAGAATGGGGTAGGGGATTTGTGCTCCAGCTGCTTTACTAAGGTTCAGTGGTGATGTGTGATCTGCCAGAAGCCAGATCCTTACTCTCAGCTCTGCAGGTGACCATTGGGATCATTGTGGGGCAGAAGGGACAGCAGGCTCCTGCTGTCCCTTCTGTGGCAAGAGGCCAATATATCTGATCTAATATTTCAGGCAAAAAGACTGGGGCTGAAAAGTCTTTATCTAGATATTTGTACATTTCCTTGGGATCTGTCGATCACCAATAATATGTATTTGATTTGTGAATAACTGTTGTGTTGCAGTGACAACTTACAAGTTTGCCTCGCTTAAATTCACTAAACCAAGATCCTGGATTCTCCTTTGGCCATGATGAAATTCTAACCTGCATGGTAAAACAGCAGAGAGAGAAGTATTTAAAACATGTTAGCAGATACAAAGGTTTTACATTACCTGGGACAAATTTCACATCAGATAGTAAATAATGGTTCTTCTTTCTGAGATCTCAGCCTCTTCAAAGCTCCCAAATAGGATGTTTTTCTTGTATACAATGTCTTCAAATTAGTGACTTTAAATGGCATCCATAGCTAACAAAGAGAGCTAGTTCTATTTAAGGGAGACTGTTGTGATCTGTTAAGATTCAGGTAAACTGCTGGGATAAATTGTTCCTGTGAAGAGTATCTAAATTAGAGTTTCACTGGTGTTGATGCTGATAGATCTCTTTCACTTAGGCAAGCTTTTGGAAAGCCTTCCTCTTTCCTCTACACCATATGCCCCATCAGAGGTAATTTATAACAGTGAGGACACTATTAATACATAGTGTTTTACATCTACGTTGCATAGCTATAAATGGACAGATATACATGAAACCACAAGAGAAACACAGTTAGAGTTTAGCTTTCAGGTGTCAAACACTAGATTATGCACTTTCACTGGCTGCACAGCTATGTTACATTCTGAAATACAGTGAAAGGTTAGCAAGCAGGTGCATAGATTCCCTATCTAAGCAGAAGAGTGAAAATGCTCTTTGTTAATTTCTTGTACCATTTTACCACTTCATTCAGATTTATGCAAATTTCAATGTAATCAGAAAGACAGATATATGAAAATGTGACAGTGTAATTATCCCATTTAGTTCAACATTGCAAACAGCAAAATCTGTCAACAGCCAACTGGAAACACAGATTGGTACTTACTCCTTCAGATTTCTTATCTGGGTAGATGCAAGTTTCCCCACCTGCTGTGAAATTGCAGTACACTTTGAAGGAGTCTCCGGAACAGCCCTGGTTAGGATCAATCCAATATTCCCCTAAAAAAAATGAGAAATTACTTGCCTTACATAGTAGGAATGGTATATAGAAGATCCAGGTTTTACTGCTATCTAATGGTCTCCCAGAGTTTGTAGCAAAGTTATTTTATATGAATGATGAGAAAGCAACGCTTTCTTTTCTGCCTTGTGATTTGTTGTTGCTGTTGTTGTTTATGGAAGATAACACCAGGATCAAAGTCTATTTTTATCTGTGTCCTTTTGGTTTTGTCTAATTTTACTTCAAACCATGACTCTGTCGCAGGATACTGCTGAGGTTTTGGTGGAACTGCAGAGACCTCAGTCTAGAGAAGGAAGGACACTATGTGTGAAACACACGTTGCAGGTCTTAAGGATTTGGCCATTTCAGTATTTCAGCTAGAAGAATAATTTGTACCTGTGGTAGTAGCACTCTCAAAAAAACAGAGCAGGGGCAGCCAAAAGCAGAAATAAGCTATGGCTTATTTCAGAGAGCAAAATCTGGAGTCATCTGCATACCTATCTACATAAAAAGGTGGTTGCACAGGGCTTGGTGACGTTGTAGCTGGCACAAGTACCTAAAGCTTCCATTGAGAGAGATATACATCAAGCAAAGATGGTTTTTTTGCTACTGGGTTATGAAGCTGCAACACTAGTGAAACTTTAGGCTGCTTTAGTTGATAAAAACACCTTAACTAATGCTTGATTAAGTGACATAGTGGGAAAGACAACTTTCATGAGGCTTCCCATAGTTTCAGCAGTCCTACCAGACTGGCACGATTGAGAATTCAGGCCCTACAATGCTAGGGTGAATAAAGGCTGGGGATGAAAGAGAGCCGCAGTCAATCCAAAGTCCATTAAAAATCCATGCTTTTTAAAATCTACCATTCTAATTATAATGATGATTTCTGTGATGTGGGTCCTTATCACCGCTCGTTTCAGATCAGGAAGCAAATGATTTTCTGACACAACTGGTTTAATCCAGTTTCAAGGAAATAGCAGAGGTTTCAAAGAGGCATGACAAATCCCTTCTCCAATTCTGTCTTCTGAATACAGGGCATAGACAAAGCACTGCGGTATTTTAAAATTCTATTGATTCAGGCTGTATTTATTGAAAACAGTCTTTCCTACCTGTAAGTCTTTTCCCTGGAGAATTCTGTATTTTAATGAAGGCATTTACTTTTATTTTAACCAAAATAAGATTACTCTGATATGAAGAAAGCTTCAAATAATAAGCAAATAATGGAAAATGAAGAAGGTGAATGTGTTGTATAAGAAACATTCATTATTATGGAGATACTGAATTGTAAAATATGTACTTTTCATATAGCACATGCACTGCTTAACTGCTCCTCAAGGCAACCATCTGTTTTTATCTATCTAGAGTGAAACCAATAAAATATTATTACACTGTCAAAATCTATTTTTCCTCCCGTTTAAAACCAGAAAAATATTGCTTTGAACTGGGAAAAATATCCATTGCAATCAAAAAACAATATGAAAGAATGAAAACTCTGTGAAGGTTGGCTTTCATTTAAACCTTTCCAAAGGGGTAAACTCACTGAGGAAAAAAGAAGAAAACCACAAAGAATAAGTAAATCAAGATAGTTCTTCAGAACAGTGTCTTATTCGTTCTACTCTGCACTTTATTAAGAAGCTAGTACTTAGTAGCATTAAACAGTATCGGAGAAACTTGGATATCTATTTGGTGAATGATATAGAACAAACAGTGGTCATGCAGTAAAACACATTATTATTTCTAAGGGTAAAAGAATAGTAAATATTTTGAGAGTCATAATCAATAATAAATCATATATAATACCAATGGCATTTTTTAATGTTATGCTAAGCTAAAGTATACAACTACTAAAATAATTCTTGTTTCTTTTAAAAGAAGCTAGTAGCTATCTCAGCATGCTGACATTTGTGATTTTACTTTCCATTGATCTAAATAGCGTCAATCTTTCATCCCTCTCCTGTTTTGATAGTTCTGGAAATGCAAGGCTCACCTTTCCAAACAATAACTGTTTTTTATTTAGCACTTTAAAAACTTTTAAATCTAAAACCACATGAGGTTATGTTTTTAAGGAATTTTGGCTTTGACCAAGACTTTGACCTCTTACTTTTTATAAACTTTTATACCTGCAAACATAGATTTAATGAGACTGTATTTTTGAGCAACTGTATTATCTATCTACCAATAATGAATTATTTTGCCAAAATATCTTAGCAGATCATAACTTCAGCCTTGTTTGCCTTTGTAATGCAATATTAACGTACCATCTGGGAAGTCTGGGTGGCAGAGTTGCAAGTCCTTGCAAGTTCGGGCTGGATTATTCTGGGTGCCCATTGGATACTTCATGTGCTCAATGTCTTGCTTCAGTGAATTCAATGAACCAAAAATCTCTTCCATGCCATCGGAATAATCCAGAATATTATCACCAGCATCAGATAACATGTAATCAGGAGATCTTCTTGTCTTTTTGGGTGATTGGATTGGCAGCGGCTGAATTACCTCACCCGGAGGACCCTGAGTGAAAAACAACATATTTGGTTACCTATTCTGTTTGTTTTCCAGCTGCATGAATACACAGAGGAAGACCACAGAACGTGGCTTGGAGATGCTGTGCATAGGCTTTCTTCAAATTCTTTACTTCTTTTTTTTCCACTTATTTCCTTCAGATTGATGCCTATGTGCTTTGATTTACTTGCAGAAAAAGACGATTGTAGAAGGCCAAACATTTGTTGTGCTCTAAACTCTTCCCACTATATTGCTGTTGGGGGAAGAGTGTGCTGCCCTCACGTAAGTGTGCAGAACTGACTTGCAGTTGTCTCTTTATCCCTGGCAATTCCCTCAAGCAAAGGCATAGGCTATGACAAATGAAAACTGTGGATGTTTCCTCTGATAAAACTTTAAAGATTCCATTTGGGGTCTATAAAGCAATATTTAATTTCAAAATGAATGAAACACTACATTCAGATTTGGACTGTTTTCATTTTAGATTGCTATGATATGAAAAAGAAATAGTAGAAACAGAGGAATATTAATGGGGGAAACCAAAATAATTCCATTTCTTGTGCTTCAATATAACACATTAAATAATTATTATGCATTGTGAGGGTTGTTTTTTTGTTTGGGGGGGTTGTATGTTTTTTTGTTGTATGGGTTTTTTTTTTCCCAAGTTTCTAATGTTGTTATTTTTTCATTGCAGACAATATATTTCTGTGTCTGGTGGATCTGTGTTTCCTGAAAAAAGAATTTTCAGTCATTAATATTTCACTTATCTGCAAGTTCACAAATGGTGTTTTCTACCCTTGTCAAACAGGGTCATCACGTCAGTGTAAAGTGCATGCATGCCAAATAAGAGTTCTTACTTACTGGAGGACCAGGTGGACCAGGTAACCCACTGTCACCCTTTTGACCAGCAGGACCCTATAAAGCAATCGAAGAAATGCAGTGTTGACCATGCTGCACAACATTAAAAAAATAATACACACAAAAGTCAAGTAGAAGAGAAAAAAATATGGAAGAGAATTACTCACGCTAGATCCTTTAGAACCTTTTGGACCTTGGGGACCCTGTGGGCAAGAACATATAACTATAGTTGGAGTATATGCCATGCAACACAGGAGTGATTTGAATGGGAGGACTGGATGAAATTACTTACAGGTAAACCAGGAGGACCAGGGGGTCCAAGTGGACCAGCAGGACCGGAAATTCCCTAAGAAAGAATAACAGAGTAAGTATGGAATGAAAGTATTTTACATACTGGACTCGATTAAAAAATGCATGCCTATGAAAAAGGTAGTCCTACTCAGCATCCAACCCCAACAAGTTTTGATTTAGGCCATTCACTAGGGTCCAAAATAGTTTGTAAGTTCAAAATATTATCTGACAGTTTTTCTTGTAGTTGTTCTTATACTGCAGTAATTATAGCCAAAGCTGTGTTTCAACAGATTGGCTTGGAAACCTCGCTTTTTACATAGTACCTTAAAACATGGCTTAATAACTAGAAGAAAGGAAGCTACTTTGGATAGTGTAGTTAATAAACACGATGAGATTGGTGCTGCTAGTTTTATCTCATCCCTCACTTAGGTATATGTGTTTCCTTCATCTTCTGAAACACGCTATGATCTCGTTTCCAGCTGTTTAATTTCACCATATTTATACAATGCCTAGGAAATTTTTAACCTCTAGCAGGAGGTGCTCGGTACATGTACTCTCTGCTTGCACGGAACTTGAATGAAAACACAAGTATGTTTTACTCACTGCATCACCCTTGGCTCCGGGAGATCCCTGTGGGCCAGGAAGACCCCTATCACCTTTTTCACCCTGCTCTCCTGGAGGTCCAATCAGACCAATCAAACCAGGATGTCCCTAGACAATATAGAAGAAAGTATAGTTAAAACTCAAGATATATAATACAAATGTGCTTTGCAAACACAGAAATTAGAGCTTTCAAATGTCATCACTGTTGCTAGTCAACAATCAACCTGAAAACAAATTATTCTGAAAGCATATTCATTGTTGTTAGTTGGCCTTTAGACTTGGAGATTATTTGCAAGCTGTGATCGCTTATTCAGTGGAAGACAGCTTACTGAAAATAATACAGAAATAACAATACCTGTGGGTACACATTTCATACGAACTTTCACATTTAGATACTATTAAGCATATTATAGGGTTGGACATTTTTCCCCACATGTAATATAGCTGTATAAACAACTGATCCAAGCACACAAAATCCCTTGAAATTCACAAGATATAATTGTATTCATAACCCTTTCTCTATACAATTTCTCTCTGATACATAAGCAATCAATAAATAGTTGGGACTCTATTAGAAAATGCTATCCCGGATGTCTCAATCCATTATTTCAAAAGAATGTATTGTAGCTGTTAAATATTTATATTTTGTTGTTTTAAAATAAAAATCTCAAAAACTTTTTTTTTTTTTTTACTTTGTTTTTGTAAAACCAACAGTTCTCTTTACATCAACGTCTTTGGGATTTTCATTGCAAGGAAGAATCACATGGTCAACAGATTACCACACAGGCAGTAATCTTTTTTTTTTTTCCATGTAGCTTCAGGATATCAGATGTGGCTTAAAACTTGATGATTACTATTAAGACTATGGGAAGCTTATTGATAGACACAGTAACTTCTCTTGCTTTCTGATACAAAACCCCTAGTGTTTCTGCTAATTTTATACAGACTTTTAGACTGGATCAAAATTACAAAGGCACAAACAGTGAATAAAGCATACCTTCTCTCCTTTGGAACCTGGATCTCCTTTCAGGCCAGGCAAGCCAGGTGGACCCTAAAAATATCAAGGGAAGTAATGTTAAAATAAGTTTCAACAAACTGCACAGATCATGTTTTCTTGAAATATTATTAAAGGCAGTGTAAGTCAAAGTACAGAATCATTCAATGGTTGATGGTTGTGATTGATGGCATGTGATTTAGGGCCCAAGATAAAGTTGAAATGTCTGTTTAAAAGACGTAATGCTACAACTGTAGCATTTAAATGACTTTATAATTAGAAAACCATAAAGGGTTGTATGATCATAAATCTATGAAGCACAGGGTCGCTAAACTCTTAAAGAGCACTGAAAGCACCCAGTGAAGCAAGTGATATTTAAAAAAAAAATTATTTTTGGTTGATTAGCCAAATTGTGCTTGTGGTTATATTACATGCTTTCAATTATTACTTCCACCTTAATTGCTGTAACTTATTTTAGCCCTTTCTTTCATAAAACAGTGGAAAATATCCTCTTAATTTGTTTTCTCCCAGTTTACCACAGGTCAGTAAGATTTTTGCAGAATATAAATCAGGTTGCTTATAACTGCTCTTTAGTATTTTTTTGTTGCAGAACTATCTCGAATTTTGTTCCAGCACTCAGGTTGTTGTTTTGGTATTATGGTTTCCTTGAATTGCCATCTGAAATTCCTGTATGACCATGAATAATGCATTTAAATCTATATTTTCTAAATAGTTAAGTCTTTTGTTCTAACATTGCAAGCATACTTAATGAGACCTAGGTGTGCTAGCTCCAGTGACACGTCCAAGCTTATGGTCCTTTGTCACTTTCGTAAATGTGATTAATTGCACAAATTCCTTAGGTTTTGCAATACTAGTCTGAGCAGTCCTAAATGCTTTAGGAACTGCCCTACTCTCATTGGGCGTCCAGTCCTCCTTTGTTAGATAGGGGTAATACCCCTACCTTACAGAGGTGTTAAACTGATGCTTTTTTAGGTATTACATGGCTCTCATCATATAGGCAGCTTCCAATTTTTAATTTGTATTTACAAGCCATCTTTTCTGCAAGACAGTAAAGACATGTTACTTTATAAAGCCGAGTAAGAAATGCTCTTGATTCTGAGTTTTAACTGCAGTTGTCCCTAGACATTACTCCATGCAGCTAGATTTCTGTAAACAGAAATATGCTTGGGCAGGAGACAGAGCCGTGAACAACCAACATAGGGTCAACAGAACCAATTTACAAGCCCTTCCATATTTTTGGGGAGGGTGCAGGGAGGGGATAACCCAAAAGACTCATTTTTTTCAGGTGGTTCCAATCTAAGCTGATGCTTACAGACTCTGTTGGAAAACTCCATTGCAGTCTTGCTACTTGGGAACTACTGTGAAGGATAAACAGTATTCACATAGATAGATCTTACTTTCTTCACATCCCTCGCGAAAAACACTGAATAATCTTGTTATAACTTGACATAAGCTTCTTTTTCCTGACAGTGCTTTTTTTATCTTTACTGGGGTCATAAGAGCAATCCATTAAAGATACTATTTTACAAGTCAACAATATAGCTGGATAGATGGCCAGAAAAGGATTATATATGAAGCTTGTTAAAATCTCCTTGGTTTGTTTATTCCCCAGTTTTTTCTTTTTAATTATTCTAATCCTTGATTATAATTTTTTGAAAATACATGAAAAATCTTCTGAGGTTCATAACAATGGCAGTGCTGGTCCTGTGTAATTTGTACAGAATGAGGTGAAAAATTCAGGCCATGCAGTGCATATGCAAGCACAGAAAAGGCATTCATTTCTCAGAGGCTATTAATCTTACACTCAACATGTATGCATTAGGCGTAGAGCTGCTAGACTAAGTCAGTATCTCATCACTACTAGTCTCCTGCTGGCAGTAGACATCTGTGAAGTTATGATATGGATAGCAGTAATAAGTGACCTTTTCAACCTGGCACAGATTCAAAAGTGCCATAACACTTCATGTACAAAATATTATTCAGTGCGTATCCTTTCCATCTCTACTTCAGGATATCATTAGATGCAAAAGCCCAGGCAAATACATAATTCATGAATGAAAAGTGAAATTTTTAAGCTTTCGGAATACAGAATCAGACATTTTCACCTGCAGTGTGTTGTGCTTTACTGCAAATCTGCTTTCATATTCTTCTCCTGATAGCAATCTGCTGCAGAGGGAGGGAGGTGAAGGAGGGAAACTTAACCTCAGTAACTTTTACATATAAACTCTACTTTCTTAAAATCCAAAATAAAGTTTAAGTTGCAGCAATGCATCTGAAAAAAAAGTTCTTGTTGAGCTGACAGGTAGCCCCTGCATTTGGGAGTATATATTCATTGGGAGTATATATATGAGTTCATTAATACACTCAGCTTCAGATGTGAATTGAAATATTTAAGCTCTCAAACATTGGAAGTGATATTTTGATGTTGTATTTGGAGGCTTCTGGTGACTGACATATGAGAAAGGGATGCTTATTATTGCTGAGTAATTGTTCATCGGCTTTTAAATTTCAGCAAAGAATTAGAACTGCGGAGATCAGTTTTCAGTCCCTTGATTTGTCCTCCATGCATTTTATTTGTAAATTGGGCACATCATTTGAAATAACTTAAAAACTATGGTGGTGGTCCCATTATAAACTTTCAAGAGAAGAGGTTTTTATTATGGGCTTAGCACAGGGGCATCCTTTTCCTTGCAGCTTCTCATTCATTTTTCCCAGCCTCTGACTTGCAATATGTTATCCATGAGACTTTAGACACAATTAGAATGTTAAAATGAAGGGCAACAAAGAGCTATAGTGCAAGTTTTCCTCAGCGCATTATTTGCTCATTATTGTTTTCTAAGGTACACAGAGAAAAATTAAATGTAAGTGCCTTTGTAATAGCGTCTATAATTTTATACACAGATGGAATCGATAGATACACATGCACCAGAGCACTGTTCATTAGGAAAAAAAAATAATAATAATAAAAAAATTCTTTCTAGTGTGTGGGGCATAAAAATACATGTTCTGAAACTCTTTCTTATGGGTTAAGAAGTTGCATGTTTGGAACATTTTTGGAAACGTAAATAGACACAAATACTTTCACCCATGAAAGTATTTCAGTCAATGAGAGAAAAGGCAATTGCTTATATTCACATATGCACATGAACATGAAAGACTGGTTTAGGGTAAAAGTCTTAATTTATGCAGTATTTCAGTTTAAATTCCCCATTTTCCCCCTTTCATTTTTTATATACTGGAAAAGTCTGATATGGAAATTTTATAGCTGATGTTCAGACTCTGAGCTCTTGCTGGGGAGGCAGGAATGCTCTTTGGCCTTTGAGTTCACATATATAGCTTAAGCGCAAAACCTTTCAATATTAAGGCTATCCAAGGACCTATACCCTTTGTATCCTCTAAATCCATATAGGAAAAGGAACAGAGGATTTCCTTCACACTTTCTACTGACAGCCTTCCTTTTTCCTTTCAAGAATCACATCATTTCTGAAGTAGAGGATCGTGCCTTATTGCCCTGTTCTCCTCAAGTAATCTGATCATACACGTTGGCACACTTAATCTTCTGGCCAAAATAACAGAGTGGATTTTATGTAGGATGTGGTAACACTGCTTACAAACTGTAAAATGCCTTGAGAGTGTAATATTTGTTTATTTTTCCACCAAACTATAACAGTCCATGTTTTGTTTTGAAGCTTTTTATTCCCAATGTGTCACTCAGCTGAGATAATAGGGGTGAATTCTACTTCAGTAAGTTTGGAGAGCAAGAGATATGAGATCTTTCCACTAAACTGGATCACCTTTGCTTGACGTGAAGAATTAACCTGCTGGCCATATAGTTTAGATTTTAATTTCTTCATGTAATGCTGAATATTGTGCAATTTGTGCTTACAGTTGTTAGAACAAAATGCACTAAAATACCAAGTGTAAATAGCAGCAATTATGCAATTTGATAATATGTCATCTATAAGCTTCTCTCACTTTAATCATATTATTAACACAGAGCACAACTGTGGTATGCCCTAGAAACTGGGAGTATGGTTCATTCAGACCCTTTTAAACACTTTGGTCATGGATTGCATTTCCTGGGAGTGCCACAATGAAAAACAGACATGGTGCTGATGTTCATTGTTATAAAACTAGCCTATTTTCTTCTTTGGCAGAAGTCCTCTTTTGGCCCTACTTCTGATTTATTTTTTTTTATTTCTCTAAGGAATAAATATGACCTAAACTTTTACCCTATGAATAATATTTTGCTAAACTAGCAATCATTAAATTCAATGGATGTACAGAATTTACCACTGCTAAGGAAACAGGGTGATTTAAGGTATTAAGCTTTGCTGATGTGGCAACAGAAGTAGATTTTTTGATTGTAAGTTTCATTGATTTGATATTTATTTTAAATTCTGTTCAGGGGATTTAATGAATTTGGTTGTACACTGCCTTATTCCACTTTTAACCTGGTATAACTCAGCAGCATTCAGCACAGCTACCTACTATAGTAGAGCAGTAAAATGAAGGCAGTCATGTATCAGATTTTACCAGCACAGAAAAATAGTGACTTTGTGCTAAGAACTGACTTGTACATTCATTTTTCTGTAAATGCACAGACACATTAATGCTATATTTTAAAGGGTGCTTTTTCTGTTTTGGCACTGAAAGGAACGGTACTCACCAGAGGTCCAGGAGGGCCATCCTGACCTGGTGCTCCAGGTAGACCTTGTTCTCCCTACAAAAAACATATAGTTTGCTTTACCAAAGGATATACAACAAATACAACATTTAAAATATCATGCAACATAACGAAATATTATTACATGCTCTGCTTGCTTACCACAGGGCCAGGAATGCCCCGGAGACCCTCTGGGCCAGGTTTTCCTGCAGGTCCCTGTGGACCAACTGGACCTGTTTTTCCAGGAGCCCCTTCTGCACCAGGTTCACCCTAGAATGAACATAAGCAACAGGTCAGAGAGCAAGAGCTGACTAAGCTTGGCACTGTAGGTGGTATACAAGCTGTAAAGTGAGAGCAAAGTTCCCTCATTCCATTTTTGAAAAGTTATTCTAAAACAGTGTTCCGCATAAGACTGTTTTCTAAACAAAGTTTTGATAGCTTCATATAAAGATGTGGTGCCAGCAAAGCATGCTCATCTTGCTTTTCTGCAGGGATGAGCTAAGTTGGGCCTGCACTGATGAGACTCCAGCATGTACTCCATTATGTACTCTGGGTCTTAATTTGGATTTTACAGTTTACCTATTGGGGGGGTTCGACTCTCCAGAGGTCCCTTCCAACCCCATATAATTCTATGAGTCTATGATACTATTATTACTTTCGTAAATTTCACACTCAGTGCATGATAAGCAATTTACATTTCATTTATATATAGTTTATATTTCCATGCTCCTGAAAAAAAATCTTGAATGTATTACCTTTGCACCTTTTTCACCCTGTCTGCCTTCAGCACCAGTTGCTCCAGGAGGTCCCTGTAAAAAATGGTGACTGAGTTTATAATCTCAGTTTTCTAAAATATTACTAGTGAAAAAAAATCTGAATGGAATTTCCTCTGTATTAATAAATAGTAAATGCTAACAAAAGAACATTAAATTTCTTTCTTGACATTTTATTCACCGGATAAAAATCCCCATCTGTCATATCAGCTCATTTTCCCCTTTATAAAAATTTCTGGAATTTGAGAATATCTAAAAGAACATATATCACATAGCACATTTGATATGATGAGGTTAAGAACAAAGAAATAGATTTGAAAAAATAAAACGAGGATTAAAGGAAATGAACAAAACTAATTTACATATACAATAACAGTTTTTAACTTGCTTTGCATTGGCTTTTTCTATTCACCGTAGGTTGTCCACTGATTCCAAAAGAGCCTGTCACTCTACAGTGCACAGAATGGCATATACTCCTTTATTCTCCAAGTCAGGGATGGGATCAATAAGCCTTTTCATTACATTTAGACAGCCAAAAATCAATACATGCCTTAATATTATCCAGTAAAGTGAAAGGAAAAAAAAAATAATATCACATGACCATAGGTTGTAAGGAGTGAAATAAAAACACTGACTACAAATTGCTCTTGGTATCAGGTCTCCTGCTATTACTCTACAAATGCTGTGTTTGACAAAGAAGATAGAACTTGGTACTGCAGGAGGATGTAGAGACGAAATAAGGTTCAGGTTAAGGCCACAAAACAGGAGTGGCAGTCGTCTGGCAGCACTGTGAGTACCTATTGCTGACGTCACCCATCTTTCATTTTCTTAAGGTTTCAGTGAAAAATAAAAAGACATTTTTCCGCTCCAAAGCATCAAGGGCTGATTTTCAGGTCAGGGAATTAATATTCATAGTTTTAGTTATGAACAGAAGCAGTATCTAGAATCTAATGTACTCTTCTGAAAATGGTTCTCTTACATATACTTGGTATAGAAAAGATGCAGTCAAGTTAATGGACCAACTGTTTTCCTACAAGGTTAATTTTTAGCCTGGGAAATGTCCTTATTACAAGTAGCTATTTCTTTCCAAACAACAAGTAGCGTAAAGCAAAAGGAAAGAAAAGTGACCATGATTAAATACAAGGTGATTTTCTAAAACTTAACTAAACTTAAACTCTGAAACTTACTCCCTAAGACTCATCTGTTCATTAATGCAACAAGCAGTTTGTTATGTAGAAATTAAAAAAAAAAAAATATTCTAAGGATCAGCAACAGTAAAAATTCAAGCACTGCATTTATTTGCTGCTTTTTACTTCATAACAATAGACAAAAAAATGCAGGCCCCTAAAAGTAAAGCACTAAAACACATTCTTAATATTACAGACAAGAACTGTTCTTCCAGTCAAGCATCTACCTGTATGCTTTGTGAGCTCAATGCTTTAGACCAGAGTTTGACCTCATTTTTTATATGAGAGATGAATTTAGCCCAAACTTCTTACAGCCTGTTATATTTCACCATCCACTACTTTTGACACATAGCACATACCTTGAGCAACTCATAGAGTGGTTTAGGTTGGAAGGGACCTTAAAGATCATCTAGTTCCAACCCCCCTGCCACGGGCAGGGACACCTCCCAACAGACTGAGTTGCTCAAAGCCCCATCCAGCCTGGTCTTGAACACCTCCTGGGACAAGGCCTCAATAGTTTCCCTGGGCAACCTGTTCCAGTGCCTCACCACCCTCATAGTGAAAAATACCTTCCTAATATCTAATCTAAATCTACCCTCTTCCAGTTTGAAACCATTACTTCTCACTACAGGCCCTTGTAAAAAGTCCCTCTCCATCTTTCTTGTAGGCCCCCTTCAGATACTGGAAGGCTGCTATAAGGTCTCCCTGAAGCATTCTCTTCTCCAGGCTGAACAATCCCAACCTAAACAGGTCCATGGACCAAACTCCACCAGTTTTAATTTAATTCCTGGAAACTTACATTAATTTTATAACTATTTACATAGAAGTATATTAAAATAATTCATTTCCTTCTGAAACAAAGCTTTCTCCAGGGTGGAACTGAACATCTGCAGTACTGTATGAACCTTGTGAACCTTTTGGACAACAGAGACAGTTCAGGTTTTCCACTAAAGGTAATGCAAAATGAATTCAATTATCTATGGTGGACTTTGGTCATTTGTTGTATCAACAGGTTGTTCCCTTTCGTATTTTTAAGAGCTGTAAGTGGTAAAGGACTTAGTTTTACTTCTTCAAAACACAGAGAAGCCAAAAAGCCTTGGGCAGTGTGGTCCAACTGCTGACTATTTAAAACAGGAAGAATATTTTAAATCACTACTGTTCCAATAATAATAATAATCTCTGATGCATATACCCCTTTGTGTAGGTTGTAATTGGTTGGGTGGATCGCAATTCACAGCAATAACAAGAAAAATGATTAGCAGGTTTTATAAACAAACTCAGGAACATTTTAGAAACAGGACTTTTTTGTTTGTTTGTTTGTTTTACTTACATGAATTAAATTACATGCCCATTGCCTTTACTGCTAGAAAATTATTTTTACTCAGATTCCCTTATGGATTATAAACTACCCTACCTAAGAAATTGAAAAGGGTTGACTGGTAGTTTGTATTTGAGAAATATGGTCTCTGCATAATCTAGAAATGCAGCTGCAACATGAATTAGAGGGCTAAAAACACTGTGATCGCTAAATTACAAATACAATGAATCATGATTGCTAAACAAAGGGTGTGCATTCACTATCAAACAGTGCCAATGCCGCACCAATGACAAAGCAGCTGAACGAACTGCTCTTTCTAACAGGCTGTGACTGCTGGCATGGCACGGATGGTGCTTCTACAAAGAAAGACTGCTAATTATTATTTATCTTACCTTCCTACACTTGAGTTGTTAGTGTCTGGTAAATTTTAACTGACAGAAGAGATCTCAGTAACAATATTTTTAAATTAATGCATGGCTCCCCACCCTCAGAACCCCAGCTACCATGGTGATTTTTATGATCATTACACTTCAGATTTGGACATATTGCTGGATATATTTATGCAGAACTGAGAAGACAAAAGAACTCATAAAGAAACAAACTTGTCCTCAATTTTTGTAATGTGAACCGATTGGTCATTTTTGTCTTCTCTTCTGTATTTCATCATTTCATTAAAGTAATTTAAACTGTTGTTTATTCTTGTCTGTCATTCCACAGAAAACACGATTTCCAACACAGAAAACCATTACCACATTTCATCAGTCGGTTAAGATAGGAACCTGGCATATTTTTAGGTGTTCTGTGCGTTTTCAATCAAGAGAGAAAATCAGCCTTAACTTTAAGTGGTGTGTGCACCCTGCTGAGGCAGCATGATGCTGTAGCCAAAATGGAAAAAAATCTCCTTCCTAGAAATGCTTCCTTTTTTTCTAAGTTATTCAACATTGTATATAAAGACAACTAACCAAATAAACTTTTGCTTCTCAAAATTTAGAGGCTGGCTTTGTTGCTGTATTGACATCTGTTCTTTTACTGAAAGCAGACAGTACACCCTCCAGTTTGGAACAAAACCATATCCCAGTTTTGCATTTTAAATTCTAACATTTTTGGATTGATATACAGAGCCTTATGCATATGTGATCTGGACATCTAATTGCCTCTAATAAAGAAAACAGCCAAATAGGAGAAAACACAACTGAAGGGCCTAACACACTGAAAGTATGAGGGAAACATAAGCAAGAAGTACTATCTGTGTTGATTTTTATTGATTGCATATGTTACTTTTTTAAAAAATGAATGTTGTTTGATGATGCCTTTCCCTCATGCTATTTTTAAAATTTATCAGATAGAAATCAATGTAGTCAAGTTAGTGGTATTACCCAGTACTCTACGGCAAAACAAAAGTCCCAAAAGTACGTGCAGAGGATTAAGTTTCCTTGAAAAGAAAAAATAGTAAAAACATAACTATGGAGTGAGTCAGTCTTTGTATCTACATTTCTAGATAAGCAGGCATTGGATCAGGAGGCCTTTTGAGATGTTCCACTTCTCGTTGATTACAAATAATTTATCTCCTGCATTGGAAGGAGAAGCTGGAAAACATTACACCTCTTCAGAAACACAGTCTTCACACAGTAGGCTGTTCATCAATGCTGATGCTATTATGAGCAACGGGAAAGCTTGTGCAGCTGAGAACTTCCACTGAGAAGCCCATAGCAATTTATGAACTCCTTGGTTGTCTTAGATTGCTCCAACAATAAAGTTAACTTTATAACAAAGTTTTTGTCTTCAGAACATTTAAGAACACTTCAGAAGCCACATCCTTCTATATGGGTGGCAAGTTTCATTCTTCTCTTTTTGCATATAGATAAATTCAGACAGCAATATTACAAATGTTTAACATGTGTATAACGGAAAAAGGATTAGAAAAGGGGTTCCTAGTCCCAAAGCTGTACTAGACTATTTGTCTGTTCAGCTTGGAATGTAATATACATACATGTAATGACTCAAGTTTTCTAGAGAATCTAGGCTGATTTCCATCAATGGAAAACTTGCCAAGAGATTTGATGATGGAAAGCCCACAGTGAGAGAAAGATGTGCTGATGAAGAGCAGCCATTCTCAAATCAGACAGAACTGATAAGGCTAGAGTTGGGTCCTGCATAGCTAAGAAGTCAAGTCAGCGATCTGCTGTGGGCAACCTCTATCAAAAAGCCTACTGTGCTGGATATTTTTATAAATGTAAAGTAAATATGACAGCTGATGAAGTGGTAGCCATTGTGTTTAGCCTCTGAGGCCTTGATTTGGCAAGATGCTTAAATGGGCACTGAAATCTGCAAGCTGAAACAAAAGACGCTTGCTTCCTAGCAAGCATCTATGCTATGTTGAATCAGGAATACTAGGAATGTTTATCATTTTTTCAAGTAGCTCTAACAGATTTATTTAAGTAGTGTAAGTTTGCTTTAAAAATTGGTGGTTTTGGCATTGATCCTCTCTTGCATTGAGCTAGAGAATCTGGCCTCCCCTTTGTTAAAGGTAAAAATGACTTTAGCTATATGTTTCCCTTGATTGATAGATTTCATAGCTCTAATTTTCTAAACACTATGTGCATAGATCCATGCTAGATTTGCATGCACAATTAGTATGATTACTTGCACGTTAACTACATAGATTCAGAAAGTCCTAATACCACAAATACATTGGTCTCTCCCTTATAAAACTGAAAGTACATTCAGAATGAAGTCCTATATTCAGATGAATGACTAGAATAAATATATATATATATTTATAGGCCAAAAACATAATAAGGGCAAACCTAGTAACATAGTCATTGATAAAGTCTCTCAAAGTCATTACATGTATTCTTGATAATTTCAGAAATCAGGATCTGTAAAATATTAATAATTATGTAATGAAAATTTTAAAAAAAATTATCTGTGCATGTACCTTTCTGAAAGGCAGTGGTGGAAATATTTTTTGGAAGAGCAATTGTTAGATCTGAAAAGTAATACATTAATTAGGGTACACATTTTGTGGATGCTCTAATGATCCATTTTTGTTCCATCCATAGATTTAACTTTTTGCTTTGATTTAGATTTTAGCTAAGTGGTCATTAGCTAGTCAATTTTACCTCTACAGATTAGGAATCTGGAATAGGGTTATTGTTCTGACATGTACTTCCTAAGTGGTATTTCTTAAAAAAAATTCACCATACTGCTTGTCACACTTGTTCAGTCTGCAAAGCTCTGGTACTTAGGTCAAAGCCTTTAGAGCACCACAGTCAAACAGTTTTGGTACTTGCTTATCTCATTAACTAATAGTAATCCTATTACTGTTACCCATCAATAACCAGGAAAAATAGTTTATTCTTGGCATTCACTTGATAGTTGAATGTCACTGTAAGTATCTGTAGCTGAAGTCTCTTAGATACAATAAGAAAACTGTATTTAGGTCAATGTCTTTCACTAGAATTTTCTTTCCAGGGAAAGCTGGGACAACCTCTTTGTAACCAGCAATACTAGACACAGATTGCTCAGAACTCTGAGACCTGCTAATAAACATAATTTCATAAAACCAGACAGTGAAACTGAGTTCAGGTCAGTTCCAAAATATAGGGGAAGAGGGGAATAAAAATGACTAACAAAATAAATAAGGAGACTGTACAGTTGAAGCGTTCAAGGGACTAGATTTAAAAGTATAATCCTGAGCTCTGCCAGCTTGTCAGTTCAGAGACAGAAAAACAAAAAAAAGAGGTGGAATGTTGCTTTCTAGTAGTACAGCCAGAGCTGCACCTCCATAGACAGCAGTATTACTACTGAAATGGTATGTCCTTCTTAATCCTGATGAAAGGGCACTTGTTAGGGCTTTTTGTTGAAATTGACTCTATCATAAAAAATGCTCTTCATTATTTTTCATTAGCTGTATGTTCATTCTGCCAGCAAAGTATGAAGCTTTCAATCCTTCACTGTTTCTCTCCAGTATAATATCAATACAATGCAGACCCTCTACAAGCTTGAAAGATCCAGGTACTCAAATAATGCAGAATCTGATTCTACAAAATGTTTTCTTCAGAATTCAGGAATGGGATTACTTGGCAATATTTAGCCATACATTTTCCCTAAACTGGAAATGTGTCAAACTACAGGTGACATAATATTTGTGTTTCTAATGTGTTTTTTATCTAGGTACAATTAGATGCAATACATCCAATTTGTTAGGAATGGCCTACTGCCTTTTGTATAATAAAGTACAAAGTTCTAATTTGATGTCAAACAAACATACTAATTGCTAATATTCAATTGAGCTGTATTTCAGTGCTAGTGATAAGGTTGCTAATGCTACCATAATTACAGTGTTATAAAATGTTTTCAAGTTGGAGCAAATAGATTATTTGTGTAAAATAGATAAAACTAATTTAGCATGTCAATGTTCACTCAAACCTATTAGAGCAGTTTAAGACATTTTGTTAAATAGCTCTCAGCTTACATTTAATGATAGCCCCTCCCTTGTTTTTTAGTGTACAAACTGCTTTTAATTGCTCTCTGAAGCAGACCTAAAGGTTGATGCATCTACTACAGTTCTGTAAGTGTAACATCATTTACTGGTTTTGATTAGCTACATTTGTATAGCATGTGAAGCTTCAAAGACTTCAAAGATAATGAAATGGCTTCAAAAGTTGCAGAAATGTCTGCTTGATACTTTTGTTTGCAGAGGCGGTGACATAGGTTTGCACAAAATTATTTTATTTCAGAGGCTAAAACCACTAAAACAGACACATTCTTCCTGCTCTGTACCAGCACTCATGTGCCTAAGCATGATGTGTTGTATTACTTTCATAATCACTCACTTCTATTAGCAAACTAATTCAGCAGACACTGAATTCTCACCCTAGCGAGCACTGAATTCACTTGGGTGAAAAGAAAAAAACCACATTTATAGACGAGGAATGCATTCTTCCCTGTGGATTTTTGTTCCTGTGTTTCATGTAACCCACGGTAAATGGTTTTCTCTCCTTTTTCTATTTTTTCATTTCTCCTATTACATTACTTGAAAGAAACTTCAAACATCAGTTATGAGTGTTACAATGTCAAAAACATGTAGCTCAAATTCTTTAGAACACAGTGTCTCAGAAATGAAATTTACAAGAGAAAACAAGAAATTACTTACTCTTTTTCCAGGTGGACCAGGTGGGCCAGCTTCACCTGAAGGACCTGGTGGACCCTGCAATGGAAAATTATAAGCTCAGTGGTAATAAAGAATGAATTATATACATGCAACAAACATGTGCAATATGTTGGCCCCTTTCAATGGACAGAAAGTAAGTACCATAGATAAACACAGAGAAGTATACCTGCTTATTCAAAAAATCCTTTCTTAGGGTGGTCTTTTGAAATTTTAACAGCTTTTGTTACTGCACAAAATGCAGTCATTCTTTTTTTCTCTTCCTGTTTGTAAAAAAACATTTTAGACCAGAAAAGGGCTGCACAGAATAGCATATGGTCTTAACCTACTGCCTAACTCCATTAAGAAGTTTTTTGCTTTCTCAGGTGCTGAAGTTGTTACTTTTGCTAAAATTTTTCACTTTTATCTGTTATCTGCCCTGTGGGTGGCTTTCTCTTGAAAAAGCTTTTTTGCAGCAATAGCCATTTGGCTACTCCATCTGGTAAGCTGTGATACTCTTAAATATTTCAGGGCTGCTGAACAGTTTGATAAGCTTTTCTTCAGGCACACAACACTCTAAAAGTACTTACTGTTAAGTAAGATGGACAGATACTAATTTCCTGAAGTTTGCAGGTAAACTCCAGTTTATAACTTACTTCCAACCATACGTTCAATGTACTACTGCTTTTTATTTTCAAACTGTAGTGTACAGGATAATTTCCTGATAATCAGAACTTCCAGAGCTAGAAAGGGACTTTCCAAAATGGAAACCCTATCTTTTTGCATTAAAAAAAATAGTAAAATAGATGATGTTTTAATATGGGAATTACAGAAATATAAGGACTTCGATGCTTAATATAGATATTGCTCAGATTCTTCTTAATTTTCTTAAAGCAGAAACATCAATGCTTTGCTTCATTTCATCAGGTCAGCTAATGAAGATTATTTGGCTGCAGCATTCCTTTCTTTTGCTCAGAGTTGCTCTATTTTTAGTGTTCCTCAGCAGCTCCAGCACAAATCCTTAACACATCATTTGTTTCTACTTCTAAAAGAAATTGAGCTCTTGCTTCTGACTGTTACTATGTCTGCAGTTCTATGTCTGCAAGGAAATAAATATATATTTTCAGTATAATAGAAAAAGCGTTCATTTAGAAAATACTTTAGGAGTATGAATGTATAGAAAACACTGTTTCAGCAAAAGATACTTTCTTAGCATAGGACAAAATGAATGCAGCTGAAATAAAATGACAGAAACAACTCACGGGTTGACCAGGATCACCGTCTTCACCCTTCTCTCCACCAACACCATCTTGACCCTACAGAATTCACAGAAAAATAAACAAAACACAGAATTCAGCTCAATTAAGTAACTTAGTTTCATATATGAATATAAGACCACTACTTTTCTACAGAGCATTTTCCTAAGGACATCAGTTTTAAAGCTTTTTAGAGATTTCTAAACCTTTTTTAAGCCTTAAGAAATACACAAACAGAAAAGCAATAGATCTTACAGGAAAGACCTCATCTCCAGACAAGGAAGAGCCAGGGTTAACTAGAATTTACTGCAAACCAAGACTAGGATCTAAAACTGTTCTTTAAGTATACTTACAGCCGGACCAGGTTCTCCAGGGGGACCAGGATCTCCAGGAAAACCAACTGGGCCCTAGATAGATCAGGAAAAAACCCCAAGGAACGTGTCATCCATCGGCAAGGAGGTAGCAATCATCGCAAATATTTTATGAATATAATGAATTTAGTTCAAATTTAGAAAATTATATACAGTTATAGATGTAGTACAACTTCAGCAGTGCTTCACAGTGCTTTGTATTAAAATTGTTAAGCTCACTTACTGGGTTACCCTTAGGCCCATCATCACCTGGAGGTCCTTTAGCACCTGGTGGTCCAGCTGCTCCAGGTGGACCAGCCTCACCTTTTTCTCCCCTTTCACCTTTTGGACCCTGTAGAAAACATAAACACAAAAATTTCATCTGGAAATTGAATGGCTAAGAAAAGATTACAATGGCAAAACAGTTTTTCAGACCTGGGCAATGTTACTTGTCAATAAATGCTGGCATGTGAATGGGAAATTTGGACCTCAGCTTCAGACTGGAAAACCTGTGAATCCCAGGTTGAATGCCAACATCTGCACCCATTTTGCATCAATGAACTGTCTTCAGAGAAAAACATGCATGTCAAAACTTTTGGAAAGAAAAATAGGTGCTCTCTTAGGGAGTCTCCAGTTTTGTCCTCTAGCTGTTTTTACAAGATGTGGCTATAACGAAACAAATTGCATTTTAAAGGTATAAGTTCTCTGAAAATTTAAAGAAATTGTACACAAGTGCTCAAGTAACCTGATTAAATGCTTTCTAAAGTAAGCACTAGCAGATACATAAGTTCACTATAATAAAGGTTAATAATAAGACAAAACCAAAATACTCACAGATGTTCCAGATTCTCCAGGAGGTCCAGGGTTACCAGCTTCTCCAGGTTCGCCCTGTAAACGTGTGAGGATAAATTGATGAGTCATTAGGGAGAATATTTCTATGAATTTACTTCTGTTATATCATATTCTTCTCATGCTTACTCATGTGAACAGCTTACAGGAACTGTCTTTTATTTCGTCTACCTAAAGGGGGCTGAGTTACATATGGTTTTGCAGAACTGGAATCTGAAATTTTAGAAAGAATATATCAAACTAAGCTTTTAGTGAGCCAGGGAGACTAACCTTCCCTTTGGGCTTTGGAAGATCTTTTCCTTTATTATCTCATATATTGCAAATTTCCTGTTTGTCATTATTTCTAGTCACAGAAAAGCCAAAGAAATATATTGACTGTGCATGTTATTTTCTCTAGAAGATACATTTTGCCTGGAAGCAAGTTTCTCCAAATAAGAGAATACTAATTGAAATAAATCAAGAAAAACACGAGGACAAAATAACAGCATAACAGCTAGTAAAACTTTCACCATAGGCCACAAAGAGGTATGCTGTGTATTTACTGGTAATAGAAGTTGTTTAGTAAAGCAGATGGCTTTGAGGAAAACACCATATGAAGAAAATCTGTGCAAGTCAGAGTATACACTATTAAATGTGTGTTTAAATTACTTCAGTCTCTTTTTGAGCTAATACACAGTATTGGCTCAAAGACTGTCTTTGCAATTCTTCATTTTAAAGTTTATTATGTCTGATTATTTTCTAGCTCAGTGGTCTGATAAATAAACCCTTATAGAAAACTACTCTGTTAGTAGGATATTTAGCTATTAGCATCACAAACACACAAATCTTTGAAAAGATAACAGAATCTACTTTGTGGTTGTCAAAGAGTGCTGAGATAAGAACTATTTATTTTTATTCCAAAGGAATTCTCAATGTAACTGCTAATTCTTTTCTATTTTTTTCCTAACCAAATGAACCTTGCCAATAATTATGCCCATAAAGAAGAGTACTTCAGTGCTGAAAATGCATTTCACCCAATGCTCTCTACTGAACTCAAACACAGATTTGGAATAAATTTGGGTATCCCTCATATCCTGTATGACCTGCACACTCCTCTTCCTTGTATGACAATTTACTTAATACAACGTTCATGTCTGTCATTTGCTCAGAGATAGTATCAATGTATAAATCATAAAACATTAATTTTAAACAAATCTTGTGGTGTAGATACTGAACTTTTTTTCATAGAAGCTAATGGCAGCGCAATGACCTCACTGGCTCCAGAATTTGGCCCAATGTAAATATTATGTTAGATGAATGGAAGAAGATCTGAGTACCCAACTGAATTCCAGAATAGGATAATTAACAGATTACCACAATTTTAGGAGCAATATTAAAACGTACTTTAGAAAGGGCACTTTTAAAGGGTGAGCTTGCCTTTAGAAACTGTAGTGTGTTTTATTAGAGATACTTAAATTTGCAGTAATCTTAAAAATTAATGATCCCTCTTAGTACTTAATATTAATTTGCTTCTGTGATACAGCATTCTTTTTTTTTTTTTTAAAAAAAAAAGCTTAGTGGATACTTCAGGTCAATAAGCATTAAGTATGTGTTCTAGGAGAATTCATAATCTTCATTTCCTTACCCTCTTCACAGGGTTTACTGAATCCATGGCAGCATTAGTATTGTTTTTTTGTCCCTGCCTACATCAATCAAATTAGATTTATGTAGTAACAAAGAATAAGGTCTGGAATTAGCAAACAAATTGATGTTATCTTAGTTAGTAGATATATTATATCTAACAGAGTCCACAGTATAGATCCCTTCAATGGGTGTCCCCATTGCAGGACTGAGTGACATAAGAGCACTAATTGTGCCAATTGTGCCTGACAAGCACCTGTGCCAATATAATCCCTTTCTAAGCTTCTCAAAGATTAAGTTCTTTTCCTGCCTTTGTGCCAAGTGATACTGCAATTTATGATGACTTACATTTGATTTGTAATCCACTCCTTACCCCTCTTGTTGACAAACACATCTTCATTTTATGACATCATTCAACAAGAGAAAAGATGGGCTTTTTCTGACACATTGACCTATACTTGAGGACAACGGGGAAAACTGCTTCTGGGATCTCAGGGGTCCCTGCTATATCACACATGTTGAAATTGGAAGATGCAGGAAGCCTATATGAGCTCTGTGCATAGTAACTCCCCAATAAGCAACACTGTGGAAGACAGCAAAATTGGAAGGGCTAGAAAATGTCAAGATGTTCCCCTTAAAGGGCATCTATAAAAGATGAGACCAGTTAAAGTTTCATCTCGCATTATTACTTCTAAATCATTGGTCTATTAAAAAACATGACACTTCCCTGTATGCAGTCCTTGTTTTTATCTGACACCAATTTTTATATTCCAAATAGTAGGTACTATGAAAGGTTGTACTTGTTTTAGACATCTGTTAAGAGAGCTTAACAATGTTCTGAGAGAGAAGATTGTAGCTGATATGTATTTACAGAGTGCATATTTATAGCTAAAAACTATGCCATCTTTATGTTATTGTTTGCCTTTCTCTTTCTTTGCATTTTTGGTAAGGATGGTATTAATTCAGAATCCGATGCATGTTCTCCATGGGACATATCTCATTTTCTTTTGGGAAATAGATTTTATGATCTAATAATAGATTTATTCCACCAAAAAAATAAATTATTTTGCATCACTGATTCTGCCAGTTTATCACACACTGTGGAAGGGAGAAGGGGTGGAAGAATGGCACAGTACTCAGTGCAGTTATCACAGTTTAGCCTAAATCAGAAAGGCAAATTTATTTGATTAGGCTTTGTGGAAAAGAAGTATGAGGTTAATATTATTTGTTCTGTTTCCTCTGTGTGTTGTAAATTCTTAGAGGCTCTACAACATCTAAGGCCCAGTTTTTAAAAGTCATGAGCAATTTACTGGGTATTTAGAATATTGGCATGTGTATCAAATATATATTTGATATCAAATTTGAGATAAGCATGTGTTGGTACATTTTGGTTTTCCATTTTTTGTTAATTATAAAATCAACAAAGAGAATAATCTCTGGGTGGAAGCTGGAAATAAGTGCTTCTGTTTGGGTTTAAATCTTGAGACTTCTAGACCACTCCGTGGAGGCTACAGGCATTAATAATGCAAGGCTACATGCATATTTGTACTGCAGATGGCTTTGAACATTTAGGCCTTTATGTGTACAGCAGAGGAAACAACAAGTTAGTTAAAAATACATGGCACTGTGACAAAAATTGTTTATAATTTGCCAGAAGATAAGGGGGCTTTGAAACCCCAATATTAATGACAAAATATCTCCTTGTCTAACCATTCAAATTATGAAAGCCAGCAAATCACATTCATTCCCCAACAGTGACAGGGAGTCTGCCAAAATGTTTTTCCACGCTCTACAATCGGCACTGCATTGCATTATCTGTAGTATGATACGTCTTTCCTGAAAGGGATGCAGAGGCCAAAGCATGCTGACATAATAAGAAAAACATTGGAGAAAAATATGTGGGAAGAAAAGGAAAAGAGAAAACGCATGTTTTGTTTAAAAGCATGAGCTGTCCTCCCATTGTGGGAGCTCCTCCTGACAAAACAACTCTTTATGATTTCTAAGCTTGCAGAACTCATTAAATGGAACTGAAATTAAAAAGGTGTCCCAACTAGGAGATAAACTGGCATGTACTAAAGCTTGAGAAGGAGGAGGAAAGTAATTAGAAGAAATAAAACTTCCAAAATAATACACTTGGAAGCTTCTCTGTGTGAATGCAGAGAATATGGGAAATAAGCAAGTGGAAATAAAAATGACAACCAGTGACAAACAACCTGAATTTCATGTTCTTGAATTAAATTTAGTGGGCTGATTATCATGACTCGGGATTCTAAATGACATAGAAGAGTCAGTCATAGGGAGAAACAAAGGAGTAAGTTCAATATGTCAATGTTTTTACAAAATGGCTAGAATATAATTTGATCATGAACCTAAAAATTAAAGAGGTGATTGAAACCAATGACAAAATTCCTATTGACTTCATTGGGTCACAATAGTATACAAGATATTGGTTTTTTTTAAAGCAGTGAATATAATGGGTGCTACCCTGGATGTAGTGTTCTCATCATAAAGATTTTTCTCAGTATCCTAGTGGTCACAGGAAGATTTTTTTTTTCCACAGTGCCCACTTTTTTCTATATTCTGCTGACATACAGACTCTCTTTTTCCAATAACTTTTTTTTGCCATCTCTACCAACTCTAATATCCAGACAGGTTTTTGGTACTCTTTTCAAACAGAAAAAAGAAATCCTCCAGCTCTTCATGAATCCAAGCTCTCTTTCAGGATAAGCTGGAGGAACAATGTCACAAAATTGGTAGATTAGAGGGAATATCTTGTTAATAATGCAGTCAAACAGGAGGGCATTATGTTTTGTATGTCTTATGCAATTATGGGTAAAAAAGACTGAAGACACAAGAACGCCACTGCTATCAAAAGGTGGGTTGATGCTCAGACCCACATCCTAAGACATAGGGAATGTAATGAAGCACTGGGAGCTTAAGACATGACAGTGCTACCATGAAAAAAACTATAGTATAAAGTTAATATTTTCATCTGCTTGGACTTAGTACCCTTTGATCTCAAAAGGCAAAGAAGAGAGACAAAGTAGGATATTTTTCCATGAAGCCATGTATTATATTAAATTATTCTTGTACTCTCTTCACTGCATCCCAGAGCACTGGTAAGTTATTTATTTGATGGACATGTAGAAAAAAATCATGAAACATCTGAAGATTCTATTAAAAGGATAGTTTGGTCATATTGATAAGTTGTTGATGATTCCTGTTGATATGGCCCTAATATAAGTGAAGAGTTATTTAAAGAAAAGACATTTTAGTGAAAAAAACAGACACATAACCCAAATTCTATGGTAGATCTCAACAATAGTGAAAAGCATCATGAAGAAACTTTTGTTATCACAGAGGAACAAGAAGCTTGTGAGATACTGCAGGATGAGCTGTAGATTATTTTTTTTTCTTTATTATTAACCATGCAAATGACCCTGGGAAAACAATGCCAACTTCCTTATCTTGTGTAGAGAAAGAATACCTAAAAGCTCTGTGAAGCAGAGTGACATGCTTTTGGACAATGATCAAGATGTGGGTCACGACTGTTCCCTCTCCTCTACAGCTGAGAGGGAACAGTCTAGAAGGTTCCTGGAGTGTTTTGGGTATAACTTCCTGACACAGCTGGTGAGGAAGCCGACTAGGAAAGGAGCACTGCTGGATCTGGTGTTTGTAAATAGAGAAGGACTTGTGGGGGATGTGACGGTTGGAGGCCGTCTGGGGCAAAGTGACCATGAAGTGGTAAAGTTTTCGATTCTCAGGGAGGCGAGAAGGGGAACCAGCATGACGGGGACATTATGACAAGGCGTAATGGCTTCAAGTTGTGCCAGGGGAGGTTCAGGTTAGATATTAGGAAATATTTCTTTACTGAAGGGGTTGTCAGGCATTGGAATGGGCTGCCCAGGGAGGTGGTTGAGGCACAATCCCTGGAGGTATTCAAGAGACGAGTTGACATGGTGCTCGGGGATATGGATTAGTGTTGGGTTGGTGGGGGTTTTTTGTGGTGGTTTTTTTGTTTGTTTGTTTGTTTTGTTTTGTTTTGTTTTGTTTTTGGGGTTTTTTTTGTGGTTTTTTTTTTCCCTCATTGGTTGGACTAGATGATCTTAAAAGGTCCCTTCCAACCTAGGTGATTCTGCGATTCTGTGACTGCCATCATGGACTTCCGGAGGGCAGACTTTGGTCTTTTCAGGAATCTGCTTGACAGAGTCCCTTGGGAGGCAGCCCTGAAGGGCAAAGGAGTCCAAGAAGGCTGGATGTTTTTCAAGGAGGAAGTCTTAAAAGCGCAGGCACAGGCCATCCCTGTGCACAGTAAAGCGAGCCGTCGGGGGAAGAGACTGGCCTGGCTGAACAAAGAGAAGGCTGAAAAAAGGAGGGTTTATGGCCTTTGGAAAAAGGGGCAGGCCACTCAGGAAGATTATAAAGGTGTAGCAAAGTTATGTAGGGAAAAGATTAGAAAGGCCAAAGCCCAGCTTGAACTTAACCTGGCCTTGGATGTTAAAAACAACAAAAAGAATTTCTATAAATATATTAGTAGCAAAAGGAGGACTTGGGACAGCCTCCATCCACTATTGGATATGGGAGGTAATGTAGTGACAAAGGATGAGGAGAAGGTTGAGGTACTGAATGCCTTTTTTGCCTCAGTCTTTAGCAGTGGAGTAGGGTGTCCCCCAGGTACCCAGACCCCTGAACTAGCGGTTAGGGGCAGGGAGCAGAATGAAGCCCCTGTAGAATCATAGAATCATAGAATTGTCCAGGTTGGAAGAGACCCTTGGGATCATCGAGTGTAATTCTAAGGGAAGCGGTGAGGGACTTGCTCCAAAACCTTGACACAAACAAGTCTATGGGCCCAGATGGGATCCACCCAAGGGTACTGAGGGAGCTGGCAGAAGTGCTTGCAAAAGCACTCTCCATCATTTACCAGCAGTCCTGGCAAACTGGGGAGGTCCCAGCCGACTGGCGCCTAGCAAATGTGACGCCC
>JAOXNO010000004.1:12646466-12724487 GCA_028565335.1 Limnodromus scolopaceus | reverse complement strand
CTGTCTCTCTTGAACTGGGGAGCCCAGAACTGGACGCAGTATTCCAGTTGTGGCCTCACCAGTGCAGAGTAGAGGGGAAGAATGACCTCCCTCGACCTACTGGTCACGCTCTTCCCTATGCAGCCCAGGATCCCATTAGCCCTCTTGGCGACAAGGGCACATTGCTAGCTCATGGATTGTTTACTATCCACCAGGAGCCCCAGATCCTTTTCCTCCGGAGTGCTTTCCAGCAGGTCCATCCCTAACCTATATTGGTATCTGGCATTCTTCCTCCCCAGATGCAGGACCCTACACTTGCCTTTATTGAACATTAGGTTCTTCTCTGCCATTCCATTCCATTCCATTCCATTCCATTCCATTCCCAGCTACCTTGTTTTGGTGCTTTTGGGGAATGTACATGTACTGTATGGTGTTAAGAATTGGAAATCACAAATGCAAGTTCTTGATTTAAATAGAACCTTAAGGGCAGTAAGAATTCAATAATTAATTTTAAGAATTTAAGTATGAAGTATTACGAAAACAAGAAGTAAAGCCTAAAAGTGTGCTACAGCAGATATTCTCTAATAATGTAGAAATAATCCAAAAGCAAGAACCGTTATACTATGTTGGGTTTTTTTCCCCTCCCTGTTTAATGCATCCTAATTTCAATATGAATTGCAGGGACACGAGAGCTTTATTGTTGAAATACATAGAATTTCAGCTCCTCCATTACTCTTTTATCTAACAAGAATAGCTGTGCTGATTTTTTTTATTTTTGTTTTTTTACTTCAGTTGCACTGAATGAAAGAAATAAATTGACAAGATGGCTGTCAAAATCTACACAATTCACATTTGGGAATAACTGTACCGTGTTTTGAATACCAGTGTATCCTTGTAGAACTTCCTTGCATAAAAAATGACAACAGAGAGTAGGTAACTTCAAGCATACCTACTTCAAATACCTTTCACTGAGTAACTACCAGAAACTGAAGTGAATGAGGCACCACAAGTATAAATAGTAGACCCTCAAACAGAAAACAAAAATCTAAATGTAAACAACTGTTGAGCAAAGGACCATCTAGAAAAAACCTTGTCACACTCAAAAGAGAACAATTTACTGATTTTGAGGAATGAGTACATATCACTGCTTTTCACTCTATCATAAAGAAAAAACCAAGTATGACAACACAAAAAGTTGGGAAATACATTAATAGATTTTTATGCCTATGTTGAGCTTAAAATGTTGAGAAGGAAGATTATTGCATGCCATGATTTTACATAGCCAATCAAACATAATTTGTAACAGTTTCACTGATCCTGTCTATAGGCATGGTCCACACAACTACAGCAAAGAAAAAGTCTTCAAACCAATGGATGGGTTTTGGTCATCTTGTCTTCTAAAACTCTTAAGTAATTGTATAATGCATAATTTCTTTACATATTCATAAAACGGTATTGTTAATAAGCCATTCTTGTATTCTTGCATTATCTATTTTCCTGTGGAATTCAATGGGAAATTTCAAGTTCCATTTTCCAAAACAGGCTTACATATAGGCTGGTATATGACATACTTTCCAAAATATTGGCTGGTATTTTAAACATTATATGGGTCAACTGTATGAGTGAACTGTAGTTGTACAAAGAGAACACTGCTGTATTGGGTTTGCGTGGCAAGATTTTGGTAGTGGGGGGGCTGCAGGGGTGCCTTCTGTGAGAAGATGCCAGAAGCTTCCCCTCTGTCTAATAGAGCCAATGCCAGCCGCCTCCAAGATGGACCTGCTGCTGGCCAAAGCTGAGCCAATCAGTGACAATGGTAGCACCTCTGTGATAACATATTTAAGAAAGGGGGCAAAAATCAGTCAGAAGAGAGGTGTAAGAATATGTGAGAGAAACAACTTTGCAGACACCAAGGTCAGTGAAGGAGGAGGGGGAGGAGGTGCTCCAGGCAGGCCATGGTGAATAACATGGTGAGGCAGGCTGTCCGCTGTGGCCCACAGAGGAACATAATAAAGCAGATATCCACCTGCAGCCCATGGAGGACCCCACACTGGAGGAGATGGATGAGCCCAAAGAAGGCTGTGACCCTGTGGAGAGCCCCTGCTAGAGCAGACTCCTGGCAGGACCTGTGACCCCACAGAGAGGAGTACCCACTGGAGAAAATCTTCTGGCAGGATCTGTGACCCCATGGGGGATCCACGCTGGAGCAATCCTTTCCTGAAGGACTGCACCCCATGGAAGGGAACCACGCTGGAGCAGTTCATGAAGAACTGCAGCCCATGGGAAAGACTATGTTGGAGAAGAGTTCATGGAGGACCGTCTCCTGTGGATGGGACCCCATGCTGGAGTGGGAGAAGGGTGTGAGGAGAAAGGAGCAACAGAGACAACATGTGATGAATTGACTGCAACCCCCATTCCCCATCCCATTTTGCTGCTGGGGAAGGTAGAAAATTTGGGATTGAAGTTCAGCCCGAGAAGAAGGGAAGAGTGAGGGGAAGGTGTTTTAAGATTATTTTTTTTTTAATTTCTCATTATCCTGCTTTATTTAATTGATAGTAAATTATACTAATTTCCCTAAGTTGAGCCTGTTTTGCCTATGACGGTAATTGGTGAGTGATCTACCTGTCCTTATCTTGACCCATGAGCCTTTTGTTGCATTTTTTCTCCCCCTATGCAGCTGAGGAGGGAAAGCGATAGAGCAGCTTGGTGGGTGTCTGGCATGCAGCCAGTCAACCCACTAGAACAGCATGAGTCCATTATCGACCATCAGTAGATTTTCCACTATTGACAACCTCTTTCATCTCAACAATAAATTATGTAAGCGGCAATTATTGAGCGACAAGTAAAACTCATACCTACTGACAGCAGAAGGCTTCAGATATTCAAAACCTTCACATTCCTTGAATGTTTATTAGTATGGATAATTAATGAAAAAATAATTATTGATCACTTTGAATTACATACGTCTGTCTGCTGTTCTACAGACTGCATTGATGAAAACATCACAGCATGTAAAGATGAAAAAGGTTACTGTTTAATACTTTTTATATTTCCATTAAATTATTATGTTTACTTACAGCTGGGCCAGGTGGGCCTTGTGGGCCTTCCCCTCCTTTCAGACCAGCAGGACCCTAAAAATGGGGAAAAAAAAGCATATCTCTTACACTGGAAAGTTCAAGAGTTATTTTTCCAACACATGCAATAAGAAAAATGTAGAAATCCAAAGGCAAAAACTAAAAAAGTTCCTTTTTGCTTATATAGCCAATGATACTTAACAATGTTGGATTCTTGATGTCTGTTCTCCTATTGCATTCATTTTTAAGCACAGTAGGTTACATGAAATAAAAGTTAATTCATTGTTTCTTCTATTTAGAAACATTGTGGCAATTGTTCTAGTGTTTATATCATACCTGAGCACCTGGAAGGCCTCTCTCTCCGGGGAAGCCACGAAGACCTGCTGGTCCATCTTTTCCGGGAATGCCTTGAGGGCCTGGGTCGCCCTTGGAAACATATTACATCATGATTAAAAAAAAAAAAAGTCTAAAATGCTTATGTTAGTCATTAAATGAGTGATGGAAATTAAATACCAGATCCTAGTTATAGTAATGACAAAAAAGGTTATGCCCCCACCTATTCAACCACAAATCCTTTTAAGATTTTTAGTACAACAGTCCATCAATATGCTTAAATTTATTACAATATATAAATTTATGCGATAAATTGGTAACAATTTATAACTATCTTTGACAAAATACAGTGTTACTTACAGAATATAATTACTGAAAAACACAGCAAATCATAAAAGTGTGTTTAAAGATAAATTCATTACAAACATACAATGCCCATTTAAACTGGAAGATTTAGTAGTATTACATAGTAACTAGATAAGCAGTATTTTTCTTGTGCCCCATTGGTGCCCAAAAAACAAGCAAAGAGCTAAATTTGGCCAGTGAATGCCTTGTAGCTACTACTACACATCCTACTTTAAATGCCAATGTACAATTTTCCACCTTGGTGTGATCATGTCATTACTGCATACTTCCATAGTGAATGTCTGGCATATGTAAACTGTTTTTTTATTTTTTATTACAAAAATACTAATTATTGGCTCAAGAGAATTCTCATTATTTCAATGGAAGCAGATACATCTCTAAAATTGGAATCTTCCAGTCTTCAAAATCTGTCTGGGTGAAACACGTTAATCATGATTTTATATTGTATGTTCTGATTTTACTCTGCATGTTCTGCATGATTTGAAATATGAGACTATAAGCAATTTATCTGTCCCTTCCAATTTGTTCCCCAAAGCCACATCATACCTTAGCACCTTCTTTTCCTGCAGCACCTGGGAGGCCTTGTTCACCTGGTGGGCCAGGAGGACCCGGATGACCTCTTTCACCAATTGGGCCAGTCTCACCGGTAGGACCCTAAGCACAAAAATAAAACTGTAGTCACCTGAAGGTATTTAATGTCTTGGGGAGTAGTGGGGAAGAGCAGATTCTTAACATCCAGCTGTTATGAGTACCTGTTACAAAACAATATTAGCACTGGTTAGCATGCATTCCTCACCTTCCCTCCAGGCAAAGCTGACTTACTAAGTATCTTTGTCCTATAAAATAAATCTTGCATTGCATTCTGCCTGCAGACATGTCTGTACAGCTTCCAAAGAGTGAGATCCTGACCTTGCTCCTTAAGCAATGCAGCTTTAAAACACAGTGTGTACCCACATATGGGAGGAGGTTACAGAAAGGACATGGGAGGGTAATCCATGTACTATGCTTGTCTTGAAACACTGTCTGTACTGCTATTTTTCTGAATAATATGAATTGGAAGGTAGGAGATTTGAAAGATATTTCTTCAGATTCACTAGCAGAAAATTTTCACTGAGGGAATTACCTAAAATATCTCATGTAATTCAAATGCTTGATTTTGTTGCAAGTATTTAAGATTAGATTAAATGAAATTTTGATAGTGAATCTCTCCACAATCTAAAAGTGACTGAAATTTGGCCTCTGTCAAGGGATTCACATGTTGCATTGCTCTTTCTAAACTATTTCATGGTAGAGAACTCAGCCTTCTTGACTTTTGTAAACCACCAGCTTCATAATCACATTAAGAAAACACACAAAAAAGGAAGTGGAAAGGTACCCCCAACATTTGCATATTTTGTGGAATCAATAATGATTACTAAGTACACCTTTCTAAAATTGATATGCATAATTTATTACAAAAGTTAATATAACCATCAATATGGTCCTTTTAATAGAACAACAGCAACTACCTTAGCCATAATAGAACCATTAAATATTGGTCTTATGAAGTTAACTATGAAATTAAGTGATGTACCTGAGGGCCAACAACACCACCAGGACCAGGAGGACCAGTTTTTCCTTGAAAACCCTGTGAAATAATTATAGAATACTGTGTTACCCAGGACAAGATATAGAAGAGCAAAATTCATATCTCTCCTGAAGAGAAGGAGAAAATCCATGTCACACATTCCTTCTCTTCAGGAAATAAAAATGAGAAATTCTTTTTTCCCATGTATACTTAAAAGTGAAATAGTGATTAATCTTTCTTATGTCTATCAGTTCCAGTCTCCCTCAGGTGCCACACAGTAAAAATTCCAGTCAATTTTACAGATCTCTCTAGGTAAACTTGATTAGATCAGTCTGAATGTATAAGTGATGCAGCTAAAAGACATCTGAAAATACATTTTTACATGTATACATTACAAATCATAAAGCCAGACATAGAATGCTTTTTAAAGAAAGAAAAGACACAGATAGTGGATTAAGCTGGAGTGCCATTAAAGATAAAGGGGAGGTTAGACAGAAAGAAAATTAAAAGAAATACAGATCCAGGGAAGATGAAGGTTATCTAGAGATGGTTAAAAAGGCAGCATGAGTGCCACAAAAGAATGAAGTTAATGAGAAACTGATATGAAAAAAACTGGGAAGCAGAGAATAGAAATAAAAAGGTGTTGGGACATTTTTTCAGAACTCTGGCAAATTTTACAGAATTTTCATTTTCTAATCAGTAGCCTGTCATGTTTTGTGCTGGGTTGGCCAATAAATGAACAACAGATGCTCTCTTTAACCTACTTCTCTCTCTCTTCCCCAGAAGAGAAGAGAGAGAAAGTAAGGGAGACACTTAGAGTTGAAAACTACTTTAGTGAAATTTTAATAATAAAACCAAAATATAATAATATCAATGAAGAATATAATTAAATATATACAATATATAGAAAACCAATATCGAGCTCCCAGGAGGACAATCATGTCACAAGCAGGCACTGGGAAAGTCCCTGACTGGACTTGGTGATGGATGGGAACTGAACTTGGGAACTGGATTCAGGAATGCATGGATCGAGATCAAAGGCAGAAGAACAGAGAGAGTCTTCCTCGGATGCTGGCCATTGAAGAAAAGAGGCTGATCCCTTTGTTCCCTCAGCTTTATACTGAGCATGATGCAGATGGGATGGAATATCCTGTTGGTCAGTTTTGGGTTACTTGTCCTATCTCCTCCTCCCCACACGTGTGACCCCTCTACGCTCTTCCACTTCCAACCCTCCAACGTGGCACACAACAAAGTGCGCTGGCCTTGGTTGTGATAGCAGGAAGTATAAGCAAGAGCCTCTCTGCGTACCATTCCTTGGTATTAACTATAAACATCAGGCCATATCACTCTGGTAGTAGACACTGTCTGAAGAATACGCCATTAATTTCAGAGAGGTAGAAGAGGCTTAACTGAAAATAAAAATTACTAAAAAGAAAAGTGTTTCTGTTCTACTTCAAACCAGGACATAGCCCCAGACTTCTGTCCAAAATTAGTCAATAAGCTGAATGACAACCTCACTTTCTAGTAGCACTGTTTAATGTATCTTTGAAAAGTGCTAAATTATTTCTTCCAAATATTGAAGGTTTTTTGTTGCATAAAGTTAGGAGAGTGCATTTATTGTTGTGTCACATCAAAGATTCTACATGGTATCCACATAGGCCTAACAGTCTACATCTGCATCCTACTCTGCTCACCTATGTGAAAACAAAGGTGTCATCTGGCCCATATTCCTCATAAATGCTTGGCCCCACTCAGCATTCCTCTGGGCACAGTATCAATGACAGCTGCTCCATTCCATCAGATTCAGTTTAAGCTTTTTTAACTTCCTCTATCTGCTTCTCTTCTTGCTGCCAGCCAGATGTTCAGTTTGGCCCACAACTGCCTAGGAACTCTCTCTCAGATGTCTGAAATGATCCAGATTAAAAACAAATACAAAAGTCCCCCTTTGCTCTAATGACTGAAAATCAGAACTGCTACAGATAGAATCATTCAGGTGTCCCTTCCTTTACACAGTCAAAGCTTCTTCTGAAGCCTATTGTAAAGAAAGACAAAGGAATGTTGAATATTATCCATTTCCTGAAAGCAACTTGAGAAAACCTCCTATTCACAGGTTTGCAGACTGCATTGATACTTTGCAGTATATTCAATGATTCTTGATGCTAATGATGGTTTTACTACTTGGATTTCTCTCTTAAATCATCACCTTATCTATTCCTACACATTCAGATTTGTAAAAGAAGTAACCAAAGGAGATTTTAGCAGCAAATACTCAAGATGACCTGAACATCCCATGGGTTCATCTCAAATATTTAGTATTAAAAAATTTACACTAATGTCTCATGTGGGTTTGTAAGTACCTAATTAGCCTCCTTTTTTTTTTTATTTTCCATGAAAGACAATTTAATAAAACTGAGTTTATTAACTGAGTAGGAAGAAAGTCCTTGATTCATTCTAATAGATGAAACAGCTAATATATTTCTATTTTAGCCATTCACAGGCATGAAACACTAAATTCTTGCATAACACTAGACAATCTAATAATCTCTGCATCTGATGCCTCCTGCCAATCTGATATCACTGAAATTGATAAACACTTCTAAGGAGGAACTAGCTTAGTATTACTTTTCATTATTTAGCTTATTACTACATTTATATTCCAAATTATTTATCATTATATTACTGTTCATTTGTTTAAAATTTCAGCAAATAATGGCAGTTCTTCAAAGTGCATATGACTTACTGGGGGAAGAGGCTGTAGCTTTTCTCCACTAATACTTACCTCAGCTGCTATCAACATATGCTTATTATTCCATAAGCAAGCTGCAGAATGCAATCTGGGAATCCAGCTCTCTAACTTGTTAAGCTTGAGTATGTCTCTTAGCCTTATTCCCTAATTGCTGCAATGCCCACATGCACCACTGAACTTTAATGACATATATGCCTAAATAAGAAACAGGATTCTTAAGACCCTGATTTACCAGTGAGGGTAATGAAAGCTTTCTGATTTATACATTTTTTAAAAATATGCAATGGAAATGTTTATCAAAAAAAGTCAACAAGTCTACTTTTTGTTTTTAAAAGAAATCTGTTTTTCTACAAAAACATATACATGAGAACCCATTGGGGGAAATATTTTAAAAATAACTCTGGCCCATGTATACATATACACAGGGCAGAAAACAATGCTAATGAAAAGCTGCATTTTCTCTGAAGTTACTCAAGTTTTATATCAATCTAACCCTACTAAACCCAAAGGAGATACAAAATTAGAGAACTATACTATTGACTGAACCCAGAGGAACCTGGTCTAAACATCACACAGTAGCATAGCCCATAGTTTCATTGTAGTTTGCCTCTTTCTAGAGGCAAACTTTCTAGAAGTCTAGACTTTCTAGTCTTCTTTCTAGAAGTTCTAGACTTTCTAGAAGTCATTTGGTCCAATTGCCCTGCTCAAGCAAGGACACTGAGAGCTGGTTGCCCAGGAATACATCCAAAAGGCTTTGGAATACCTCCAAGGATGGAGACTCTGCAGCCTCTCTGAGTCATCTGTTTCAGTGCTCAGTCACCCTCACAGTGGAAAAGTGTTTCCTGATGTTCAGATGGAACCTCCTTTGTTTCAGTTTATGCCCATTGTCTCTTGTCCTATCACTGGGCAACACTGAAAGGAGCCTGCCTCCATCTTCTTTGCACCCTCCCTTCAGGTATTTATATACATTGATAAGATTTGAACTGGGCCTTCTCTTCTCTAGGCTAAACAGTCCCAGCTCTGTCAGTCCTTAGTCACAGAAGAGATGCCTCAGTCCCCTAATCATCTTAGTGGTATTTTGCTGGCCTCTCTCCAGTATCTCGCTCTCTCACTGCTATTGATGAGCCCAGAACTGGACACAATACTCCTGGCCTCAGCAGGGCTGAACAAAAAGGAATGATCACCCAACTGCTGCCTAGGATACTATTAGCATTCTTTGCTGTAATGGCACATTACTGGCTCATGTTCAAATAAGATTAAAAGGAAAATAGTAGCTGTGCTTTTTCTTATCGGACTAAAGAACAGTTTTGAGCATCCTGCATTCTAAACAATGATTCAAATTCATTCTTGTGGTACACAAGACAAGTCTCTGGAGCAACAAAGATGTAGTCAATAATGTTTCTCTCACACACAAAAAAGCCATTATCATTGCAAAGCATTACAATGCTACAGTAGAAGAAGAAAATACAGTTTTTCAGAATGATGTGTTACTCCAAGCTCTATGGAGCTCTGCTCCCCCTTCAAGCAGTGCAAGTGACTCAGCAGTCACAAACATATTTCCAGTGAAGTTGGAACCCAAACCACCAAACCATATTCTACATACTGAGAAAATTTCTCTCTAAATTAATTTATGGCTTTCTCTAGCTCGAAAATATCCAAGTAAGAATTTTTTTTTTTTTTTCAGAGGGATATGAGCAAGGTTTGGCATTACAGAAATAGAGTTTTTTAAACAATTCCGTAAAAACTGTTACATGTTGATTTTTTTGTTTTGCTGCCATAATTTACTCATTGTGATTCTTAAAGGGATTTGATAGCGTATAGTTTCAAAATTTAAGATTTCTTTCACAGGTTGAATTATTCCTGATCCTACTTTCCAAAGGTGTTGTCTTTTGAGTTTCCAAGCTGCTTATCTTTAATAACACTTTTTATTACGTCATTATTTATGTTTTATGGCATTCAGTGAGAAGGGAACTATATAGTAATTGCCTGACAAATCTTTATTACAATTGAGATCTGAGTATTAATTTCTTTTTCTTCTATTGACTTTTTAAGCTCATTGTGATGTTACTAGCCAAGCATAGCAAAGAATAACCTCACTCTTGCAGCATGGAAACAAAATAAAGCTTTCTCACGCCCAACCGACCAACCATAAGAAAACTGCATTTATAGAACCTTCTAGTCCCAGCCTCTTCCCCTTTTCTCTGTTGTCTCTGTTTCTTAGTTTTGATAACACAATCATGGCCTTTGGAGGTTTACAACACTAACACAGTAGAATACATTTACTTACAGTCTCACCCCGCTGTCCTGGGTGCCCTGGCAAGCCGTCTTTTCCAGGTGGCCCCTGAAATTGTAAAATACATAAATCAAGGCATTTCTTAGCCATCCTTAATTCTGAAAAAAGTATGCAATTAGCTGTAAGAATCTCTGATCTCTTTGTTTTTTCTAGACTACTCTTCAGTACAGCTTAACTGCTCCTATGTCAGCTAGTTATGATTTTAATAATACATTTTCCTTGTATCCACCCTGATGTCTGTTAGTAATTGCTTGGAGAGTGACAGTTAGGTCGTCAAATGCATAAATGTTCAAAATGGATTTCTGTAAATTCAGAAATCATGCAAAGTCCCTGTACTTTCCTTCCATTTTTCTTTGCTTAATGACTCAGTTAACACAAAACAAAGCATTACAGGAATCCTTCATGAAATTTCAGGTTTTGGCATTGGAAATAAAATAAAAACTGCATCAATTATTAAAAGAAAACATACACCATCAAAACAACATTTTGCCTAAACTCAATCTGTCACCTGGACATTGGCATCAACATAACAGAGTACGTGCAGTTTAGCATATTGTGCTAAATGTCATATAAGCTGCATCAATGATCATTTTGAAAATGTGAGTTCTTATCTTAGCCTTAAAACTCAATAAGCATATTTGTAATCTATGCATAAACCACCCCTTAAATAAAACTTCAAACACTAACTTCAGAAGCATTGTTGCAGGTACTTAAATAAAAAGATACTTACTGGAGGTCCCTTTGGTCCGGGGAATCCAACAGGTCCCTGAGGTCCTTGTGGTCCCTAGGATAAAGCAAACCGAACACATAAAGTTTTACTCTAGCTGCCATGACACTGGATTGAAAAATTTGCTTCAATTATAAAATATATGAACTTCAATTATAAGATATATGAACTCTGTACATAATGTCTAGCTATAAGTATAAAGCTTCAGCTCCACTGCCATAAATATTGAGAGCAACAAATGTCATGCATTGCCATCGGGGGGATTTCCTGAAAGCAATACTGCCTGTGAAAGAATGTAGCAAGAAAAAAGAGAAACTACTTATATAAAGTATGTCTGTGTCTGACCCCTGAAACAGTGCACAATAAAGTAGGCATCATCTGCATAAAACATGGGAATTAATTAGTAGTCTGGTGGTCCTTTTAACTTGGAGTCCAACATGCATCTTCAGCAGTTATCACACTCTGACAATACTTCAAGCCAGTACAACAGTGCAAACGTCCAAATAGTGCAAGCCTTCCAGAGTTACCAAAGACTAAATACAAGAATCTTGCTATCGTGAAAAATAGTTGAGATAGCTGAAAACGATCCATGATGCATGAACATTTTCTTTATATAGTTTTGTATATACACATATATATGGAGAGAGAAAATTTTCATACAGCATGGTTTTACAAATTTAAAGATGATCGTGTGAGTTAGAGCATTGTGTATGTACATGTACGAGTGCATACATATACATGTGTACATACATGTATGTCCACATTCATCTATACACATAGATATTTACACAAAGTACTAGCTTACGTGACTATAAAGTTGTCATCAGACAAAAAGGAGGCCAGCTTTTAAAATTTATCACCAATATGCTGAAGGGGACTATGTCAGCCTATTAAAAATTTTTTTCCTGTTTAGTTTTTAGTGTGTTAAGTCAAAGAGTAGCAACCTGAAAAACCTTATTTATTCTATGTGGTCCCACAGCAGAGCTGTGTACCCTACTCATATAGTGCAAGTCTTTATCCTATTCTACTTGCTATATGATGTCTGCTTTTGCTAAGACATCAGCTGTCTTATGTTAGAAATGTTGGTTTGAAGTTTGATGCAAAAGACTTGAAGCAAAAGGCCACATCTCCCAAATTATGCTACCCTTTTGCTCCTCTGATGAAGCACAGCATATTCCATAAGCCTCATTCATTAGAGCCCAGGCTCACTTCCAGAGCATGGCTGCCTCCTGCAGGAGGTGAAGCAGTGTGCGAATGTAGCTGTGGGAGAGGATCCCTTGCGTCCAACCTGGGAGAATTTGCCTTTATGTGAACCTTATTCGAGGGTAGACCTTGATTATACTGTAATACTAAATCTCAGTCAACTAAGTAGTGCTAGGTAAAGGAAAGAAACTTTGTGATCTCACTGCACTATCCATCATTTTTATTTTCTGTTCCAAAACAGGTGTAAGGTTGTGTCTGAAACCTCCATAACACACAAATATGCTCCATAGAGCTGGGGTTCAGCCTAGAGAAGAGAATGCACCGGGGAGACCTTATAGCAGCCTTCCAGTACTTAAAGGGGGAGCCTACAGGAAAGACGGGGAAGGACTCTATCAGGGAGTGTAGCAATAGGATGAGGGGTAACAGTTTTAAACTGAAAAAGGGCAGATTTAGATTAGATATTAGGAAGAAATTCTTTACTGTGAGGGTGGTGAGACACTGGAATAGGTTGCTCAGGGAAGCTGTGGATGGCCCACTCCTGGAGGTGTTCAAGGCCAGGCTGGATGGGGCTTTGAGCAACCTGGTCTAGTGGAAGGTGTCCTTGCCCATGGCAGGGGGCTGGAACTAGATGATCTTTAAGATACCTTCCAACTGTAACCATTCTATGATTCTATGAACTCAAAGTTTTACTGTTAGTTGCACCTTCTTTCTCATGAATTCGCACTGTACTTTGATCCTCACATTTTGAGGCTTTTTAAGGAAAGAAGATTTGCATTTTTTTTATCCACAGTATGGCTTGCAAATTTCAAATCACTGGACTGACGGATTATGTGAGAACAAGCACTAGAATGCTAACAGCATGTTATCAAAATTACATTTTCTTTTTTGTCATTAAATTTCATTTCAACTGTAGCTACACAGGACAGACTATTTAATGTTTACATGTCTGGTACCTGAAGTAGCCTCAGCGGAGTAGAAATGACTGTTATTCTCTGGCTGAAATTCACCCCTACTGGGAAGCAAATAGATACCTCACACTTGTGTTACACAAGTAATATGAGATCTGGTGTTCCGCGATTCTTCGTCTCTTTGATAAAATCAGTTTCTCTCCAGGGATGCCTTCATCTTGGATTGATCTGCTCATTGTTTTCAGTCCCCCTACAGCTTCTCTTCCTCATAATCTCTTGGAGCTCTCAGCAAACTCCTCCATCGTGAGGCTCTGCTATTCAACTTCTGGTAGTCTGCCTCTGATACACCTCCTCTCCTTCTTGGACTATGCCTAGTTTTCTACATTCAGCATCCTAGTTAACTCATTCCTCTCTTGAGTCTCAGCTCCCTGTCCCTGTGTCTCTCTCCTTCCTGTTGCACCCAAACTTTCTGCTTATTCCTGTTGTCCATGTTCCACTTGGTACATTGTCTTTTACTTGATATAGAGGTACTTTCAACATCTTAGTGCAGCCTCCCTTGGAGTTTTGCCTCCCATATGTACTGGCTACAGTTTAGTACTCCAGTCTTCAACTTTCCTTCTGTCTGTCCTGCTACTCCTCATTACTGCAAGAACTACTGTCCTGCTCCACTAACCAGTGGAGCACAGTTGCTTGCACAGTTAACTAATATTCTGTTTCAGGAAGGAAAGACCTAAAATGATGAGTATGAAAGGTTTTTAGTAAACTAAAACTTCTGTTTCCAGTGTACTTGGTATTATTTTTTTGGCATATGCTTTAATGGATTTCAGTCAAAAGGAAAGGAATCCTTTCCTTAAGCAGAAAAATTAGACATGCAGGTATGCGCATTTCTTTACATTTGTGTAGCAGAAAGATGTTCATTAAAACTCTACTTGCAACTGCTAGGGATAAACCAAACCAAATTAACCTTAATCACTTTCTGCAGACACACAAACTGAAAATTTGAGATTTCTAGAACACACTCATGCCATGCTTTTGTTATAGTTTTATGGTTGTCGTTATCTCAGTAATCAACCCAATCCAACCGTGTAGTCTGATCCTATTGCCTTTTTCCTTTTCTGGTTTGCTTAGTCATTCTAGCAAAAACAGTTTGCTGCTGTTCTGCCAGTATTGTTACACCAAACATGTATGTATTCAGCAAGGAAATAGTGTAACAAAGCAACATTATGGAGCAGGGGGACATGCACAAAGAACTCCCTCCTGAGCAGCAAAACTTCTGGAGATTACTGGAACTTGGGGGTGGGTACTGGGAAAGGATTTATAGATTCTCTACATGAAAAAGGTTAGTAGTTTAACAAAATATGACTAAAAAAAAAAAAGTTTGTTCTTAAGCTTTACAAAAATACTTTAGCAGAGAGCATGTCCACTTAAACCGAGTTGGTTTTCCAGTGCTGCTATTACAAATCTGATTTATTAATATTGTTTTTCTATATACTGCTGCGTAATGGGCTGACTTTATATTGGATTTCTGTATTGATTGGCAATATAATAGCAAGCAGAAAATTTTATTTTAGCAAGCACAATAGGATTTCTCGAGCATGCAGAAAGTAGGTTGAAGGGAATTCTTAGCTGATCAGAACAAAAGTATCAGCTGCTGCAACAAAGAAGTTTCTGGAGATGGCTTGAGTGATTTGTAAATCCCATAAACAAGCAGTACGCTGCAGTAAATGGGGCATTCTTAAAAGCATAAGCTGGTAAGTAAAACTATAATTTCCATGTATATATATGAAGTGCATGGATATAATACCAAGTGTGTATGTATTCTCTGTGTCCTATTTATAGAAAACTGAGCTACAGATGGAAGAAGTTTTCAGCGAACTTCAGCTGCCCCATTCATAACTTTGTGAAAGGCATCATTGGAATTGAAGTTTTGTTAGTTCTGGTTATTCTGGTTGAAGAAGGGCAAAGACATGAGAGGGAGAACTGAAAATAAACCCCACCCTGAAATCACAGTCCTGTATAGTGGGAAAAACAACATTGCTTTCACATACCCTTTCACCTGGTGGGCCAGGAGGACCATCATTCCCTGCAGTACCCTAGAAAGGAAAGACAATGTGTTCAAAGAACATATTTTATTTAAAAGAAACAGCTTGTAGCCAATCAGTACAGCATGCTTGTAGTCAATCTTTACAGCATGCTTGACGATTACCTTTGGACCTGGTTTGCCAGTGGGACCTCTAGGACCTCTTGAGCCTCTTGGACCCTGTCAATTTAACACAGATGCACTTGAGGATAACCACTGGATACTATGATCAAATTAAAATAATTCTTCACAGTACAGTGCAGTCAATTAATATAGGAAAGCCTCTAAATTGCAAAGCAAAAGTACATACTGTTGGTCCTCGCTGTCCTCTGGGGCCTGGTTTGCCATGTAAGCCCTGTAGAGAAAAGTTCACAGAAATTATCTTAGCAGTCACTGTATTTGTGAGATAAAGTAGGGTTTTTTTTTACTGAAGTGGGAGCAGAGTGCAACTCCCTTAGGTTTAAATGTTATTTTATCTTTAAGTATCTACTCTGCATTTCAATTTACAGAGTCATGGTCCTTGATAAAATGTATTATCTTTCTGAGTTTACTGGGACTTAAAGCTAAACGTGCTAAATTTGCCTCAGAGTCAGATTCTGTCATAGGCATTAGAACATTTTAAACTACCTTAAAATAGCAGTGAAGATGCCACACAACAAGCAGAGTCCTTCTGCAGTAGTCTAAAGGACTTGGCATCATTTCCCATGTATTAACAGCTTTGAAGACAAAATTCCCAGGTTCCCATGGACAGCTCCACAGGTTAACAGACAAAAAAGGGCAAGCCTCTTTTTTTGTTACAGAAATAGGGACTGTAATACCTACCAGGATTCCATGCACTTGCACAGAGATACAGAACTTCCCAGAACTCTAGCACTTAATTTTTGCTTCAATATATTTCCTAATCATACTCAACAGATTTCTTTCTTTAGGCTTGGCATTAGTATTGATGTGTATTCTAATGCAAAGAAGCTTAAAATTCAATAGAGTATTCTTCAGGTAGAAAAAGGAACCTCATGACTGGTACTTTCTAATCTCTGAGGTAAACACAACAGCAACAGAAAATCAGCAGATGTTCCAATAAAGCTTGTTTTTACTGGAAACCAATTAAATGCACACACCTGTTTTCTTGAGGGTTTTCTAATATTGACTTTATTTCACTTATCAAAATAAAAATTATGTGTTGCTACACAGCTTGTGAACTTCACAGGGTTCCTAGTACCAGTGTGTGTGGCAGCATAAACCACAATGATATCCCTTTAGGTAAGATCAATAATAATTGTGATTTACATTACAAAACCAGCAGCTATTGTCTCATTGATGAACAGTGTAATACTTAAGTATGCATGCAGTTTGAGGGTATTAATTATGTGGTTAGTATCCTAGCTGAATTGAAAACTTTATGAAGGCATAATAATGGATCAATATAATTAGATTTTCATAATTTTAAGTCTGCTCTTTGATGTTATCATTTTGCTTGGGTTTTTTTAATTTGATAACTTCATTAGCAGTCATGTCTCATTTTTCCAACAAGGATGAAGTGAACATTGCTTTATTGCTGGTGTCTGTCCATAACAATGTATCTTCATCTTAGCTAAAATAATACAAGAACAATTTAAACCATACATAAGTAACACAAATGCAATTGGATTTAATATATTAATTGTTAAAATAATGAATTTCTGCTTGTTTTCATGCTGCAAATTAAAATGGATTCTTAAGAACAATGATATACGTTACTTCAGTTTGACTTTAAGTTGCTATCATCTATGAATTCTGACTCATCCTCTTAATTTCATCATTTTTCTAACATCTTCTGCTATGTTCAATTGAGCCTTAGAGACAACAGCATGACCTTTTTTCTAACCTATATTTCATTTTACAGTTTGAAGAATATTCATAACAGATTTTCCCTCCCCTGCTTCAATTAAACAAAGCAGCAAAACCTGTCATTTTATATCTATTTTTTAATATATGTAATAGTACATGTTCTTCATCTTGTCTGGTATATTTTGCATTTTCAAGGTGCAGCCTATAAAAAAGCTTGTGGCAAATCAGAGTACTTACGAAATACAAGTTGAATTTCCTTGAGAGTAAATTGCATGGTAGCAGGATAATTCGTGGGATACAGAAAAATAGTCTTTCCTAACTCACTCAGCTGTACTGTCAAAAAAAGATGCTTCAACAAAGGCGATTTCTTTTCTCTTTTTCAAATACACAATTGTGGTAGCATATGCAGTGAGAAAGTGTCCAAGCTCCTGTAAATTTAGATTAATACCTTAAATGATGAGAAGTACTTTCTCAGTGTGTCCTGTTTTACATAACTGTAGAGGTTCATCTTAACGGTAAAAAGCCTGTTTTTGTAGTTCTTTAGATAGTAGCTTGTGTCCTTAACTTTCAGAGACTTCCTAAGCAGTGAGTTCCAAAAGTTACTTGTCATGCAAACATGAATTATCATACCCTTGCACCTTTCTCTCCATTGGCACCTGGAAATCCTGGGAAACCAGTTGAGCCCTAGATAAGAAATCAATGCAAATATCAGAGGATATCAATAGCAAAACAGTAGTACACCCAACATTTAATCTCTATGTAAAGCACACCTCCAAAGTTATGTACATTGTACACGTCAAACTTACAAGTATGGCAGCTCTGATGAATAGCTGTAAATTAACTTACCATAACACCTCAAGTCCAGAATGCATTAAAAAAAAATCAATGTATAGAATAGACATTATTTGTCATCGTATTAGACAATAAAGTAGTCATTACATCTGCATCATTTTTAGCAGCAGGAAAGAAATTATCAGTAACAGCCCACTAGAAATAACTGTATCATAATGGAGAGGAACAAACAAGGCCTTGTTGCCTCACAGTATAATAATTCTTTTACAAAATAACTTCATTCAAAATAAATGTAAGGTGTTGCCACATCTGAGCAGTGGTCCTCTATTCACTTTACTGAGCTGTAAATTACTTCAGGTCATTATTCACTGTAAAGTGACCACTGGCCAGTTTCATGTAACTGATACATGCAATTTGTATATGTGCTTATATGCTCATCTCATCTCGTAAGTAGAATTTATGGGGAGATTATCTGACTTGATTCTATATAAAGGAACTACTTCCAGGCATTTTTCCTGCTTCTCCTTTTTCCTCCCCTTTCCTTTTGCTAGCTGCCCAGTGAAATCTGAACAGTACTATTTTCTTCTTTATTTCTGGTATACAGGTCCAGTGGGACAGCAGACTTGTTACCTGCCAAGGTGTTAATTTGTCATAAGGGAATTGCAGGTCAAAGAGGTGATAGACTTGATTAAATATACTTTTAAGTGACTGGAGGTGAAAATCAAAGCAGTGTTTGGTTTGGTCAGCATCTAGGACTACTGGCTAGACTCCCTGCTGTGATAACGCATCTATATCTGGGCAGCTTGCTATCGGTATTTTAGTGGCAAATAAAATGTATATAACAAAAACTTAAAATAGAATTCCTCGGTGCTTTTCTTTGAAACACCAATAAGTATTTTTTTCCTTTTTTCTCTTTTTCTTCCTCACGTTTTCCTTTTAATGAATCTTGTTTCACACAATCGTTCCAACTACCCATTAATGACAGGTGCAGTACAACTTCACTGACACTAATTCTAATGAAAACCTAACTGATATTCACTGGTGGGAGAAAAGGAAAAGATTTTTATTTCTTCCTTTCTTTCTTTTTAATTCTTCACCAGTTAGAACTTAAAATGTGAATAAAACCACGAAAATTCTACTCTGCAAAACTCAAGCTTGTTCTTTATAATTAAAATGCCATAAAAAAAAAATTCTAATGATTGGGCATTAACAGGCATGACTTGGTTGTAAGTATGTATACACTACTTTTTGCAATTGTGTTAATCAAAAGGGACTGGACAGAAGAGAAGAATATAGTGAAAATTATCAGATAATGGCAGTACTCTAAGAACAATTCTCAGAAGAAAAATAATGAAAAGCAAGTAACAACAGAAAAAACAGTGTGAACCTTCTTGAAAATACTGGGACAAGATTTCTTATTTGCTTTACACAGCAAATATGTTTTTCTGCTGCTTCTTTTTTTCTCTCTCCCTTATGTTAATTTGAACTGGACTGTGGCTAAGTTTCAGCACAAGTCTCTAGTGAGCTGACCTACTGTAGCTGTCAGAACTCTTCCTTGGAAGTTTAAGTGACAAATTAGGAAAGCAAACAGTGAATTCAAGTTGAGAACTATTTTCAATTTTAGTGTGATAAAAATTTAATGAAATTAAATTCTTGATCAAGTCTTTGCTGAAAAAAGGATCAATCAACCTTTATTTGAAGTGTTACCTCATTTTTGTTTTTAGAACTGAATCAGGTAAAACCTCTTTGATCTTAGGCTTTTCAAAAGACAGTTCTAAAGGAGAACAAAAAGAGAGACTGAAATCTCAGACATTTGTGTTAAGAAACAGAAGCAAAACCCCACGTCTCTCACGATGAGTATTTTTCATGAATACTTTGCATAGATGGTTTTGATATTTTTCACCAACACAGTTTTCAATGAATAAGAATTCTTCCTCTTTCATTCTTCACTTGACTGAAAAGGGCAAAAGTATAGGCCAGAGTCACAAAAACACTTTGCTTATCCAGCCAGGAAGTTGTATATTTTCCAAAAAATCATAGTTTCAAATTTGAAAAAAAAAAATAGATCCCAAAGCAGAGCAAAGTTGATGATTTTACTGCAGGTTAATTGTTCAGTTGTGTAGAAGGGGCAACGGATTCTTTTACTTGTGATATTTCTCTAGATGACTCATCTTTGAGACAATCTGGAGATGCAATGTCTCCCTCTACACTGGGAAATGTTTGTGGAATAATGTTTGTGGAATTATGTTTTTATTCCATTTTTTCTTTCTTGCTAATCTCAGAAAAGAGTTTGCAATTAATTTAGCGTGCCCATTTCCTAAAGCTGCATTAGGATGACCTTTTAAAAAATATGTTTCATTAAAATGTTTTAAAAATATAAGCCTTCACTTAAACCAGAAGCCACCTATATGGTTTTCTATTGCAATCAGAACATAAAAGATAGCTGAAGAATATCAACTAAAGGGTTGGGTTTTGTCATGTATGTTTTAATGGAAACGAAAACACAATGAAAATTGCAAATTATATCCTTTAAAGAAATATGGCTTATTCTAAGGAAGAAACAATAACAACACAAATGGAATGTTTGTACCAAACGGAAAATTCCCATCGCTATCAACCTCCATTTAGTGGTCAATATAGTGCTCATTCTCTTTCAAGCCTACTAGCAGTTGTTTCATTTTCAAATTATTTAATACATGCCAGTCTGATGGTCCCACAAAACCATTAGAGTTTGGCAATGGTTTGAAGGCAATTAGAGGATGGCAATGGTTTGAAGGCAGTAGAGTTAAGATGAGAAAAGGCAGTGCTCCTTAAAGAGCCTGCCTTAGTGATCCAATATTTTTAAAGATTTTGATTCAGAACATGATCGTCAAGAAAGAAAATGCGAAAAATGGCCTTTGCTTTGATGCCCACACCTCGCTTCCTCTAACAGACAAATAAAATAACTGCCATTGTGAATAATGTCAAAGCACAAGATATACAGTTTATTTACGGCTCACCTTTGGACCTTGTCTTCCTGGATATCCTGGCAATCCAGGTACACCAAGCTTACCCTACAATAAGAAGGCAGTGTTACATTTTATTTTATCCTCCTTAGTGGTTCAGCAAACTTCTACAGAAAATATTTTTTCCACAACTTAGAGTGACGATACTTCATGGAATATATAATATTCAATTAAATAATTTTCTCATTTTAACTATTAATCACCAATGGACTTAGTTCCCCAAACTTAAATAAAAATCCCACTCCAGTGAATAAGTTTATCAAAGCCAATACCTCAGTGTATTCCTTTTTTTTTTCCACCACGAATTGCTGTGTAGTGATGCGGGGCTGATGTCATTAAACTATTAATAGTCCCTAAGAAATCAGGGTGTTAATAGGTTTAAGTGAGATAAATCCTTTTAAATTTATGCTGTGTGATGGCTGTTTTGTTTTCCACAGATTTTTCAGGAATAGGCATTTCAAGAATCAACTTTCTTCTTGAATAGTTCTAAACTGTATGAGACTATGATAAATCATACGCCACTGACTATTTGCTGACAATAGATTTGTCAACAAATATTACTACCTTGTCAGAAAGGACAACAGGATGAGCAGTCTGATCAACACTGACATTAACCATTCCTAGAAATGAAATATAGTAACTTATCCCATTGAGTTGGTGTCTTCAGACCTATAGAGGATGAGTGATGGTTTGCCACTTTCAAAGGCAAGGGAAAGCACTTTCAGCCTTTGAAAGATGGGAGCTCTGGGGAAGAATTTGCCTATTTGCCTATTCTAAACAGTCTGTATTCCAGACTATCACATTTTGGAGACGATCGGAATGGAAAAGATACAATTATGTGAGAAAATATGGTACACTGCAGTAATCTTAGGTAATGAAAAAAAGGAAGGAGACACCTCTATGTGAAAGGAAATTTGCCAAAATAAACATGTCTATTCTTAAAAAATGCAGCACATGAATAAAGATGTTGTGTATTATCATACTCATGTAAGTGCATGTGCTCGCTGTGAAATTACTGAAGAAGAATTCTTTAATTTATGAAAATAATTATAATGCTGCCAGTTATGTGCCACACTGAAACAAGATGCATGTATTACAATGATGGAAATGATTTGCAGCATGACAGTGCATCAGACTCTTGCCAAATTCATTGAAAGTTTTGTCCCTTATTTTAGGATTAAGCAAAGCCAGTTCCCTGTGTTTTGAGTGTGAATATAGATTTTTTTTGACTATAAGCTCTTCTCTGATATGTTCCTCATTTTTTTGGCACTTTATTTGGCATTTTCTTTACTAAGCAAATCCAGCCTGAGACCTATTTGAGAAAGTGAGTTTTCTTATCACAGGTTCAGTTCACGTAGAAAATATGAGACTACTCTGGTACTTTCTTAACTATGGAAGAGTAGCACGTTTGCATAAAATTAAGTCATAGGCAGGACAAGGGAATGGGACAACTGTTGCCATGAAACATACAGTTCTTTCTGGAGAATGCAAATATTTTGTAGGTGAAGATAATATGACCCTTATTATACCTGATTGTTTTGCTGATCTAGTCAAAACTGGCTTTCTGGTGTGAACTTAGCTTGCATTCATGTAGGAGAACAGTTCTGATTTTCTTTTTTTATATGTTCTTTGGTTCCTAGTTGATCCTAATGGATCAATTAAATGAACTAATAGCTGGTGAGATGTCTTGCAAAATTGTGGAGAACATAAATTCATAAATATTTCCCAGTAGTTACGTAAACAGGAAAATAAATCTTTTTTATAATGAGTGAACTGAGTTTTTGGATATATTCTTTTCTAAGGGTTTATGAATGCCAGGCTCAAATTATATCCCTAACTTCTTTCTGAAACTCTACTAATGACATACTTGAAAAAAGTAATAACTTCTAATGAAAAGTGAGTTTGTTACCAAGTTTGCTGAATACATTTTTTCTTCCTGGCAAAACTCTTAGCTGTGAACCTTGTTACCTTTTTAGTAGTACCACATATGTATTAAGATTTCAGGGTATACTTTCAGTATCTAGATAAAAAGGCAGATAAAATAATTAATCATGATGTCAGATGCGATGTTGCTGGGAAATACTAACTGTTCCTATTTTAAAGACAAGGAAAGTAAGAAATATAAAATGAACATTATGCCCAAGAGAGAACTAGCTTTAAAGCCACAGTTACCAAAAAAATTTAAAGGGAAATATTTTCACCAGCATCTTCTCACTTTCGTGAAATACAGTATAGAAATTTTGGAACCATTGTTTTTGCTTTATTTTATCATTCTTTCCCAATTATACAAAATGCCACTGCTGAAATCATCTTTCTTTTCTGATGTTCTCATCCAGTGAAATATGGTGCCCTCACACACATTCCTCAATCTTCCTTCCTCCACTATATCAATCTCAAGTATTTTTTGTTGAGGTCAGGATTCTACAGAGATTTGTACTTATCTTTGTGCTTGTTCTCTCATGTATATCATATCACTTTCTTTCAGTCCTCCCTTTTAACAGCCCCTTTCACTTTTGCCAGTCCTATTTTTGATTTTTATTCAGGATATGTTTTCTGTTTAAAACAATCTTCATGTCATAACTTGTTACCATATGATGTGAATATTAACTCACTCTCTTGGAGCACCTTTATTCTCCTTTGCGCCCAACTATTTTCTTTGTATCATATTTTCCTTAGCTGGCATGCACTGTATGCAATTTGGGGTAAGAATTTAGCTGCCTTAGATGCCGATGAAGTCTTACAATGCCTTTCTTATACTTATGAAATAATGATTCCTAAGACTTGTTCAAATGTGAACACCAGTGGTCTGCCGTAGTAGTGTCTGGAGGCTTGTTTTTTTAGTGATGAAGATCATGGGCTCCATCTCTGTTATGAGGCAATGATATATTTATGTTGATATCTGGCTACTGACCTTTTCACCAGCTGGACCAGCAGCACCTGGGTCCCCAGATGGACCTGCTCGACCTTTTGGACCTTCTGGACCATCTTCTCCTCGTGGACCTGGCTGACCAACTTCTCCCTAAAATATACCACCTTATAAATATGGAACAATTGCATTTATGCATATATTACACAGACTACGTACAATGCCTTTAAAATAGGTTTTCAGTAAATTTAAATAGAGATTAGAATAATAGAATCATAGAATGGTTTGGGTTGGAAGGGACCTTTAAAGGTCATCTAGTCCAACCCTCCTGCAATGCAAAGGGATATCTTCAATTACATCAGGTTGCCCGGAGCTTTGTCCAATTTCCAATTAGGAAAGTACCATTGCTTATGTTCATTATATAAATGCAAATACATATAAATTAGGCATTGAATATTACTTTCACAAGTGTAAGAGCCCAGTCTCTCGCCTGAAGAAGCTGCATTTGGAAACTGCATATTCTTATTTTTCCTTCCCTAAATTCTTGTGAAGGCACTCTGAAAATCCATAGAAAGCAAAATGTCTGTATCTAAGTACTTATGTGGATACCACCTTCACAGTTATTTATGTATACAGACTACAGACATAGGTCAGGAGCCTCTTATGAGAAGTTTTTTTAGAAACTCCACAACACTTCCTATGAGAGGAAGCAAGTGCCCATTGGGGTAAAAACCTAGCATTTTGGCAAGATGCTAGGTTGGAATGGAAACATCTTTATCCTGTATAGATTGATTTTCCTCAGGCAGATACCGGAGATCTTGGAATCTGGAAAAGGAGATTCCCTAGAAAGAAGCTTAGTGAAAAGCATATCCAGGACTGATGTTCTCCTCTTTATAAGTGTGCCATTGTTGATTCACAAGAACCAAACCTCTGGCCCAAATGTGTGCATGCACAGGCAATAGAAATAATTAAAGCTACTAGCTTTTATTTTATTTTTAGTTTAAATTTATTTGTTCATTTCAGTGATCCTTTCAAAGTATTATCACTTAAAGTTTTGAAGAACATATGGACTATGAATAAATACTTACCCGGTCACCTTTAAGGCCCATGTCCCCTTTAAATCCTGGAAAACCATCTTCACCCTAAAAAAGGCAAAAATCCATGTAATGACTTTTAGTAATAGAGAGTTGTTTGGTTATTTTCTGCAGATGGAATAAGAAAATACATTCACTATAGAATAAAATATTTTGCATAGATAAAGTGAGAAATACAGAGACCAGGATATCTACTATTGAGATAAAGTATACCAGTGCACTATACAAAATGACTTTTTAGTTTGAAAGATCCTAATAACAGCTTTTAAAAGTCTGTTTAAATATAGAGACAATATAATTCTTCTGTTTTATTATGAATTATCCTGTAAAGTCCTTTCTTAACTCTTAAGCTAGTCTTATCACTCTTTTTAATAAGTCCATCCATTCAATTAATTAAAAAAATATTCAGTGTTATTCTTTGTGATAGCAGAGCCTCCCTTTTAATTAATTTTTCTTTTAGTCTTAATAGTATCATGAAAGGAATAAAAAAAATGGCAGGTTGTGACATGTTAATAAAAAAAAGACATATATTAATGTTCATAACCCAAAAGAAGAAGTAGTCATACTCTACATCTAAAGAGGAGACATTAAAATAAAAAAAAAAATCAAATAGGCAAATATTATTTCTCAGTAGTATATGTTCATGTAAAAAATAGATGAGGTAACTCATGGTAATTCATTGAAAAAATACACTAAAACCCATTCTAAAAGCAGGTTTCCCGTGCTTTCTAGAAGGTGGAACTAAGCTTTATATGGTCATCTTATATTGCATAAATTAAAATTTCTAGATGATCTTTTTTAAAATTTAGAGGGAGGTGAAAAAAGTTGAGTGCAGAATACATGAAAAAACTTTCAGTTGTAAATGTTCCTCAGCTATGGCCATGGACAGTAATAATTTGACTTTGCAACACTTTGCAACATATCAGCAAGGACTGACCACGTGCCAACTACTGACCAAGTTGCTGCCAAATGAACTGAAACTCTTCTTCACAGGGAGGTTCCAGCTATTGAGATTTACAAGAAGTTGATTTTATTCCATGTAGGAGAGAGCTGAATGCTCTATTTCTTCTTCTGCTGTTAACAAAAAATAAAATAGCTAAAGGCTTCTAGTCACATTTACTGGTCAGTACAGAGATGGACCTCCTCTGATATCCCTGAGACCATTCCAGATGTACGAAGTCTTTCCTGAATGATCAGTTTGTTTATTTCTGTCTCTTACAGTGCTTTCCTCCGTGTAATGGCACCTGAATAATTTCAGTAAAAAAAGGATGGTGAAACAGACCTTTAAAGCACTATGAGGACAACCTATGAAATATCTCTGTGTAACCCTTAGAGGTATTCACTAAAGTTCAGTGCCTTATTGCAACTATGAGATTAATTTTTAGGAATACAAAAATATTGTGGAAATTATCCTAATCATTATTCATTGATACACATATATACACACACATAACATATATAAACACATTAAGCTTATTTATATGTGAGCCCTATATTTTATCCTAGTTGGATATTAATCACTCAATAAGGCACAAGAAAATCTGGTTTTTTTAACCATCCAGTCTCCACAGGTAATAATCACATTCTTTTCTGGCTTAGATTTAATGAGCAACTCTAAAATGAGTACACAGACTAGACAAACTGTGGTTTAGGAAAGCCTGAAAACGTGCAGCAGCTCTTGGCATCTGAGCCTGAAAGACAGATTTCTAGTGCTGAAATCAAGGCGTTTTGGCAATACTGCATCTTCTGCTTTAGAAATATCTAAAAATATATACACAATAGCCACCAGAGCCACAAGGCTGAATTTGCCTTGCCTGTGTGGTCAGGAGGTATGACTGATGGTGTTTGTCATCTGTCTCTTAATCTGAGTGCTGAGGAACATGGGAATTTAAACCAATACTGGCTGTAGTTTCAGCCACTGCTGACCATCACAAGTCAGTAGAGATGGCAGTAGTTGGTGTTTGCTCTAGCGAGAGCTCTATTTACAGAATTAATGGTATCAGGGAGATGTAAATCTTTCTTCATGTTCGTATATATGCATCTGACCGCGGCTGTCCATGACTTTGGCAAAGCCAAAGATCTGGGGGAAAAATACCTGGAACATAGAAAGCCATTGAAAGATGTACACAACTATTACAAAATCTAGCCTACAGCACTATCAAAACAGATGCAATAGCACTATTATCACCACAAATATCTCTGAGGCACAAGCTTCTCAGTATCCACTATAGTATGCATTAACCAGAGAGGGGATGTCTAAAGAAAGGGTAATCTTTCTAATGTCTAATTTCTAATGTCTAATTCTCTACTTAAGAGCACCTTAGAGAGAAATTACTTAAACTGGTGTGAAGAGAATCCAAAACTATTCTAGAAACTGAAGGTTTTACATTAACTTTGTACCAGTGTAAATAGCCATGGAGGTCACTGGTTTATGAATTGGGCTTGGTACATCCTTAGGCTAAGTCAAAAATAAACCCACTGCTGCAAGAGAAAACACACTGCAGTGAAGGAGACAGAAGATGTTGCAGTGAAATAAGGAACACAGAAAAAGGGAAAGGAATTAAATGCAGTCAGATTTACCTTTTCACCTTTGGATCCTTTGAGACCACGGACACCATCAGCTCCCTAAAGAAATAATATAAAGAATTACCCACGTGCATATATTCAAAAAGGGGCAGGGGGAGGAATTCAGTAATTAAATCTTACCTTTACACCACGAGGACCTGGATAGCCAATAGGACCCTGAGGACCTGGAGGCCCCTAAAATATATTGGAGTAAAGAACTTTTGTTTGTACAGTACTTGGTTAGCAAGCAGTTCTCTTCTGAGTCTAATCCTTGTTCTTTCACTATAATGCAGCAGCCTTGTGTGAGACATCAAAATAAGACTGGGCTGCCTGCCACTAAGAAAAACAACGCATGGCACCGCAAAACACCCTTCAACATCACTATAAATCTATTAATAGAATTATGAACTTGGTATTACGTGTATCTTTGGGAAAAATCTATCCACAATAGAAATTGTCTGAAACAATGTTAAGTGGAAAATGTAACAAACAAACAAAAAGATGCCAATTAGAAACCAGTGGTGTCTTATTGGAGAAAATGTATATGTTAATCATGATGATGACGTAAGTCAAAAGTAGAGATCAAAATAATGATAATAACAAAAATCATGGTCTTTAAAAAAAAAAGAGATTCCAAACTAAAAGCTATAAGGCTCATGGTGCTATCAATACTGACCGGTGGCTGGATGCTGCTATTTACTGTCTGCTGAGGATTTTAAAGATGCTCAACTTCGATACTATGCAATCCACTGGCAGTGTCTAAAGAAAGTGAGTTCTGTAAACAGTGGAAGTAAGGAAGCCTGAAAACACACACATATGTGTCTGAGGCTGAGCTGCTTTGATGATTCTCTGATGTCTGAGATGGACAGATAACAGAATCTTTCTCTAATGGAGCCTTTTCACTAAACCCGTTAACGTCTCTGAGAAATAAAATTTTCTATTAAATTTGGCTGAAATTGATCAGGAAATTCAAAAAGCATAAGGAACAACTGACAGATGGTCACATACCTGTACTTTCAAACATAAATGATCTCTGTAAGCTTTATTTTCATAAGAAATCAGGATAAAATCTACAAGTCTCTAACAGATAACAACATTCTGGACAAATAGTATTACACTGGTGTCAGCGGAATTGTACTTTCTGAAATGCCCTATTCATTCATTCATCCTATTGACCCAGAATACAACCTTTTACTATCGCCACTGAAATCAGTTCTGCAACTGAAACTGGTTTCAGGTGCTATAAGGAAATTATTCAGGATAAATAAGGGTCAATATTGAGCAAGCAGAATGCTTTAAAGAGCCCCAAGACCCTTCAGTGCTTCACAAAGAAATAAAGAAATTACTTTTCACTGTCATTGACTTGAAGGTGACCTAAAAAATACAATGTCTACGCATGCGTTTGTAAATCTTAAAAAAGAAGGTTCTGAAGAACCCTAGTGGGTACTCAATACAATGGCATTGTAAACTCAAACTATTTGGAAGTTATCTACATCAAATGTATGCCACTTTTATTGCTTGTCATTCTGTCAACTCCACAATCAGTTTTAATTTAAATGTAAAACTTTTATACTTTACTCTATATTATTTAGAATCTCTGTAATGTTGTGAATATATGAAAATATAATTAATATGTTTGTCTACACACAGATGCTTTGAACATGTCATGGGTTTAATATTAGCTTCCTAGATAGTTCTTGGAGAACAAAGGTGTCATACAGTTGAAAAACTGCCAAAAATTTTCTTGAAAGCTATGTAAATAAATGGAAAAGTTTTAAAACTCACCAATGCACCTTTATCTCCAGACTGACCCTCTTTGCCAGGATGACCCTGATTTAAGAAAAATGTATCTGATTTGGAAAATATTCATTTTTTGGTAGTGAATTTTTATTTTAAAAACACAATTATTTAAATACTTTAATTTCAGGTCACTCACCATCCTTCTTATGTATTAGAACATACACACAAACATAACAACTGAAAAGCTGGACAATAGTTACACTAATGTTAATGTTTTAGGAATATCCTGATCACCTCTTCTATTTTGTTAATGTTTCAGCAGTAAAAGGTTTTTAATGCAAGACACTCTGAAAGTTGATTTCTAAACAAGCAGGTTGATTAATATTACAACACGTAGACATTCCTAAAATTCTTTAAAATATTATGAAATTTATTGCAGAAGCCAATAGAAGGCTGATCAAGTTTTAACAATCTATGCCTGTTTTAACCTGTGACAAGCTTTTAAAACAAAATATATTTATGTCTTAGTCTTTGTTCTATATCACTGACATTAATACTGTAGCACTCAAAACATGAACCAATCTGTTGTTTTTCTTTCTTACAACATTTACACTAAAATGCTGCAAAAATTTAAAGGCAATTTAATGAAACTCAAGGTTAATAGAAGATTATTGCTTCTGAGAATCAGTCAGGAATCCTGTTTCTATTGAAGCTCATCAGTCTAGTTAGAGGAGAATAGTAAATCTATAGTTTTGCCAAGTATGTTGTCCCACATAACATGTAGCCAGTTACTAAAACCATTCATATTTTGGTTTCATTGACAACCCAAAATGTTTTCAGTGTGCCAAATGTGATATGAATTTGATGTGGCTTTAATTTTATATGACAAACCCTTGGTGCTTATATCCAATTCTCTGGCCTTGGAAAACAGCTTAAAATATGTTCTGTATTAAAAGAATTATTAAAATAAAAAGTATTTGATACTTGCTCACCAGTGATTGTTAATTGTCTTTTAATTCTGAACACTTGTTATTTGCTTTCTAAAATGCATGTATGTCAGTTGTTTAATTCTAATGTCCTAGAATATGTTTTCTTCTGAACAAAATTTTAAATCTTCATCCAGTATCAGCGGTATCTATAACATTAAGTGACGTTAAAAATGCTGCTATTAAAGATAATACTTATATCCCTTTAGATTTTCATTAATTCCAGTATACCACTTTTGGCAGTGGCTCGCCTTCAAAATAGAAGGACATTTCCCCACATAGAAGTGAAATGAAATAGCATAGCAAGAATTTTCCTGATTTCCTGAAAAAATGCTCTTGAGCATTCACCTGATCTTAACACAGATATCACGGGAGCAGTTATAAAGCTCGTTACAATCAGGAAGGTACCTCTCATTGCCTTCAATCACTAGTGTAATTTTACAGTTGTAAATATGTCACATCAATTGGAATGGACTTCGTCTAACCTGCCTCTCCTGGCTTTCCTCTGAACAAACCCACTTGTGTGTGAGGGAGATAATTTTGGATAGGTGTACTGCTTCTGACTAGGAAGGAGTTAATTTTCATCATAGCAGCCCATATGGTGCTGTGTTTTGAATTTGTGACTAAAACTGTGTGCTTGCACAGCATGGAGTTTTACTCTTTGTCCCATTCTAACCCCTCATTTAGTAGGATGGGGGTGGGCAAGAAGCTGGGAGGGGATGCAGCTGGGTCAGCTGTCCCAAACTGACCAGAGGAATATTCCATAACATATGATGTCATACTCCACAACAAAAGCTCAGGAAAAGGAAAAGGAAGCAGGGTACATTCATGGTTATGGTTTGTCTTCCCAAGTTACCCTTATGTGTGCTGAAGCCCAAATTTCCAGCAAGTGGCTAGCCATCGGCCTGCAGATTGGAAGCAGTGAATGCATCCCTTATTTGCTTTGCTTGTGTAAGTGGCTTTGCTCCACTTATTAAACTGTTATTACCCAAACCCACAAGTTTTTTTTTTTTATTTTTGATCTTCTGATTCTCTCCCCCATCCAGCTGGGTTAGGAGGGATTGAGTAACTGGCTGGGTGCTTAGCTGCTGACTGGGGTCAACCCACCACAATAGGAACATATATCAGGTACAGACCGGTGCTAACACCTGATCTCTTACAGCATTTCTCCCCAGCTTTTAAGGTTTAACAAGATGCAGATTTTAAAATAATGGTTATGTTTGGAAATGAATATTGTTCCGAGCATGCAGAAAAGGATAAAGGGGAAAGTGCAAATGTTCAGACAATGATTCAAGACACAGAATTGCAGCTGGATTATCATTGCATATTTAACATTCTTCATGAAAATGGTACTTTGGCAGGTAAAAGAGTGATTGTGAGAGCCTTGGGTACAATTCTGTATTTGTAATATAAGCATCTATGCAGTGAAACCCCTGAAGTCAGTTCTATTGTTCTTATCCTAGCAAAACCCTGCTGAAGGTCAGCTTTACAAAATGAAGATTTAACTTCAAAGAAAAATTGTAGGGAAAATGACATGGGGAGGAGAGAGATGGTCTGAGAAGTCACACTGACTGTCTAATGGCTCTTGGTGGTACAAAAAGATGATGTTTTTGATGCAAGAAAGCTTGTGTTTATGCATATCATTACGGACAATGATTCCGTTTAATGTTTGAACTGTAAACAGCATTACTCAGGTGGTTAAACTCTGTTCACCACCTGAACAGAGTCTACATGATGAACAGAATTCACATGAGTGAATACATCCTCAGAGCTAAACTGAATTCCTTTCTTCTTCCAAGATTCTAAAGTTTGGCTTGGGTCTGCCCCAGTGTAGACAATGAAAAAGAAGCTCAAACATTTAATATGCACCTTAGGTCACGAAGCAGAGAAAGATCTAGTTTGCTCTGTTTCTTCAGAAAACAAGTTGTGAGCATTTTTACAGATGATTTGCTTTGCCATACTGACATAGTAGGAATACAGTGAGACAGTATCTGGCCCTTTGTGTGTCAGTTAGGTTATTTACACATCCTTGCAGATGTTTCAGATGCATTTCAGCATCTGGGATCACAGCCACTTTTAGCATCTGCTTAAAAAATGTAATTATCTTAATTTTAACAACTCAAATGATACAGAGGTTTTAGAGGGACTTTATAATGCCGTTGCTAGCTAGGACTATCAGAGGTTCTACTCTGCATTTTCTTTTTGCTATACAGGTATCCAGAAATATTTATTACTTGGTAAAAGTATTTAAACATTCAAGGGAAGAAATATTTGGTCACTTACAGGAGGCCCATCAGAACCAGGAAGGCCAGGAAGGCCAGGCTTGCCTTGAGGTCCCTAAATGCAGTAACAGAAACACATCATAAGAACAATAGCGAACATTCTATCATTTGCTAGGATGATGGAGGATCATCCTTGCTGAGGACTGGTACGTCCTAAACCAGCAAACTACCTTAAATCTTTTTAGTATTTTAATCTCTGTTAAAACAACTGGCAAACCCACCCCAGGTGTAGAGTAGCTGTAAGAAAAATAATATTTTTTTTTAAAAAGGAAAGAAGAAAGAGGAAAAAAAACCCCATCCATATCCAATACATTTAACTTTAAGAGCTAAGGATATAAAATGTAGTTATACCGAAATCTCTTTACAGAAATATTGGGGATAAACAAAAAATATAACAAAACTAAACCCAGAAAGATACTATCATGCAACATATAAGCGCAAGGTCAGTTCTTACAATCTTTAGCAAATACAAATCACCCATATTTTTCAATGAGGTGCTTCCCTGAGAACTGGCTTCAGAAATTACCCTATGAACATGCACACACATAACACAAGGTGGGGAAGAATTCTCCAGTGTACAAAATTAACTATTTTTTAAAATTTCAGGAATAAAAGGGATCACCATATGAAAGATGCCAACAAGATTAAGAGGCAAAGAGTATAGGTTACAGAACCCCAGCGCTTACAGCTGAAAGGCATGGTATGTCTTTGTGAAAGCCTCTGGAATGTGTTTATTGTGGACCTAGCCCATTTTCCTAGAATAATAATTCTTAGGCACACAGGCAGTTAAAAAGCATGTATATTGTTTCCTAAAATCTCCTTCAATTTCTTCTAAAGTATATACTAAACAGTGAATGGGAGCAAAATCAAAGAAGAACCATTAGAGCAGGAATTCAGCAAAAAGAGGAAAAAAGTAAAATTAGCATAAAATTCAATAGTGACATTTTTAAAATTAACAGAAGATGTGTTTCAAACCACAGGAACTTGTACATACAGATAGATCAGGAGAAAACCACCAATTCTTACTACAGTATACCAATTAGATTGCAGAGTTATGTCAAAATATAATCCTTGAAAAAAGAGTACAGTCAGACTTGAGTAGACAAAACTGTTATAAAAAAGAGATTAATAGAAATAATTTTCACAGCTTGCTGTGAAATTAACATACAAGTACACGCTGTTTAATATTGTAGATGGGATTCTGAAGCTAGTAACTGAAAATTAATACAAAATAAAGGAAGGAAATTACGCATGTGAAAAAGTGTATATAAGAGGGAAGCCAGGTGTCCATTGGTTATTAATTTACTTGATGATCTCAGGAAGATCTACTAAGTTTTAGATCTTAGGTTACTATTCCGTAAAACATAGCAAAGTCCTTAAGCACATAAGCAAGGTTGTTGCACAGAACCGACTGTGAAATAGCAGAATAACGCTGTAACTTACTTTTTCACCAGGAGGTCCAATAGGACCTTGTGGACCGGGAAGCCCCTATTGAAAGGAAACCAGTGTGAGAAACCAGGGAGAACAATATACATACATTCACCCTACTAAAAGTCCCTCATTAATCTGTTTAAACACACTGGCAAATATAAGTGGCTTTTTTTTTCCCCCTTATGAGTTAGATCAGGAGTTTTGTGAGAGCCTTTTGCACAAGCCACTATTCTGGCAGTAGGTCTTGTAACAAGATCCTATTCAGAACCCTCCTCCAGGTGTGGCCATTCCTGCTGCATTCCAGGAACACTGAATGAGTCATTTTTCTCCTGAATGAAAAATCCCTCTGAAAGCTTACTTGAAGACTCTGCTCCCACTGCCCTCAGCACATTTGCAGTATTATTTATAAAATCCTTGAAGCTTTATCAGTTTTACACATAAAAAGCTAGCCTTTTAGTAATTTCCATTTATTAAACATTTGCTGCACATTACATCATATTTCTTGAGAGTTATTTTACACTTACTTGTGGGCCTGGGATTCCTTGCTGACCAGGAGGTCCTGGTTCCCCTTGAGGACCCTACCATGCAAAAAAATACCAGGGCATTAGGTTTGCATTTCTGCACTACAGATCTTCATTGTCAGGACCAAAAGGAATACAAACTCATCTTTGTTCCTCCCTCTTTAAAGTCTACCAACAACTTTCTATCAAGTATGATATTGTTTCATGCTAATGAATATCATGGCCTTTTCTTCAATACAGAGTAACAGTTCACACATAGAATCTAAGCACTGGAGTCCATGGTGCTAAAGGAGCTTGAGAGAAAGCATGATTAGGCCTTTTGGCCAAAAAGTAAGTAATAGAAGGCTTCTGTTTTCTGTATCAGATCATAATGAATCTGAATATTTTGACAGAAAAGTTTAATTAAATGGAAGGGATGGCATAGTGGCAGGGAAAAGAGAATGTGGAAAGGATTCTTAGAATCCACTCCCTTTTAAATTCCCAGCTTACTTACTCACCATGTTTCCTTTTGGGCCTGAAGGTCCATCAACACCTGCAATGCCCTACAACAAACAGTATAAAAATGAAAAACTTTTGGTGGACTTCCATTTTCCTTCTTGCAATTGCAAATACAAAACAGTTCATACGTACAGGTTGTCCAGGGGGACCAGGTGTACCTCTGGGGCCCAGTAATCCCCGTGGACCCTGGAAGAGAAAAAACACTTAGTAACACCTGCATGATTTTTTCTGAACAAAAAGAGGCCCAGGAGCAAGACCGGGCAAGGAATGTCATAAGGAGTAAGAAGGATGAGGGAAAGGCAGCATAGGGGTTGAGAGAGAAAGAAAGAAAGAAAGAAGGAAGAAATGAAAAAATTCACTGATAACAGATTCTCCTGAAGGCCACCATATGTCTGAACAGGACGTCAGTGGAAGGGCAAACTTTGATTTAGCCGTTGTATGGTCCTTTCAGAGACTGGTAGGAGATAACTGTTTGTGTTTCCTTGTGCAGAGCATTAGCATGGCATCCTCCACTGAAGTGTCAGTTGTGTCTTGGCTTGATGGTCTGACATGAATAATAGCATACGTTTGTATTTCTCTCTTTAGAAAACATGATGGTCTGTCACACTCTGTACTGCTATTCTAAGTGTAAAACAGTGCTTTATCTGTAATATGGATTGAATAAAAAATTAAAAATTACTAATAATTCTATTATAATGAATGCAAGGAATTCTGGAAACTAAAATCAGGTTTGTTCCTCTTTTCCCTAAAATATTCCACAGAAGACCAAAGGCTATTCTCCTAGACAAAGTGAGCAAGATTTGGTCTATAACATAATCTTTTGGCTTTATACTGTGTAAATGAACATTAGTTTTCATCATTTGTGTCATCACTCACGTCATGCTGTTAAAGTAGGCAGGACTGAGTCTCTAGTTTCCTCGTATGATATAGTCACAAATCAATAACACTGACTTCTGTAGTGACTTCTTCCTACTTTGTGAGTAGGTAGCAGTATATCATACATTTAGAGTAAAATCCCCCTTTGTGAGGCTTGATTTCTTGCCTGCAATGCAGAACTCTGCTCTGCAGTGACAGCACCTGCAGAATTCCAACTGACAGCAGTGGAAATTCTGTATGTGAAACAAGTGTAAGAATACACAATGAAGCACAGTAGTGTGAAAAAAGAGAAGAAGCCAGGCCTTATTTTCTAATAAATAGATGTTTGGAAAACATTCTCAAAGCAACAGGGGCTTGGTTATAATGTCATTTACAATGGACTGTAGTGACGGTTTTACACAATAGGAGGGGAAAAGGCCTTTGTGATTCTGGAAGTTGTGTATACTTGTCTGGATGTATCCCTGACTTAATTCTAATCCTGTTAGCAGTGTTTCTCCCCTACCAAAACAGTTCATTTGTTTGCTTTTCAGCCAGAATCCATACTCTCTGTATACACACATACAGAGTAATTTTTATACCTGGAATTCAGAACAGTTCAATAGAAAGGAAACAAATCTGAGAGTGACTTTTTTTTGTAACAGAAGCAGAAGAATAAGAAAGCATTGCTTACAGCTTCACCTGGGAGACCTCTTGGTCCAACTTCTCCATCTTCTCCCTGTTTTTGAACAAAGGGAATAGAAGTTTTAGAAAAAAAGAACATGAACACATTCCTATTACACGAGGATTCACTCTAGATTTTACTGTGTAAATAGCAACTTACTCTTGATCCATCCTCACCAGGTAAGCCAGGAGGTCCCTGTGGGCCACGGTCTCCCTGTAGAATAAGGAAAGTCATTAAAATAATACATCCATTGCTGGAAACAATAATGGATGGGAAGGGAAATGAAAACAAATATGTTAGCTGAAGTCTGATGTGTCTAAACATGTCTTGACACAGTGATGCAAATCTGTAGGTTATAGTAATTGGTAGTCTTTTATTACAGTAGTATAAAAAGAAATGAACATTATTAAAACAATGAACTATTTGTGTTTGCAAAATTTCACTCTGTAACTATTCTTGGCCCCGGAACATACATTAACTACTGCTACAAAATGCAGTGTTATGCACATTTTTCTTTGTCTCATCGACACCTTCCTCCTCCACAACGGATTACTGCCAGTAAAATAAGATATGTGTACACGGGTCAGAATTTAATAAACCAACAGGTGGGGCCTGGAATATACATGGTGAAGTGCACTGACCACCTTTCAGAACCACGCACCCTGGCACCAGTCATTGAGAGCTTTGGGACTGATTTGCCTGAGTCTTTGGAAGGCAGCCAGACTTCCACACTTCCCCTCAGAGGCTTGGGTTTCTCAAGTCTATATATGCAGAGCCTCAGTAGGTTCTGGACCGTATTTTTAGGATTTATTTTTCTTTCCCTGTTTCTAAAGAGAACTAGTGTGCTGCATAGCTCAAACACCACTGACTGACCTCTTTCTGGGCAGCAGGTTTTTAGACTGTGACTTCCTTCTGGCATTGGACAACCACCAAGTATTCATGCTGTTTTCCTTAATTTTATCAGTGTCTCCAAGGAGCCTGACCACAGCTGTGGATCCTAGCGGAGATATATGGAATTACACTTTAGTGCTCCATTCTTTACTCTTTCAAACTTTCTTACGGAATTTTGGGTAACTTGCTCTCTTACTCCAGAGCTATCTAATATTAGGGATGTCAGGATTTTATTCTACTTTCTGTCCTCTATAAGTTGGAGTCAGCGTGGGAGAGAATGAAATTCTATGAACTGCACTTTCATACCTGTAAGATGAATCAATACAGCAATTTCCATATTTTTCTAAGTTTTGGAACTACACAATGTGATCTGCTGGTACAGCACATGTGCTAAATGAAACTCCTGAAAGATGACATGAGACATGTGATCTATGCTCTGACTTACGATTAATATGCAGGTCAAGACTGACTTAAGATTTCAAATATTGAAATTGTTCATCCCCTCAAGGCTACCCTTCATATCTTCCAATCACATGGCACTTAGAGTTAGATTAGGAGCTTGCATTCAGTGTCCTGGTATTGTCATGCAGTAAGAACAAAATTTCCTATCATTATCAGCATTCTCAGTTCTTCAGTTCTCTAATCCTTTCCTTCAAATGTTGTCTTAAAGCCTGATTTTCTTTTTCCTTAGACCTTTTCTTTTAGTATATAGTGTCTTGCTTTTATACTGGAGAAAGGTTATGCATCTAGTAAATCTAAATAAGAAAAGCTCAAAGTCATAGTTATTAGGGCTAAAAGGAATATTCCAACATGTGGTCTGATCTCCCCAAAATTGGAAGTCAGAGAATCTCATCCCGTAACTCCTCTCTGACAACTTGTGTTTGACAAAGGCATAACCTCAGAGAGAAATCTAATTTGCAACATAGTTCAAATATAACTAATTCTAAAAGTAGTTGTAAAACTTTTAAAGTTATGGGTTTTCAACATCAATTCTCTTTCAGTTGAAACATAACTACAACAGAAAAATGTTTCTCTTTTCTTTCTTTCAATGCTTTTTATTTCCAGCCAAAGAGAACTGAATATTTGCATTATATGCTGTCAGCATATATGAATCTGAGGAGCTACAGCTATCTGATCTGGCTTTGAATTGAGCTGCTTTCAGAAAGATCATAGTTTGTACTTTTACAGAATATTTTCATAGAAACATGAGATCACAGTGATATTTAAATAGTGGGATGAAAGAAATGATGAAAAACCTCATTATTTTCATTTCCGTTTTGCAAATTTCAATCCAAGTTTACTCTTCTGTTTTAGTTTTTTTATTTGTTTAGAGAGTATGAAACAAATAGAATGTTTTTTAAAAAATTAATTTCTTTATGGCTTGGAAAGTCTCAGACAGAGAATTCTAGTATTTCAAGTTGGAAAGCAGACATTCCCTGGCTGAACCAATTTCTGCTCAGCCTTCAGAGTGAAGTAGTGGCAAGAGCTTAATGTCTAGCCCCCTCTGCTGGTCACCTGCTGATCAAGCTGGATTTCAATTATGTGATGCGCTGATTTCTTTACGCTCTTTAAGTAAAACGGAATTATGAAAGAGGATCAAGACATCTCTGCATGATACTAGAGTTCTTTTCCCATTTCAAATAGAACTCAAAAGAGTATCCTTAGATGCTATTACAAAGAACTACATTATGGGCCAACACAGTCGAGATTTTCTGGGAAGTGCAGCAACTGTGCTAACCCACTGAAGAGTGAGAGCTATAGTCATTTGTTGGTCATCAAGCTTTAGCACATATGGGAATGGTTCTGTTGACATTCGCACTCACCGTTCCTTTTATGGTGTATTGCACTTACAAGTCAACAGTAAGGGAAATAACATTCAGTAGAGTTTGTTGTTACTAGCACATATATTAGGAGTATAATTTAAAGCAGAAATCCCCTGCTGTGATTATTTCTACACTTTGCAGGGAAAGATGCAGTCTTATCCTACAGATTGGTATGACATAAGGAGCAAGTACATTAGTTGTTTTAAAATATTACTTCAAGTTTTCCTAACTTACGTGATCTGACTCCGATCTTTCTTTAAACTGCAGTTGTTGGAATACCCCACACTAAACAATTCAGTTTGCAATTCAAATATTCAAATGCATTTTTTGAGCAAGCTTATCAGCAGGTTAAAATTTGTCATGGTCCTGATACAGAAACTCTATGCTAATTTCCTTTTCCTATTACTATTTCCTTTAACAATCTCTTTAAATCCAACAGGCAAATTCCGTAACTGAAAAATTAGAGCAAAATATTGCTGAAGATGTGATCTGAATTCTATTAATATATTTAAATAATTTATATAGATATATATATGAATTGTTGTGTATTGATTGATATTACTAAAATGTTTCATGAGGAATACATTATCTGACAATATAGATAGTATTCTGTAGTGTGAAAAGCTTATGTTTGGTTTTAACTTCCCTTAGTCCTTAGTGCTATTCTTAATGAATAGTGCATTATTTCTGTGATGGTATCAATGTGTTGTTGTATAAATATACATGTTTTTCTTACCCTGTTACCTTTGTCACCAGGGAGGCCAGGAAGACCATCAAATCCTCTGTCACCCTAGGAAAGATGAAATCACAGATTTAGTAAATAACTATTACATTCTGTATTACTCTGATTAAATTGTGCTTTACTTCTAAAAGTTAATTTCTACACTTGGTTATATGTACACTTTTGTTATTGAATGAAACACATGGAGAGGGGCACAGAGATCAAACTCACAAAATTTGCTTCTATGCATTAAGAAAAATGCCACACCAACTTTTTCACTATGCTGTAATTACGCTATTTATAAAAAGAAGTCTACATTTAAATAAAAAGCTTGATTCTAGCTGCACTTTGCAGTTGAAAAACTGACTTTACAATTATTGGTACTCTGTAACCAGAAACTGACTCAGAGGGATAGGAATCATGCCCTGAGAATCAAGATACTTCAAGGTCAGACTACGAGCCATTACCATTAATTACTATATTTTAAATGGATGATTCATTTTCAGCTTTTGCATCTGACCCAGCTATCTGAAACCTTAATATTTTCACTTGAGAGAAGACTTTATGGTTGGCGTGCAAGAAACTGTGGTACCTACATAAAATCGGTCTAGCTCGTTCCGAGACTGAAATAAAGCCTCAGAGTTCATTCTTATTTACCTTTGCACCAGGTTCTCCTGGCATTCCTCTGGCACCATCAGCTCCAGGACGTCCCTGCAAAAACCCCAAGAGGCAAACATTTGAAAACGCAGTGGAATCAGATAATATTTAGATATATTTAAATAGAAACTATTTACCCAGAACATGATTGATCTGCTACCTACCCTTTTGCCAGCTTTTCCACTTGGACCAGGGGCACCTTGAACACCACGAGGACCCTGAATTTAAAAAGTGCGATTCTTAGAATCATATTAATTCAGCAAAAAGCTAGTTAAATATCTCATCTCAAGAACAAGATAAGATTTTTTTTTATAAAAAAAGTTGCATTTTTTCTGAGGAGATGGATTCTGTTTTCCAAATTTGCATTGGTTTTAATAGAACATGGGCATCCAAACTAGCCTTTGCACTACCAATTTTAAGACTAGTTTTCATGAGATGGCACTATACATTGCATAATTGGTGCTTTTAACATAAAAGCTTCTTATATTCTTTTCATGGCTTTGAAGATCTCAGTCCTGTGGTTTGAAAACCCTTTGTCTTGTCATACAAAAATTATTTTAGTCACATAATAATTATTTGACAAAAACTAAAAAGACTGCTTATGTAAGATTCCTAACTCATACACAAACATGAGTTGTGCTGGTAAACAGCTCACATTCTGTCTTTCCTAGCCTTACACTGCACAGTTTTAACTACAGAAAGACCCAATTGCCCCAGACTGAAAAAACCTAATTCCACTTTTGTAACCACATGTAACTTTCACTGATGACTGTGTAGGCATACATTTCTGTGGAAGCCTTCTCATCTCCCACACAAATGCATCTTCTTCAGGTGAAAATAGCAATGGTAAGGAGTAGCCATACAAAAATACCAAGTAGGAAGAGAAAAAATACTAAAAATGTAAGTAAGCAAACTGGTACACTGACCAGCTATTGAGAGAGCTTTTTTGTTTAATTGCTTTATTTTTCTCCTGTAAATAACCATGGGGAGTTTTAAGACAGGCTCTTAATAATGTAGCAAATCCATGATACCACTTGAGATCTGGCAAAATCATTGTTCCAGAAACTCCTATCATGATTTCTTTAAGAACCCCCTATTACTTTTAGGTTTAAGCTGAAAGATTTCAATGTGTTTCAGTGCTCTTTAACATCACTGCACAGGAGCTGATATAATAGTAAGCTGAGAAGAAAAGCGTGCACTGATTCCAAAAGACTTACTTCTTGCTATGTCACGTCTTTCTTGAAAATATCCAGTTTAATTACCAATTAAATTCTGTCTCTCTCACCTTATGAGATCTGATAAGATCAGAGCCTAAGGTCAAACAATTGCAGACTGACATATGATTATTTAACAGAGAAAAGAGCCTGAAGTGACAATTTTAAAACGGGTTTTCAAGTGATGACACTCTACAAGTGATAATTGCTCTTTGTTATATGAAGATTGTTACTTTCATATTTTGCATTTAATTAGGATAGTATTGTAGAAGCTATTTTTCTTCAATTGCACATGGAAAGCATATCATTGATTGTTTTCTTCTAAGTGATATGAATGCATTTTCTCAAAGATAAAAATGCTCAAATATAACAGGCAATATTACTGTACCTGGGGACCTGGTTCACCACTTTCACCTTTAGCACCTGCTGCTCCAGGTCCACCCTTGATGAAAAAAGCAAAACATATTGTTTAAATATACAAAAAACTCTAAATGAATGTTACTTTCTATACATTAATTACAGGGAGAAAAACCAAACAATCCCCTATTCATTAGGAGGTGTGAATTCACCATTTGAATCTGCAGATATACCCTGATATATCATTGTCTAGACACTGCACTTAACTGGACCAAAAATTTTTCTATTACCAAAAAATCCACCCATCAATTTGATTGGGATCAAAGGTAACTCTTTGTTCTATATCAATATTTGAGACTTAAATATGAGCACAGTAAGAAGAGTAAGAACATGTCATGCAAACAGAAGTGCAACAGAAATGAAAGCCACCTCTTTCTACCTTTATTTCTGTGTTGTACAGAAAACAACAGTCTTGGAGTTCAATCCAAAGATCACTAGAGTCAATGAAAAATACCCTGTCTAATCTTGTCATGAACTTCAGTGATGTTTTAATCAAGGCCTTTGTGCATCTGGCCCTGGAGAAGTAGAAAATCTATATAACTGCATCTCTTTACTATCATTAAATGATGATACAGATTTTCACAGTGAGTTTTACTTATAAACAGACCGAAAAAAGATCTTCTTCCAGGATAGGACACTCTGCATAGAATCTGGGGCAGAACTCATCAAAGTAAGCTTGCATTTTTTTAATAGTGGTCTCACAAAAATAGATAAACCAAAAAATCTTGACATGCTCACCCAGAATACAGGCTCAAGGAAAGAACATACTGAAGTTTACTATCATGGGCAAAAGGATTTTTGCATTTCTGACTTCTGAAACAGGTCAAGACCAAATGTATGTATTTAATATGAAACAAATCTTGCAGACCTTGGAAAATTGATAGTCCTCCTATATTTACTATAGTGACCATTCAAAGTAAGAAGTGGTCTTGTGGCTTGGCTTAGTGCTGCCTAGCACCCTAGAGTGGAAAGATTCCCACTTACTTTGCAGGTATTGCATCAAGTCCTAAGCAAATTGAAAATCAGATCCTGAGCTGGTACTGACAGTGGAGAGAACAGTGGCTTTGGTAAGTGGTGACTGTCTGTTTGGGTTTCCCTGGTGTAACTCTGCTTTTAATTAATATAATGGATTACATTTAATATCTGTAGGCAGAAATCCATATTGTATTCGATGTTAATTAAGCATGTGAACTCTAGACTCAGCTTAAACTAGACTAGGGCTTTGACAGTGCTATGTTTAAGACTTTTAAAAACTCTTATGTTTCTAAATGTATCTTATTGACTACTAGTAATTTAACAAAATACAATTCATATTAAGAGTAAAAGCTCCTGCTATTTCATTCTTAAACCAGGCTGCACACACAAACAATTGACAGACCAAGAATCTGTAGGTGCTTCTGGAACCGTAGGCCAAAAATATTGCCAGATCAATGAGTTGGATTTCTAGAGCCTCCTGGTGGCTTAGAAGCAAAGCAACTGTTACTATTATTTGTGAACTTTGCATACATAAATTCATGAAACCTTTTAAAACATGGAAGTGAGAGTATGAGGCCAGGTTATACCTCAGCTAAAGGTATATAACCCACTGTCAATATTATACCAGTCTTTACAAATGAATTCCATGCTTACAGCTGTGCTATATTTATATAACATATATAGACTGAATGTTATCCTGCAGGTCTCTTGATCTAAATACACTGCTGGAAATCATGCATTCATTTGTTAAATAGATCCAACACGTTTGACTATTTGTAAGTATTGCATACCTAATCATGATCAATCAGGAGTCTGTGAGCCAAATTCTCTGCTTGGTAGCAACTATTTACTTTGGAAGAATTACTCTAGAAAAGAATTAGTCTTGTATATGTCTGCTTATAAATAGAAGTAAAGTCCAGTGATTTCAGTTTCTGGGGACCAACTGAAATTCTGGTGGGGTATTTAGCTAAAATTTTCCTGAAAACAGTAAATTTCACATAGATAAACAGACTGGGTTCATGAGACTGGCCAATTTGGAGCACAGCATAATCTGGAACAGATTTTTTGAGGCTATTTGCCTTGTATAGAGGGAGGTGACCCTGCCCATGACAGGGGGGTTAGAACTTGATGATCTTTAAGGTCCCTTCCAACTCTAACCATTCTATGATTCTATATGAAGATGAGGCAAAGCGCTACCAAGCCAATCAAAACCACAATTGACAACAGTTTTAGTATCATCTAGCTTTCAAGAGTCACTGAAGAGAATTTTAAGCTGCTAGGATCAGGGAAGAACATGATGCAGAGTATTTCTTATGCTGCCTAAAATATTCCTTCAACAGTATGTAATTATCTCATGTCCCCCTGGGATATCTGTGTTAATAAAAGTTGTCACTGGAGGCAACAGCAGCAAGAGCCATTGAGGCAACCTTTCAGTTGCACTGTGCTGCTGTAATTATACACAATGAGATTGATGATAACCTGGCCAGTAGTTGGTAGCAGTAGGATGCTATACTCAGGTTTGTCCATCTTCTTTTCTGCTTTCAAACTAACATACACTGTATATTATGGAGGGTGAGGTTCAGATGGAAAAAGAGGAGGCTGGAAGGGAAGGACTTGGTTATTACTGTTCAGCTACAGGCTGTTGCTGGATCATCACATTAAAGAGGGAAAGAAGCACAAAAGAAGGGAAAGGAACCATATTTCTTATACTATAGTCTCATCGCTTCTAAGTTATGACTGAATCTCCACAACTGGGATGAGCAGAAGGAAACTACTTTGGAGGAAAACGCTATGGCATTCTGAAGCAAGGAGAATACCAGCAACTGGCTTCTAGCAACTTCTGTTGCTGTCTTCTATGTATGCTGCTACAGTTGTGACTGGCATATCTCTGCAGTCACTTTTTCTTCACACAATAAGCCAACAGGAACTTGCTTCATCCTTTTCTCTGGGTTACTCAGCTAACACTTGTTTTCATTTCTCAATATCACAATTGTATTCTTCTCTGTGTTTTACAACTAGATGCTTGTCTGATCTAATGAAAATTGCTAACATTACTCTTTGAGACCACTACCATAATGACGATGTAAATAAAAATTACAGCAGACATAGATCAAAATCTAAGAGGCCAAATATTTGCCAATCCAGCTGTGCCATCACAGTAGACAAAATAACAGTTTCCAAATTAAGTGTATCTTTCAAACATGAATGTTATCCTAACTGTAGAGGAGAATTTCACTCTATGTCAGAGAACAAATACAGTCACCTGGGAGAAATTTAGACAAGACTAGTCTTCTACAAAGCTCACGATCTTGGCTGCAGCATTTGTTATTTTATATCACGGTACAGATGCTTTATAATAGCTTTTTTGAAAGATGGTAAGTGCTAAATTATACCATTTAGTGGACTATTGAGTCTGAAAAGTATCAACTTCCTAAAAAAGGAAATTGCAATTGCAAGATTGATCAGGCGGCTTTGGCTTACTGAGCTTCCTGACTGGTTTTATTCTTTCATTGTGAATTTTTTGTGACTTGTCCTTTTAATTACAGAGGTAAACCGATTTGTGATCAAAAAGGTTTTTTGCATGCCAGCAGAAAAACCGTTTTGTGTTCCATGTATAGACTTTGTACAAACATTAAGCTTTTTTTAATATCCACAATGCCATTTTCCAGATCATTGTGCATTAGCAGTGAAACCAAATTCAGGACTGAAGTAAAAAAAGTACAATTCTTTTAGAAATCTGTATGGTTTTTAATTGCTTATATGAATTCCTCTTAAGAACTTCCCAGACTCAGCTTAAATAGTGAGCCAAGGTCATACTGCACACTCTTGCTTTAGTATCTCCTTCTGTACAGCTACATATTTACCACAAGAAGTTTTGTAAATATTATTACAGAGATGACTGACTGTAAAGGCAGATGTAGTTATTTATGTAAAACTATTTGCTAATTTTGTACGTTTACCAGTGTGCTCTATCCAAACCCCCCAAAATCTACAATAAAAACTGATTTACTATTTAAGTTGTATTGCAGACCTTGAATAAAAATACAAACCATGGCTTTAATTATATCAGGGTTTTTTTCTGATAAAGTAAGTACAAATACAGAGGTGTAAGCAAGGCCAGAATGACATCTATGGACTTGCGTTACTGTTTTCTTAAACATGTGAGCCAGTTTTGTTTACATACCACAGGACCTGGTCTTCCAGTGAGTCCCATGGGACCAGGTGGACCTCTCATAGCAATCTGAGAAAACAAACAGAACAAAAAAACAGGTATCAAGAAAGACCTGCCAGCCAGCATACAAATTTTATATTAATACAATTTCATAATGCATTAGCAAATATCCCCCATCATTTACTCAATTGTCAATAAGGGTAAGTAATGTGATGAGATGATGCTTAGAGCTCTTTACTTCACATCCTGCATGATATAAAGTGGAAATGTTTTTGGAGCTGTACCCTTGTGGTAGTTTTGTTTGCAGGCTCCTTGTGCTCACCCTAGCTTGCTGGAGAATAGCTTGTGCTTGAGCTTCCTGAGCTGAGATTGTTGGGCCCTTCTCACCATCTCCACCAAAGCGGAACTGCAAGTATCAAAACAAGAAAAGGATTCAGAATTTATCAAATTAAAACCATACTTGTTATTCGCTGCAACTCTGTAAACCACCTTCTAAGACACAGGGTTTCCATCTTCAGTACACTCCACTAACTTCAGAAGACTGCTGCATTGAGGGCACCAGATCCAGTATGAACATGAAGTCATTGGTAATAGTTTAGAACTGAAGTGCAAATCTAATCCGTTATGAGCAAACGTTTTCTTGATTTCATAGGATTTTGGTTTTCATTTTGTTCACTTGTTTGTTTGTTTGTTTCAAAAAGAGGCCAGAATAGATTCTAATTATCAGCAAAACCTCTTTAAAAATATGTTCAAAAATTAATTAATTCTCTGTACATTGGTAGCTACCCACAGAAAAATGCAATTTAATTTAAGGCAGACATCAATTTTAAAAATGTTTCATATCTAAAATGAAAAATTTCTGTGTCACTTCTGAAAACTTCAAAATAAATTACAGAGTAAAATTTAAGTACTCATTGCTGCACTCCTGGACTGTCATTGCTCAGAAAACTGCTAGCAGAAGCTTTGCAATGTTGAACAGACATATTGTAGAGTTGCAACAAGAAGCATGGCTTTCCAAAGGTATGGCATAGACACACTGGATATCAGGGCTATGAATCTTTCACTGTCCACAACAATTTGTTCAGTTTGCCTACACCCAGAGTTGGCACAGTAACTGACTGAGGTCTTTCTCCCGCAGTCATGTTATTATCAAAATGGAAGAATTGTTTTTTGAAAGTGATGGAAATCTTATTGCTTTAAGCTCCCAGAAATGAGCACCTGACTTTTTCTAAAATGAGAACTACCAAGGCTTCTATCATTTGAAAGGAGGCCAAGTGGTCCGTAGGGATCCACATAATGTGGAATCAACCACATTTTCAAAATATTTTTTCAAGCAAAAGTCCCCAAATTCATCATCTTGCAGCCATTAAAAAGATGAACCTATTTTGATGAATTCAAGCCCCACACATGATGACAAAGAGCCACACAAGGTGTCTCCCAGATATTACTTGGTGTTTTGAATGTATCTGTGACAAGATGGTCTGCCACTGCTAGATTCAATTCCTCCTGATTACTCCTTTATACCAGCATGGCTCTCAAACTAGTAAGGAGGTCATCTGTTATAAAAGGATAGGGGCTTCTCAGTGGAGTTTTTAAATGTGGAAAAGAATTCTGGATGGTGATTAAGTAGCCAGGCTGGAATTTGGGAAAACTGAAGCTGGTTTCTTCCTTCCTGAGAAATTTCTGGTTTGACTTGGTAAATCCCTTGTTGTGAGACTCATTAACATCTAAAAGTAAAGCTACTGAGATTTTCCAAAGTTACTGCTAAGTATTAGTGCACACTTACTACCTTTAATGCAGCAAACTTATACAGCAATTATAGATGGAAGAATGATTTGGGAATAATTGGCAAGCAAATATTTCTGTTACACAGCCAGCTGCGATAACGTAACTTGGTGCAAGCAAGAGGTCAATAACATTAGCTTATTTTAATAAACTCCCATTGATTTTTTCATAAATAGAAAAAATCATCCTTTCCTCATTGATAATTGATGTGGTTCTGCCTCCTCTATCAGAACTGCAGCAACTACAGCTCTGAGACATTTTACTTGCTTTGCTTTACTTACCAAAAATACTGCCCCTTCATTCACAGTTGGTTTATCAATTCTGTGGGAACTGGTACTAATCAGAGCTTTCAGGTACACACATACACTTAGGAATAATGAATTCCATGCATATAGTACTTTTCATACTACAAAGCTGCAAGATACTTTAACGGCTTTGGGCTTGTTCCTCCACCTGCTAAAACAGATGGTGTTTTGCTTTGACTCCAGTGGGAGCAGAGCTGGCTATGTGCATATATTTCTATTCAAAGGATGCACTGACTCTTCAAAGAGGACACCGAAGTCCAATTTTAAGCACGGAATGCTTAAAATTCTCCATGTCAAGGAGACTTGAAAGCACACCCACCCACTGGGAGTACAAGCCCTTTGTGCAACAGCAAACTCCTTGTTTAGGAGATAGAGTAGCAAATTACTGTTACTGTTGAAAATATAAGGATTTCAGTGCTGTAACACATTTGTATAGGTTCCAGTCTGGCAGCCATGCAGGAGCTAAAGCAATATGCTTTGTTTGAGGGGAAAAAAGGTACCATATGATCTTGAAACACTTACACCGTACAAGAAACTGTATCAACTCTCCTTCCAAAGACAAAGGCAGATGAAAAAAGAAAACACTCATGCATTTCTTGAAACACACTTCCTCTTTTTGGAGGCTGGCCACCCTGAAATCATAATACAACTTACCGGCAACATTAACATGGTACCTGGAGGACCTGCTAAACCATCAGCACCAGGGAGACCAGGGCGACCAGGTGGACCCTAAAAGGGATGACAGAAAAAGGGATGAGAACAAAAAGATAGTTATATAAGACAAACCTTTGAGTCCCTCTTACGCAGTTACACTTGTATTCATAATGACGCACTTGAAGGATTAATAATCTCTTTGCAAGTGGTTTGGGAACGTTATTCATGATTACTGAGGTAATTGAATTTGGGGAACACATTCAGCAATAGGGAAGAAAGCTATTCTCTTGAACTATTTTACTTACAAACTATATTTTAAAATGGAGTACAGAGTACCTAATTACAGAGGGTCTGCTAATGATTTCATAGGTTGGGCTGAGCTGAGATTTGCACTGTGTTTCAGTGTTTGCTCTATTTGATATAGAGAACTAATACGGCAGATTCTCTTTAAACCTTTTGAGTAGCTTAATTTTCAAAGGCTACATAAGTTCTGCAGCTATGACTTGAAGTCTATTTTTTAATGAAATCTAATTCTCAGTTTAAAAACAGTTTAAATCTTTTTGTGTAAACTGGAGTTGAAAAAATGTACCAATGTGTGTACACAATGCTTGTGATTATTGATCCAACAAGCTGCATAAATAAATATTACTGTTGTGACAACAGTTAGATTTATAATTGCACCTTTCCTCCCAGCAATTTGCATGCTGCATTTTTACTAGCTGAAGCTGTCAAGGGCAGGAAAGACCTGCATCAGGAGTGCTCATTTGCCTGCTGCGTATCAGTGAAACAAAGTACTCATTCATCAGAACGACTCTCTGCAGGGTTGCAATGACAGACCAACAAACATCAAACTGTCTTAACTGGTTCCTTCTGCTGCTCAGGAGTTGAACAAAACAATGGAAAAGCTGATCTGAAAAATTTTGGTGCTTTTTCCCCTCTTCAGGAATTAAGATCAGTAGTCTGTTACCGAGTCTGTTTGAGCTCTTTTTCAAAAAAGCCTGAAGCATCAAAAAAAAATTCCATACTAATAACACACTACAGATAAATCTTACATTGAGAATTACTACTAATTCAGATGTAAAATATTGAATAATATGAATTGTTAGAAAGAACCATTATATATCCAGGTAATTTTTATTTCAGGTTAAAAAATAGAAAAATAATTAAATGCTATATGATTATGTGTCTTTGTGAAGATTGGAAATGAAAGATTAGATCAGAAGGTGAAAATTAGATTACTGAAGATAAAACAAAAGATTAGATAAGTTTTGACTTTCTTCTTCCATCACACCATTTTATATGAGTGAAATTTATCCTTACAGTAAGCAGAAGTGAGACCACGTATGGTCGTCTCCAGAAGGGTAAGTTCATTTTTTCTCTATTGTCTTGTACCCGTGATTAGGATTAGAATGATATAATAATTTAATACAAAAGCTGAAGCACCATAGGCTACTACAAAAATGGTGGATTTCTCACCTAATTGTTCTGTAGTTCCATGCTTAAACAACATTCTCAATTATTCTAGGTATTAATATGGGCTTCTTAAAATTAAGCAATGTGCTTTTCTTGAGTAGTAATTTTCTCATGAAGTTACCTCACTAAATTTTTTTACCGAAGATGAAAAGTAGTCACAATAGTTATAGCAAGAGCTAGAGACTTTATTTTTATACAGTGGCTGTTGTTTATGTAAAATCCAAACCTGCCCACATATGTTTAAAATTTCAAGTAAGGCATGTTATATCATTAGGATGGAATCTGACAGCAGAATCTGGTATTGTACCTGTATTGTTCTCATGAGTTCAGTAACTCATGTCTACAGTTATTTTTTTATGTAATGTGTCCTTTTTGATATAAAACACTGAGTCTCTGTCATGACAGGTAGACGATATGCTTAGTCAAGAATTTCCATATCATTAATTCAGTAAGCAGTTAGTTAAAAAACATTATTAGTAGTTATTGCATTACAATGTGTTAAAATTCCCGTTTTTAAAGTTTAAATTGCAAAATATGTTGTTTAGTTAATCTACAGGAAAGGAATATAAAAGAAGTGTGGATGCTGACTTATGAAAGTGAAGCTTTGTTGGAATTTTAACATCATCTCATTATTCAGTAAAGAAATAGCATCTTCTCAACATCTTTTATACACAAATGCAGCATGAACATGCTGGACTAATCAGTAAAATACCACTTATTAAGCTCTGGAAAGTTTTTTTGTAACATATTTTCCCCAAATAAATATATTTAGGCTGTTTCAAAATCGAATTAGTTGTGGCAGTAAGAAAAGGCTTATAAGAACATGTCAGACTAAAATAACAGCTTAAATTTCAATTATATTCATGACAAGATAAGCTTCTCATAAAGTATGTTACTTAATATGGCCAATAAATTCTGCCTGAATTGTCTAAATATTGCCCGACACTTTCAATATTTCCATGTGTATTTTGATTCTGTAGAGCTTGTATTTCTCTGTGTCTCTACACATTACAGCTGAGGTCATAATGATTTTTTAAAAACTCATTTGAATCCATATGAAATGTTTGTACTTATTGCTTTATTATATCTTAAAATAATTCACATCAAACCAGAGAAATATAGACAAAGACAAGCTCAACTTTTTTCCGGTATTCACAGTACATATTTCTACCACTAAGGAAATGTTGGTTCAGATTCTCAATTGATTTGCTCAGCTGAGTAATTGAGCCCCAGTTCCACTGAAGTTTCCCAACCTATGTGTATATATTTCAGATCAGCATCTAAACTACTTACTCTTGGAGCAATTAGTGCAAGACATACCATGAATACCCAGGATAATCTAGATGTTGACTTACCCTTTCACCAGGGTCACCTGGAGGACCAACGGGACCTTGTAGACCTGGGGGACCTGTAAGACCCTATGGAAATTGAATGACATTATTATGCTGAATGACAGCTTGCAGCATTTTTGAACTATTTTTTCTGTGGAAAGTTATGTTGAACATACATTTGGATAAAACAATGTAGAAAGTGGCATAATTTTTTTTGTTTTACGAAGATTTATAGTCAACATTCAAATGTTTGATTTTCACATGCACTCAGCTTGTAGCATGCTGTCACTGAAAATGCTGGAGATCACCCTTTTTTCCCCCTTCTAAAAATGCTAAGATAATATACGGAAAATGCTGGAGATGACCTTTTTTTACTCCCTTCTAAAAATGCTAAGCTGATATACCATTTGGGAACTATGATAAGACCAATATTAACTATGTTAACTCATGAATACCAAAGCACAGTGGATAAAGCAAAGGCAATAAAAGGAAATTGTGTTTAATCTACTTACAGCAGGTCCTCTTGGTCCTGGTGGTCCTTCAATGAGCATACCCTAGAGGGGGATGAAAAAAGATACTAAATTGGTTGTGTCTTGGAGAAAAATATAAACCATCTTTTTAGCTGAACTACTAAAGCTAGTATTTCTTAGTGTTTTGATAAACTTTTCTGAGGATCTTCTTTCCACAGTTACTACAACTGGAATCTGAATTGCTGTATAGCTTTAAAAGTGAGAAAGATTTCTAGGCTGGAGGGATCTCATAGTAGTTGATTCAAAATATTTTATTTTTATACCATTAAAGAATTTTATGTGAATAGCTCTGGCTATTTCTATTTTGTGGGTCTTATAGCACCTCCCAGTTCCTATTTTTGAGAGAAGACACTATCACAAATTCAAGACCATAGCAAGACCTACAAATACACGGTTTCCACTTGTACTTAGCTTTCCATAGGAAGGAGGACTGGACCAAAAAGCTTGAAGCTAGCTGTAGTGAACTCCAACAGTGATGGAGACTGGCAATGGATACCTCTTCAGAATTATTGATGTAAACTAAATGTATCTTGCAATGGTTTAAAAAAGACATTCATTTTATGACCTAACACACACTAAGCTTCTTCACAGATCTTGACTTCTAACTTGTTCATTATTGTAGTCCTTTAACTTTGGTGATCAGTAACTTAACCAAATGCTAATCCTGGGGTAGGAATATAGAATTTAAAGGGAACTTTTGGATCACAGAATCCAGACCTTTGATATTTAGGTAACAATGACACATCATAGTATTTTATCAGGCTTCAAATTAAGCTAATTTTTTCCCTTGATATTTCTGGACATAATTTTCTATGAAATAAAAATGAGATTAAACTTTAATTTCCAGTTGGATCAAATACATACTTGAAAGCAGTCCTTGAAAATTCTAGAAGAGTAAACCACACTGGAATTCAACTCCTGCTAGATATTATAAAATAATTATTTTTGTGTAAGCTGTGTCTTCTTTTAAATTCAGTTACATTTTAGTATTTAGCCAGCATGCAAGATGCTACAGTATAACTTTGTCCTACTGTAAAAGCCACTCAGTTATTATACTACTATTTAAAGATGAGAAAAATTCTGTAAGCTACCGATCCATTACTGTGCTTATGACCAAGTTTTAACCTCCAAATCAAGTACTTAGTTAAACTGTTAGCAGTTTGATTGCACCAGCACAGTTTAAACATACATGCTTTAACTTCTCAGAGGGACTTCCTTGCCCTTGTTGAAACCTGTCGTTACACTGTTACCTGTGCCTAAGCTAGAGGCTATCTCTGTAGGTCTGCCCAAGCTGTTACTAAACAGCCTGAAGTATCTATGCTCTGTTCTCCTCTGCCCAAGATCTTCCCTGTTTTAAGGAACAAGTGGTTAGTCCTTTGTGTAACCAAAAGAGAAGGCTGAACAGACTACTGTCTATTATTACTTTTACACTGTCCACATTGCAGGTGATTGTTTCAGAGATCATGGATAAGGTTACTGTTATCCTATAATGAACAACATGGTTTGATAATGATGTACCAAAAGTACACATGCTATATAGTGCAAAAGAAAAACTCACCCATATCTGTACTTACAGGTTCAATCACAGCTGGTTCTCCCTTTTGGCCTTTTTCTCCGTAAGCCCCATGTCCAGTCACCTGGCCAGTAAAAACAGCCCCAAGAATGAAAATAAGTAGAAAGTCTAAGGACCTGGTACAATAAAGAACTGTAGCAACCTGTAACTGTAAGCTAAAGCTGGAATTGATCTGTGCTATGAAAAAACATCACAGGCACAAACCATACCAATCAAATATATTTAATACCTGAGAAATGGAAAATGCAAAAACTGCATATATACTTTTCAAATTATTGGATATTGTCCATTTGTAGTTTTCTGATGAGACGCAATAGTTTGCATCCCATGGTTTGCATTAGGACTTTAGACTAAGAATCTAGAACTTCTGTGTGCAAGTCACAAAGCTTTTTCTTTTCTTATTTGAATGAACATATTAAAAAATGATTCTTTGTGGCTTTCTGAGTCAAGCAAGCCTGAAGTAAGATGGAAAGAGAGATCCCTTGGTCCTATATGGACAGTACCCTTCAAGCTCCTGATTTCATTCATTAGACATGCACAATATGTAAAGTAGTCTGAGAAGAGTCTGTGACTTCATGGCATAAATGGGAAAGGAGTTAAGTGGCATTGTAAACATTAAATAATATTTCATGGGTAGCCAGTTACGCCCCTTAACTACATGAATTAGCATCAACTGCAAAATTCTTTTAGGATCAGCTCTATGGAAAGTTTTGGGTTCAGGATTAAGATAACAGAAGTACCTAAAACAATAACTCAATAACAAATGCTAATGGCAGAACACAGACACATTCATATTTCAAATAAAGAAAAAGAAATTATTTCATTTTTAAAAACCAGAAGATATGTATTTTTCTTCAGAAGTACCTCTCTTGATTGCAAACATATCCACTGAAAACTAGAAATTGAATTCAGCTCTGATCAGAAGAAAATTCGAGATGCTTTTTTTTTCATTTCAGTAGAGTGATTTCATGTTTGCATCGTAACAGCTGGGGATTTGAAAATATTAAGGATAATGCTACAGTATTTAAATATGAAATATTTTGGAAAGGAAAAACAGAGATATAGATTCATGGCTAGTGCATTTTATATCGATTTATAAATGCACAGATCTCACTAGCAGTGATACAATAGTTCATAAAAATCAAGTAGCAAGAGGTGCAGATAAATATGTTATATTATATTAATGAAAATTGATTGGAATCTTTGGAAATATTGGCTCTTTTTTGGAAGTTTCCAGGCACTGAGTACTTTTCATTTTGCCTTTTTTATCAAAGGTAGAACTTCCCTCGTTCCAAATACATCCATACATCAAAGAAAAATGATATGATATATCTGGTCCAGCAGATGAGAGTTGTAATAAAGTTGTAAAATAAACCCAGGTCAGAGCCTGGGTTTCAAGCTTCAAGCTTCCTGACTCCTTCAGTTTTGTAGCAAGGCATTTTAAGTTGAAATTTACACCAGGGGATAGAGTCTACACAGTCATTTGCTTAATGCAAGCACAAATGGTGCCTTATGGGCTCTTTGCTTCGCAGATAATCTGACCTTTTCTATGTCATTCTGCCACAGTGTCCCCATCTGTGCTAGGAGGAAAAAAGTAAGCTTGTATCACATTGCATAGATAAGGATCATTAAAAAACACAATGACCCCAACAGGGTTTAGAGAGGAGTGATAAATGAAATACAGAAGTATGGGTTTCAAGGTTGGCAGAGAAAAGCAACCTCACAGCATTTGCTGTTATGTTTTGGATCCTTTGGAAATTGAAGTTCAGAATTTGTGAGGAGAAAATAAACATAAGACTGAGCAAATACTGCAAACAAAATTCTTCTTTCCTACTATATTCAGGATGTGTCCAATTAAAAAACCAAGTGGGATTTAATTTTGCTTCCAGTCTTAGTCATAATAGTTTTCTTTGTGGCTTCAACAGTTCAGTAAACTGGTAAACGAGGATCTTGGCACAACTAAAGGAAAATTAAAGCCTTGCTGTTAAGCCTGTGATTAAGTCAGAGGCAAAGAGAGAGCTATAAAACACACAAAAAAGAGCATGATTCACAAGATCCACCATGTCATCCTATCTTCATTTATATATACTGAGCTGTTAAATCACTCCTGCAAGATCATAAACCTGTCACCATTGACTAAGTTTATTTTCATGAAAGGGTTCAGACCTTCACCTTCCACTCATGAATTTTCTCCTTGGAAAGTAGCAGAAGCCATAGGATTCTAGACACTTATATGCCTTTCAATATCTTAAGGTAATTACATAAAAACATTAATTACAGTACTGCATTGCTCCTGCATTGGAACTTACATTCTTTCCAGCTTTACCTCTAGTTTAAAAAGATTTTTAAAACTGTTAATTTTTTTTTTTTTGAAATTCCACATCTTCTTTACTTTCCCTCCCATCTTCAACCCTCCCTTGCTCCCCTCACGAAAAGACACAAAATCCCTGCATTTAATAAAAATAAAGGGTTCAGGATTACTAAAACAAGAGGATGGGGTTGATCCAAAGCCTATAAAAAGTGAGAATATTCTAGTACATACAAGGAGGTCTGGATCAGGCTCTCTAGAGTTCTGAGACTGTAAAACTATAAAAGAATCACTAAATTAAATTAATCTGCGTTACACCTTCAATCAACTTACGCTCGTTTCTGTGATATCGGTCTCTGCAGGAACACCTGGCCCAAACTCCTCATTAGTGGAATCAGTTGGTTTCTCTTCATATTCTTTATATTCATAAAAATCATATTCGCCTAAATCTCCATCTACCAGCAGATCAGATTCACTGAGGTCTACTCCTCTGCTTCCGTATTCAGTTTCCTCAGTTTTTTTATCATAATCCTCTCCAGTTATGTATTCTTCAGCAAATACTTCTTCAACAGGATTTTGCTATTCATATCAGTAGCAAAGATTTGGGAATAGGAGGAATACGTGAGTTATTGTTAGTAAAGCAATGTAAGCATATGCTGATCCATCATGATGACTTGTCAAAAGAAGACAGAACATAGCATATTGTCTTTTAATTAGAGTCTGAAGGAATGGAAGTCCATCCTTTCAGAGTAATTAAAAGATCTTTGCATAAGTAGTACAAAGAAGTAATGCTTTCATATACTTTTTTGTTTTATTTCCAAAAACATTGAATTCAATATGTACTGCTTGCTTAATGTTACTTTATTGCCAAATATAGCTAAATTTCCCTGCTTGGTTTCACACTTACAAGCATTCATTCAGACCTTTTTACAGTATCAATGTAAAGGAAGTGCAAGCATCACTTCGGTAATGCCCAGCCTTTATTATTTTGTGTCTATAAATACCAATGCTGAGCTAAATGTTTCAATTTCTTTTCTCTTATGATTTTTCAGTTTAATCATCACTCAAAAAGTCATGATTCATGTCTGTCATGGTAATTTATACATTTTTGTGGCTGAGTCAAATTCCACCTGCAAAATTCAGATCAATTTTAACACGTCTGAAATCTGAGCTTTCATTTTCAAGTATGTAAACTGTCAAACCAAGCAACCAACTTCCAAGCACCAAAGCAGTTTAAAAGAATGCTATATTTGAGATGTACAAAACCATTTGTGAAAAAAAAGAGGATTGCCTTATTCTATTACAGAGGTCTCGTGAAAAGATAATTTTGAAAGAAATCAAAGGTCAGATATTGCTAAAATGGATATTCTAGATGGTCAGACAAGATGAACTAATACAATCTTTAAAAATATATTTAGATGCTAATCAACATCCAGAGTAACCAAAAATACCTTGATCTAATAATGATATTGAAATATATTGCAATTAAAATTAAAGGCCAGGTTCTGATTTCACAGTTGCCTAATTCCATTAGCTGCAAGACTATGACTTTTGCCTTAAAGCTGCAGTAAATGCAGACCTGAACCAATTCTAAGCCAAATTTTGCCTTTATGCAGAACTGCTCTCACTAAGGAGCATTTAGCACTTTGGATGTACCTCATAATGACTGTACTATTGTACAATTGGCCTATAATTTCCCAAGAAACAGAATGATTTAAATACGCCTCTGTCAACCAACTTGTAGGAAGTAAACATGAAATTTAACACAAGACCAATTACAGTAGAATGAGTAAAATATGTCTTAATATACCTTCACCTTCCAAGATACATATGAGGAAAACCAAAAAACAAGTGGGGACACTTTTTCCTCTTTTCAAAGAAGGGGGTGGAGGTAGGTGGGGGGTGAGGTGGGGGCAGTTTTGTACATCTTTTGAGCAACATATCTTCTTTTTGAAAGGAAAATGTGAAATAAAAATGAAACCAATATTTCTTATAATCAGTCATCATTTTTCTAAAACTAGCATTAATTAATATGCAGACATATTAATCAACACTGGCTTTAGGTGTAGTAAACTTAACAATATAATGTTTAGGCTTGTCATTGTGGCTTTCCAAAAACAGGGTTTCTAACATAAGTCAAAAGAATAATGCTTTTTGACAGTTCAAAATACAATGTTTCATAGAACCTCAGTGAAAGGCAAATCATTTGGTCTTTTTAGCTGAAAAACTACTGAAAGGAAATGATGGCTTCTCACTCAACTTTAATATGCTGCTATGGTTGCAGCCAGTCTTTGTCTTGTGTTAGGCTCAATTTATACTGTATCTTAAAAGTTACAGTAAAAACTAGAGACTTCGCTTCCTCTTAGATTAGGAGGACTCTGTCTAGTATTTAACCTAGTTTATACTAGGCATAGCTCCACTCACATCCACAGTGAATGCAATAACCCCGCATTCTCACAGCATGTATCACTGAATGATTTCCAGAATCATGAACTCTGCAGTCTAAAGATTCCGCAGATCTCTACAGAATTAATGGGAGTTCTGCCCAAGAACTGATATTGACCAAGAAAGCATAAAATTGCATTAATTGCTCTTATGTATAAATACGTATATTTACACAGACACACATTCCTTTTAAAATGGGTTTGTGCTTTTTTAATCATTGACACCTAGTGAGCAAGTATTTTTCATATCATTTTCTCAAGAGTTCTTATTACCTCATTTGCTTCAGTAGTTCTGAAGGGAGCTTCTGTCTGGGGCCCATAGTCATTTTCAGCTATGCTATACTCTTGAAATCCATCAACAACGTTTGCCTAGTATTAAAGAAAAGGTACATTATTACAAAAAAAATCCTGTAGGAAAAATTCAAGAGGTATCACTTTTATTCAGGTTATGGTATTAACCAAACGTATTCATCTAGTGGGGTTAGGTATATTTTTTCTTATTATCAGAGATCTTCCAGTCTTGGCTTGGGAAAGATCTTGATTATTTCTTGGCTACCTTTACCCCTAGTTTGCCTTTTGATGCTGCTTGATAACTTTTCTTCTTCTTGGATGCATATTTTTCAGATTTTTTTGTTGTGGCCTTTTGGGGTTTGTCCTTTGAGTTAGTGGCCACTGTCCTCTTCTTTTTGATGATGGCTTTCTTCTTCTGCAAATGTTATGAAAGATGGAATGGGAAAACATAAATAAAATGAAAAGAAAATTGAGAAAGCATGAATGAAAGAAAGGTAACGGGTAACCAAATCTGAGATGAATGCTGTCAGCCGTGAGACTTTCCATCTCTAACTGAAAGCAAGTGTTACAGCTACAGAGTAAAGAAACGAGTGAAAGAAAAACATGAAGCTTACATACAGAAGACACAAATTGACAAACCATATGGTAGGGGACAGCTGGACACCACACAACAAACAGACCAGATTCTGTTACCTCTGTTTGTGCTACTGTCTCTTCAAACAGTGGGGGTCCCTCTGTTACAGAATCAATTTCTTTATAATCTGCATCCCCATACTGATAGTCATATTCGATAAAATCTTCTGGCGTGTACTACATCGCAAATGGAAAAATATCAGGTATTCCCATGTTAGTGGTAGCAAACTAGATCAGCAATACTGGAAAGTATCTTAGCCTTTACTTAGGAGTAAAGCTTAAGAAAATTAAGGTAGTATGAACAATTCAATACGGTTATTCATTTGGGGGAAAAATACAATTTCTTATTTCTTTCAAAGCACAATAGAAAAGTAATAAAAAGCAAGTAATAGTGCCAGGAAAAAACTCTCTTTTATTGGACTGCACAGAAGAATTAACTATAATTTGGATTACTGGGAGCACCAACTGACCTTTGTAAAATAACATATTCATTAAATCTTTAAATTGCAAATAATGCCTCTTTTTACCTATACTTTTATACTCTTTTACATATGGGGTTTTTTTCAGGTGACCAGAAGAGCAGAGAGATGTCAATATCTGACATGAATAGGGTAAATAATTTTAGAAAGAGGAAACACTGCACAACTCACAAATAACCATGGCTATCCTTCTCTTGCTTGCTGGAGAGTTCTTAAAACCAGAGCAGCTTCATGGTACACATTCCCTAAGCCAGTGCTTCACTAGTATAATTTCATTGAAAGGTCAGATCCGCTGCTGTAAATTGCTCCATAGTTCTGTATCTATAATAACTTGTATCAAATGAAGATTTGGCCCACAAAACTTTTACAAGAGAAAACGGGTTTAGAATTGGCTTGTGTAATGTTGTGAACATGATCTAGGGAGCCAGGAACTCCTGAGCTGTAATCTTGGCTGCACCATTAAGATATTGGTCTAGATACTATGTGCACCAATTACTACTCATCATGGCTGAGAAGAAAGGGCAGCTTTAAATTGTCTTACCACTCCTGTCACGCTTGAAGCTACAGGAACTGGCTCGTCCTGTAAATTAAAACAGTCTCATGGCTGCTACCAATTCTCTTTATGTTCCCTGGAGCCAAAGGATTCTGGAATTGTCGCCAGAATCAGGCCAAGTGTCTGCTTTCTCTTGTTTAGGAAGAAATATTCTAAATGTGCCTCATGTGAGCTAGCCACTTCAGAAATCTCCTCTGCTAAAAGTCACCATCATTGTCTGTAAAATGAAGACAATATCTGCTTCTTTCATTAGATTGCTGAAAGGATTAGTACATTACACTTCCAAATGACTCTGAGGATTCACAGAAGTCATAAATACTATCATCATGAGAAAGAGATTGACATTTTAGAAGAATTATAAATGAGATTAAAACAGATCTCCATATTCCATATGACCAAATTACTGGTTTAACTGTTTTCTCTGGCAAAGCCTTTTGATACAATTCTTGTACTTATGATTTTAGTATACAGAAAATATAGAGAAGTTGATTTCCTCAGGAAGTATGAGACTAACACTGAAAGGCCTTAATCACTTAAAAATGCCTTTACATGGATTCCTGTTACTTCACTCCTGTAACTCCTCAGAATCTTGCTACGACCAATAGCTTTTCTTAAAAAGAAGATACAGGGTTTTTTAAGAAGTTGGATGCTTTTTGTTTGATTGTGCTTTTGATTATTTCTACATCCATGCACATGTAACTTGGTTAGTCATGAGATTTCATAAACATATAGAAAGAATGTAACATACTTTCGGTAATTGTCCAAAACTATATTGCACATTAATAAAAGAACTTCAAACTGCACTTAAAAACCAAAACATTTATCATCTTAGGGGAAGAATTTCCTTTCTGTAAAGTATATTGGTGCTTTATATCTGCCCGTTGTATAAAGTAAGCAGTGCTTTGATTTCAGCAGTGGTGTCACTGGCATTACAGAAATACATTAATTGCATTTATACTTTTCAAAACCATCAGCATTTTAGACTTAAACTTGGTAAGTAATATGTGATTATTGTCTCCCTGTTCAGTAAATTAAGATTCAGTCCTGATCCCAGTGAAGTCAATGCAATGTCTTTGACTTGTACATGGTAATGTCCAAGGGCCTCATAGGAAGTGATGATCCATTTTTACAGATGTGTAAATGTATAAAAACATGTTTTCTGGCTTGTGAAGTTCTGGAAATGCAGCTCAATACAACTTGTTTCTAATGAAGTATGCCGCTAACATCCAGAAAAGAAAACACAGTGACAAGCTTCTAGGAGACCATAAGCAGCCACACAAAGGTAGTAAAGAAAAGAAATGACCACATAACAGCCGTTATAACAGCTGTTTTGAAATAGTTATGGAATAACATTGAAATTACTGTATTTATTTGGAAATTATAAAAATGTGTGCAAATGTATAAAATCTGATTTGTGTATCTTCGGTCAAGAAGTCTATGCAAACCAGGTTGATCTACAAAAAAAGAATAATCTTTAGTGGAATACACCTTTTCAATTTCAGTCATCCTGCCCTACCAGTGACAACCCATTACATGCTTTGAAATGCTTTCTCAGCCAAACAACATGAATCACTTTGCTATGTAATTTTTACTGGTACCAAAATGATAAACACTACCCATGTTAAATATTATCCAATATCTTAAGGGATAAGTACAGGACCATTCTGGAGATAATCACTGCTTCATTAGGTGGATTTAAATTTAAATATGATGTCAGCATTTTGTTTTAATAAATTCAGACACATACATTCCTTTTTAGTAAGTGCTCTAGATCTATTCTGAAACTGGAACTCCAGCATTCATTTTTATCAATTAACAATTAAAATATGACTGTGTGTTGCTCACTGTTCTAACTGTTTTTCAAATCTCAGTGGTATGACTTCCCTCAAGGTAAGCTGTATGGCTGTGCTGAATTGTGCCAACTATTCAACTAATAAAATTACAACAGTGGGTTACAAAAAGTTCTTCAGAGGCCATAAACTAAACAGAAATGTTGACTGGAAAAAAAAAAGAAAGGAAAAATATCTATGCCAAGTATGTTAATACTAAAAAAGAAAGCGGTGAATAAATTGATATTTATGCTAATATCTGCCAGGGCATAGTTTGGAAATCCAGACATTTATGAATGAGAACTAGAAAACACTCGTACAAAAAAGCTGGAGTATGTGGAGAGATCTATTGCATCATGCATAATCACACAAAAATATTTTAGCTTTAGGTATTGTGCTACACTCATTTCTATTTCAGAAAATAAAACTTTATTGAAGTATGCAAAATATTATCACAAATACAGTGGTACATTTGGGTTGCAATGATATGCAGGCATACAGACAAAAAGAACAGGAATGGATCACAAGCAGGGAATGCCAGTTTCCATGCTGGAATCAGATTCCTGCCAAACAATGAAGATCTCCATGGATTTTTTTTCTTCCTTTTTAAGAGCACAGTATGAGAGGGGTATTATGGGAATTCTTGAACCTACAAGCTAGAACTTGTGGCCACCATGTTGAAACCATATTCAAGTAGTTTCTAATTGGCAGTACTCTGTAGTGCCATTGGTACAAGGGGAACAAGTGGGAATATGCAGTAGCCCTAAACTTCCTACATAGAAAGTCCTTATTCTTAGCAATCCTTCCTTTCCAGGCATTTCTTTCTGAAAGACTAGCAACCCCAGTCTTTCACACCAGCCAAGAAACAGAGAGAATATGTTTTGTACTGTACTGCACACGTCCTGTTGCAACTAGTGAAATATAGATGCAAAATCTTCCAGGTGTATTTCCTGAGGCACAATCTGTCCAGATGGAGGAATGCACCTCTACACCCCTAACTGGTGTAAAGAAGTACTTTAGAAATACGATTTACTCCACAGCACGATTTCATTAAGTCAACCTGATAAAGGCTATTCCCTGTTTTTAAGATGAGACAACAGGACTGGCGAAGGACTAGGCAGTTAAATGAGGACTAAACTGACAAACACCAGGAACAGATTTAATGGAGTGAATAATGGGGCTTGAATCACCTGCTGTGAAGCTGGCAACTTACACTTACCCTGCCATTAACAGCCAAAACTGGACTTGTGGCACATATCCCTTCTTTTTCTGGAGCTACAGAACTACAAGGTCACCTTTATCAGATAACCAGAGACAGAGGTATGACCCACTCATTTTGAGGCTTCAACAAGCCTTGAGAAAAGTGCATTCACATTTTGGATGCTAACATTTCTGATTGCAAAACCCGTGCTATCTCAGGCCTTGCTATTGTTTACAGAAGTCAGGGGGTTCACAGAAATCTGTCATGGTTGCACTGCTAATCAAAATGAAAGAGAATAAGTAAACTCTTGAAAATATAGGAGAAAGAATCTAGAATTTCAAAATTAATTAATGCAAATGGAAAAGTATCTTCTGATGCTTTCTAAATTCAGTCAAGACTACTAACTGTAGCAAGAAATCAAAGCAGGGAAGGAAAGCAAGTACGACAGAGATCAAGAGTGTAGTTGAAGACAGCACCATCTGTTTTGTTAGCTATATACCAAAGGAAGATATTACCCTGGTAGCCGGAGAATCAAGAAGACAGAATAGGATTTAAAGAGGCATCCAGCTTGTGGATCATTCTGATGGGTACCCATTCTTCCATGGGTATAGATTTAGCCAAGTGCAGAATATACCTACCATAGCTGTGCAGCATTACTTCAGTCATGCTCAGAGATCTGTCTATGAAAGCATATCTAAATCCTACTGCTGCTAGATAATGAGATGGTTACAGATCTGAGACAACAGAGATGAGACTCACCAAGTGCTCACAGTAATAGCAAAATATATACAACTGTATTAACTTTACCCGTGATTTCACATGAATATCAAAAAGATTGACTCAAAATTATATCTTCAACTTTGACAATAGCTGGAACTTGGTGAGATATTTCAGCTAAGAGACATCAGGTACCACATACTTCAAATGTGATGCAATTTTCTGTTCGTTTTATTTCTTCTCTTGTAAGACCACCAATAGCTACAGAACAGCCATTCTTGTAATGAATATTGCATATGACTGTTTTCTTACAAATGAAAAGAAGAATATAACCTGCTGTTTCTTGATGGGACAAAATCTTTCCACGATGACCTCATGCTTTCTTTACCAGAATGATTATATTACACTACCAGATCATCATGCAATTCCAATTAAAGAGATGAACTGTTTTCTTCATCAGATGAATTTTAGAAGCAAATCAGCAGCATGCAAGGCCTGTTTCAACTGTGGAAAGACTTAAATATTCTGAAGACAGCCTTACTTTGAAAATGGATTCTTCTGCTATTCAAACTCTAAAAACTTAGCCCCCCATTCCAAGCCTAGATTTTAGCAATTTTTGCTTTATCTTTCCAAATTAAAAGGAACTAGAAATCTAAATCCTAAACCAAAGAACTGCAATAAAATCCATTTTTCCATTCACTAAAGATTGTGCTAAAACCTCTTGCTAGCTAAAGGGGCAAAGATGACTTTGAAACATTCTAGATCCACTAACGCTTTACAAAATACAATAAAATAAAGGAGTTTTAAAAATCAGATGCAGTAATAGAAATAAATAAATGGTATTGGATGTCAATCTTAGGGCAGAAGAGAAGTTAAAAGATATAAAAGATGGCCTCTTCTACCACATAGTTCTTATATTGTTCATAAAAGTGATAAAAGCACGGAGATAAGAAATCTTCAACTTCCAAAGACAACCTCTATCAAAAGGTTAAGGTTCTTTATTATGTTAATTGCTTAAAGCAAAAATCTATATATCTATACAAAGAAAAGGATAGTTAGGAAAATCAGTATTTTTCAAACTTGCTAAGTTAGCTAACTGCCATTCTAAACATGACACTAAACATGAAATTAAACATGAAAATAATTATCTTTCTGTGTTCTTCAGAAAACTAGTCTTTCTGATCAGTCAAACATCTGAAAGGATACTAAATTCACATGGTATGAAAAGATGCCTGAAGCCTCCAAATCGACATATTTGGGGGCCATTTGCACCTTTACTTTATCAAGTTCATTTTATTATAGGCAAACATTTCATTTCTTCAAGTAATCCATTAGTTTGGGATAGGTCCAAAGTAAATGTAGCAGAGTTCCTTCAGGGAGCATTTCTTCAACACAAGTCAGACAGTGATTTATTGCGTTGCAGAGGAATCTTTCAAGAGAAGATTTGAAAGCCTGATAGTTGGGTCCATTGAAAACTAGACCTGATGACACTCCAGAAAATATACTGCCCAACATCAAGGAAGATGACGACTGGCTAGGTCTTTCCCCGCTCTAATGTCTGTGAGCTGGCCAAGGGTATGTGATTGAACTTGAACTGAAATTTAATACATTCCCATTTATAGCAGAAAGGGTCTTGAAAACAAGACAGAGGCCAGACTATTCAGGAGGTATTTATAACAAAAGCACAGGTATGTAACTTCCTTAGGAAAGGTAATCCTGATAATTTTAGAATATAATTTCATCCTCACATTTGATACTTAAAGCCTAATTATACATTCAGCATGAAACAAATGTAATGATTACTGAACTAATCTTAAAGCTCAGTATAAAGAAATCCTCTAAAAAACCCAGCAGAATAAAGCAAAAAGCTTAAATAAACTCAACAAAATAAAAGACCCTTTTCTCCCAAAGACACTATTCAGCTAAATTGCTAATTTGCCACTATGTTCATGATCCCTGCAATGTATCTGAAGGGCTACCACCCTGCATAGTAATTCGTCCTATCATTTAATTCTAGCATTGAATGTGTTACTCTGGAACCACTGATGCTAGCCATTCAGATACATTGCAGGGTTCATGAAGATTCCATACTGTTAATGATCAGGCTTTGTTCTGTAAAATTCTACAATGGAAGAATAACAATCTAGTACAGAGAACTCACATTTCTTACTCATTTCCTCTCCCTACTTTCTACTAGTATACTTGTTTGCAGCACTTTGCCCCTTAGTTTGTCTGCTTTCTCTACATAAAAGTCCTCCAAAATTTTCAGGCCATAGGAAGATTTTGCATGGTAAAATGACTGTGACATTAGACTGAAGTCATACCAATGCACTATTCTCCTGGCCAGTTTGCTCTCCACTTAATTCTTTTTATCCAAAAGTTATTTAATTGCACCAAACATTCTGAACTCTCTAGCAACCCTTTTCTGACATAAGACAATAACATGCAACACTGAATGAATATATTTCAGGATACAGTTAAGTTCTTTAAAAGATCTGGCAACATCCTCCCTGTTGTAAATCAAACACAATGAGTCTTCTTTGCTTGGAATTTCTGAGAGCTGAGAGTTGTGCTCATCAAGTAATGATTTGGTCCATTTGGGAAGTACTCTCTCATCAGATACCCCTTCTTTTTCCTTCAGACCACCCACAGATTTCAGCACAGTTTTTTAAGCAACTTCTGGGCAACACCTTTTTGGTGTAGTGACAACTGCTGAGGTCATCACTGTACCTGACAAGTTACAGAGATTCATACCTAGCTATTTGCAAGCAAGAACAAAGGATGACTGATGCATACTTCAATTAAATATGTTGTGCAGGTGGAAATAAATGATAATAAACAATAGACTACAGTGTGTGGATATTACTATTAATCTATTGCTTCCCCTTTTTCAAATTTCAGACTGCATGATACTTAGGTCTGATGAAGTTGGAACAAAATAAAGAGGAATTAAAGCATTGTGTACAGTAACGTCACACATGCATCTCTATTCTAATTGCGTAGCCTGAACTGCCCACAGAAAGCCCCACACTGCTGGCAAACAGCCAAATTCAACAGATTTTTGCAGAGCCTGGACACACATGGTAGGTGAAGGTTACCCAGTTAAATAAACCTTGTTTAGATATATATCACAGTTACTTGGACCCAGAAAGGGACTGATATAATTAAAATGGAAATGGAAATACAGCATCCAGCTCCAAAGCTTGTAACTTGAAGTCCTTAGGTCACTCCTACCCAAACCCCAATAGGAAGGGAGAGGTGATGGAAGAGGATGCAGGAGGTTGACCTTGGTTAGGTAGGAGAATGGCACAGGGTTCAGGATAGCACAGTTGAGTAAGCCTGTAGAGAAGGGTAGAATTTAAGATATGTCCTCCCTTCATAGGCTGGCTAGGTCTATGTCTTTATTCACAGCTTGTTGGTTTTGTGAATCCCATTGTTAGATGCTTGATTCTTCCTAAGCTTTATTTAGGGTAACCTCAGCACTTAATTCAAGGATGAAGGGACTCTGTGAGTAAAAAGTAGGCATTAAAATCCTCTCTGTTGCATCACCCAAATCACGATTTGAATCTAACACTAAAGGAAAATGCAACAGGGAAAAGAAAATCTCAATACAGCACTTAAGGTATCATCAGTTAAGACACTGATTATAAATCAGTGTCCAGTAAACCTACGTATGAGAGCAAAGTCAAGATCTTAAGGTCTTGAGACAAATACAATCATTTTAAAAAGCAAATATTGCACTCCTGATGTTGCAATGATGTGACATGCATCCTCAGGCTCATTTAATGGAAGATCGCAACAATATATTCCATCATTTTTCCAATTTTATGGTTGGTAAGTAATTTTCATCTAGATGAAGTCTCAAGCTTTGCCCCCAAAAAACGCATAAAAGCATTTAACAGCTGAACTGGAAAGATGGCATAGGGTGGAAATGAGTACAGAGAAGGAAAGTTTTTTAAGTCAGCACTGCTATTGAAAGAAATGCCAAAAAACCCTATAACATTGGTGCTCCTTTGCAGAAAGAAACTCTGCCTAAAGCAATGAGGATTACACTCAGTTAAATTACTTCTATCTTTAAACCTACATCACCTTAGACAAATATTTCTCTCCAGATGTTTCTCTGATGGTCTAAAAATTGTCCAGCTTTTCAGAATAACTCCATTACCACGTTGTGAACTTACCAGGAGACTACAAAGGTATGCGATATCAAGACAAATCCTATTCTGCTGCTTAGGTGCAACTCCGCAAACATAATTTACTATTTCACTAACAAAATCAACCACTTCCTTTGGATTTTGTAGTCAGTGCTGGAAATAAACATTAATAGACTCTGCAATCACATAATTTGTCTCTTTCCTCTAAGCCAAGTATAATTTTCTTATTCTGGTCTGCAATAATTCAAAGGCTCAGAGATGTAAGGCCAGAAGTGACTATTAGATCACCGTGACTAACGCCTGTATACTTTCAGACTTCAAAACTTCTTACAGTCACCCTGTAACCGAGCCAAGTAAAGTATAAATGACATTTCCCAAAACTTTTAGAAAGACATCTACCCTTGGCTTGAAGATATTTAGAGATACACAATTTTGGTCATTTGTTCTTAAATTTCTAAAACTTTTAGTAGATCTTTTCCTATCTGAAATAATCTTTCTTTCTTTTCTCCCCACCCACCAATTTGTCTGCATCCAGTATTTTATTTCTGTGAAGGTTCTTTGCATATGCAAACTGAACAACATTTTAAGCAAGTTATTATTGTGGACAAGCCAACCACATTAAGTTGCCTAATTCCCAAAGTGACAATAATTATGTAGCTTTTATTTGAATCATTTCCATTTTTGCAATATTTGATTTAATGACTAAGCACCAAGATGGTATGTGATGTTCCAGCATATGTTTCAACCAAGAGCATACAGAGGAGTAATATCACATTTGTATTCTTATTCCTTTGTTTACAAACCAAGACCTGCACCACATTTTTTTTCCAGTTTTGCTTTGAGTGCTCATGTACAAACTATATCCCTACTTTAATAACCAGAATATTTCAAGGCTACTGTTCAACAATTATCTTCAGTTTCTGCCTCCTTAAGCCAAAGCTGACACTGAAACACAGAATCCTGGCTAGCATTTAGCCCAGTGTTCTCTCTTCCCTCTCTCTTAAGAATTTGTGTGAAAACATCAGAGATCAAACCAGGAAAACAATCTAGCTACACAGTAATCTTTTGATGTTGGCTTTCAGCTTGATTAGTATCCCAGTCTGGTAAATCATGCACCCTCAACATTGCTTTCACTGATATAACAGCAGATGAAGCCCACAGATGGGGACAATCTGCTGCACACGAAAGGTTCCTTTGTTAAGACATTTGTATTGCAGCATATATTTCCTAGTTCTCTCTACACCCTGCATTTCTTTCTTTTTCTTCTATGTGGTTGTCTTTACCTTTAGTTGTATTATCATTGTTTGCTGCTCTACAATATCATGACTCTGACAAATTATAATAGCATCCATTTTACACTCATTTCTATATTGCTAGCACAATTCCTAAGAAACTCTATTAAAAAGTTAATTCAGTGACAGCTCTCAGTTTATTGTAATTTCTGAAATTACTAGGCAGCCAGATTTGAATCTGTTTGTCAGGTACTTTATCTTTGCCATATATTCCCCCCTTTTTTTTCATTCAAATATCATAATTTGACAAATCAGAAGATTTACAAAGGTCTAGTCTATAAGTTCTATCAGATATCACTGTTAAACTTAGAATCTCCTCAAAACATGCAATCAGCCATTTTGAATTCATTGTTTTCCATCTAGACTGGTTGTCATTATATTTTTAACACCTTATTTAATTTTGCAAACAACAGTTTTAAAAAAATCAGCATTTCTATCTTCTAGAACTTATTCCAGCACCTAAATAAGATTTGTTTCATTTATTTCCTTGAAATAAATTATCTATGTGATTTGATAGGCTGCATCTCCAAAGATAATCAAGTAGCCTGCTTTAACAAGCTGCTTTTTTACCATTTAGCAGACAATTCTATAATTCTAGGCAATTTAGTCATTCATTTATTCTATTGCATATTCATCATGCTGGTAGTATTGCTCTTGTCATTATTTCAGATTACTATTACACAACACGTTAAAGAGATCCATTGACTCCACTGGGAACATTCACACAAAGTTACATATAAACTCATGGATAGCAACAAGGAAATTGTTTCTTAGTTCAGAATGCAAAATGATTCAATCAACCATCAGAGCAATAAATGGAAGCAAACAGGAATGGCAGTTCTCCCTTTTTTAAGATCTTTTAGCTCTTCAAATTTTTCAAATTAATTTAAAAATGTTACATTACAAATTAAGATCTCTGATTTTACCTTTTTCTCTGAAGGGGCTCCCACAAACTGTGTGTGTTATCACAGGGCAAAAGAATAGGCCTTAGAAAAACAACAGTAACACCAAGAGCATTTTTGCTATGGCTGCTGAATTTAACAATAAGATATTCGCTGATTCCAGTGGCAGTTGCATTAGGCTGTAGATGATCCCTACTCAGGATGCTCAAGGAGAACAGCACCAATTGTTTGATTTTATGGTTCCTTTTCTTTGTTTGCTCAGTCTGCTCACAGACTGTTTTCAATAGATGTACAGTATATATAACCAGAAATTCTATATAATGAGCATATAACTATATATGTGCACATAGTTTTTGTAATTATGATGAGGCTTATTTTTCTTTTGATCTACAAATGAGTGCGCTCAACTGATACTACTGTTAAACAGCTTTGGTAAAGCATAAACATAATATTTGAAGTAGGAGATTTAGCTAGTCATCCATTATGGAGGGAATGCTATCTTGGGCTATTTTATTCATATTCTACATCCTTCAGAAACACTGAATTACACTCTAATAATTCACCAGTAGTCACAGCTAATAATCAAGCACAAATATTCATTCTTCTTCATCTTGAATAGATTTTGAATCTACAGTCTGATCCCAACTAATTTCTGTGGACTCCAAGCCTCGTCCACATGCATTACACTAAAGGACAGGAGACATCATTGCCACCAGTGGTGGCCAGAGCAAGCAAGTATTTGCAGTCTTTCTAATCCATGTTAACTCCTGCTTAAGAGTTGATAGGAGTTTGGATGTGACAGTACTCCCAACTTAGTTAAAGCATTTTAAGTATTTATACATATTCCTCTCCAAGAAAGAGACCAAGAGATGATTTTAGCAACCTTTTCCCACAAAGATGAGTTTATTAGATTGATTACTGTTCAGTCTTATTTCAAAGTAGAAAAGCACTAGCCTATTCAAACTTTCCAGGTCTTCACCCAGGAAACAGAAAAAGAATCAGAGTGCTAAAACACAAAGCAGCAAAGGCTAGGAAAGTTCCCAAGCAAAATTTCAGATTTCTTTAAAATTTAATAATGAGAAAAGAAAATAGTTTTTGCTATCTTTTATTTACTTCCCATAAAATATCACCAATATACTTTTAGTCTGCTCTGTTTTGGAATATAGTGTATGGAGATCCACGTAGCCAGGCACACAGACAGAAGGTCCTACAGGGTCCTGAAGAGACCAGACTCCATACACTGTAATGTAGTGTAAAGGCCTCTGCCTTGACTTGACACATCTTGAACTATGCCTCTGATGCAACAGATGTGGGAGTTCCTTTCAACTAAGTTCGGGGGCCCTCTGGACCTTAGTCACTTGATGACATAATTTTCAGTCAGATAGAATAAATAGTAACAACAAACAAAATTATCATCTATTTAGGAAAAGTTCTGTCTCAAAATTGGCTCAAAGCAATCAGTAAAAATAACCAGTCAGATCACACAAAATTGAGTGCGTACTAACTGTCCAGAGCCAAATTTAATTAAGACTGGTTAAATTTTGCAAAAGCTTTCCACTTTACAGTGTTTGACACAAGTATTTAGAATGTGTACAACAATACATACAACTGCTGACTGTCAGAGGCCTAAGTGCCCTCAGTGAATTACTCAGTTTATGGCTGTGAGAACTTGTCTACAGTGACAAATGGTTTCTGTAAACATTTGTTGTGTTTCTTGGAAAAATTCCAATTTTGTTTTGTCCCTGTTGATATTTGCCTGCTACGAGTAGAACTGGCTGAAATAATTTTGCATGTACATGCATTTGTACGCTTGTATTTGACACAGCTCATTAGAATACACAGCATTTCTAGCAGAAGTTGTTTACAATTGCAGAATACTCTCAAATGTGGCATTTGATGGTACTTAGCATCAATGAAATAATAAACGTACACAGGAAGAACAAATAGGTACAACTAAATGAACTCATATTGCTCTCATTTTTAAAGTAATTATTGTTAAACTTTGTTGAGCATGATGGCTATTCAAATACCAGTGTGACAGGTTCCTTCAAATGCTTGACATAAATGAGTGGATAGCACAAATGAATGCACTCCTGCAACCTTCCTCCCTCATACCTAGAACAATGCAGCCCATTTAGCTGTAAATGCTCCTTGGGTAACTTGTATCCAGCACAACCCCTAACGTGCCGTAAATCTAGTAATACATGACTGATTACTCACCTCATCAACCTGAGGATCTTGAGCCTGAGCAGCATTGGGCACTGGGGAATCACAGTCGGGGCTATAATGTTCACAATAGTCATATGCAGCTCTGGGGTCAGCTATAATCAACAGCTGCTGGATCTCACCCTGCAGAAAAGCATATGCAGATTAAATAACAAAAATGACAGTTGTCTACATGTCATCAGAAATACAGAGTTTTCATTCAGAAAACAAAATTAGGCATGTAATACTTAGAAATTACATTAACATTTGTGGTTATAAATAACGTATCTACTTAATGCCGCTGCTATTCTGAAAAACATCTTCATTATTGTTCACATGGCAAAACAATGCAAATAAATACCAAACAGACTGGGTGAAAAATTCTGGCTTAAAATGCTGTCTGGTTTGGAGAGGAGAGGGTGGGAAGGTGTAACTCCTGCTCTGTCATTTTCATGCTGTTTGTTTACTTCTTCTCTGGGAACCAGTCTAAATTCCTAAGATTTAATTCAGGGCACTTCCTATTACCAGCATGCAGCTCAGCATGCAAGTGATCAACAGTCTAATTCTGAGAGTTTGCATCACATCTGTAGTCTCAAAGAAGGGAGAAAATACAATAAAATAAAAAAGGCTATTAGACAGTTATTGGAATAAAAAATAATTAAGTAAGCACCATGTAAATACACACTATAGAATATGTTCAAATAAAAATTTTAACAGCTAACTGCTGTTATTTTCATCTCCATTCCCATATATCATGTGTAGAAATAACATCACAGTAAAGAGACCCACTATTATGGATAATAAAAATGGCTCTGCTGAGATTCCCTTCAGAGACTTTGTATGTTTATCACATTCCACGGAAAGCTGTCTGGTATCCAGTACATTTCTTAACATAGTAGTACCATTTAAACAGCGTTAGGTAAATTCCTGCCAACATTTCCACTATAAATTTTCTCATTCAGGAGCTTCTTATGCTGCCTTAAAAATAAGGTTGTTGAAAATTGGCACATGTTCTTGGTCAAAACCCATTAACTTCAATCTCTCACTATTTCCCCAGAAGGGGAGATTTTAAAGCTTTTATTTAATTCTAAAGTAATTTTATTTTGTTTTGACCAAAAATGGGGTGGAAAAAAAACTTTGTCAGTATACCTGTGCATGTTTTGACTTTAAAGAGAAAATATTTACTGATGGAAATATACAGCTGGGAAAATTCACAACTATATCAATATTTCCAAATTTTTTTTATATCTTAACAGTAGCCTTTAACAAATTAACAAAAATGAAGAATATTTTAGAATAGTAAAGAATAATTTGTAATGCTCTTTCCTTTCAAAAAGAAAACTCACAGAAAGAAGCAAAAACTCCTTAAACTGAAAAAAAAATCAAGCAACTTCCTGCAATTTTCCTAGTTCTACAAGATTTTTTTAATAATTTATTTAATGTAAAATATGAAATATTTAGTTTCTAAACACATAATGGCTATCCATTATAAATCTGTTTTTTATAATACTCTCAACTCATGTTACTTTATAGACTCATGTGTGTCTCAGAATAATTTAGAGATGGAATATTTTTTTTTTAGGCTTCCAGAAATACTGGAAGTTCCCCTGCCAGTGGTTCTGGAATGTCTCTTTTATTTTCCTTAGCTCACTAATACTTCCTGATTTGGACATCTTCCTACAAAACCTGCTATACGTACAAAGAAATTCCCCCTTTGATTCCTTACATGACTCCCTCAAGAGTTTGAGTGCTTTGAGAGGTTTTGTGCAGTCATTGTCAGCCTGGGCTATGCATGCCGCATCTCCAGCAAAGTGTTTCCAAAGTGCTCTGCCCTTCCTCTTTCAACAGCCAAATTAAGTGAAGCAGAGGAATAAGTTGGAGAGAATTAGCAACTGTAAGACAAAAGAGGTAACTCTTTTGGGGCGACCATTAGAATTAGATGTGTAGAAGCCCTGTCCTTACCCTGATGAGCTCAGGTTATTGTCTTGCTCTATGCCCCTGAACATACATGGGCTTTGGAGATGCCCAGAGAGATCATATATACAGCATGCCAGCTAGTGTGAGTAATGGCAGAACTGCTTCTGAAACTACTGCTATTTAGTATGATATGCTAAGAGATCCCAGGTGGGCCAGTATTCTGGAGTTTGCTTTGTGCTGATCTTGAATGTCATGGAATTTTGGCACTAGGTTTTGTCGGATTCTGTGTTTGCAAGAAGCACTCAGCATGCTGTTACCACTTGGCTTAGATGTCCCTAAATTGGTTAAAGCTGTTCCTGATCCATTGACTGTACTTCCCAGCCCCGCCTGTCTGCCTGTCATGGGTCCACAAAGAGAGAAGCCCTCAGAAGTCTTGCACAGTCTAGAGAAATTGCTACTCATGGCTATTCATGAACGAGAAGTTTACTGAGGAACTGATTGATTCTACATTTGGCCTCTCAAATGTTAATTTTCCTCTTTTTCCTTCAACATCTGCTATAAAAATATTTCCAGTAAATTATTGTTTTTCTTTTTCTATTTTTTATTTTTATTTTTCTGTCTTTGCTAATTAAATGGCTTCAAGCATTTGTATGTGATGTATTGGCAATGCTCTTTCACTGTTCAGTGAAAAGCTTTCATTTCAGATCAGGTCAATCATCTCAGCACATGAAATTCCACATATTATTGTGGATTTCATTATTGTGGTTTAGTTATTGTTGGTATTTGTTGGACAAATCTACACTCTTTCTCTTTGAGAATTTTTCACAGAACAATTTCAGTCTTCACAAACACATTTTTCTTATTTTAACTGCTTGACTTTGTGAGACTGAAATAGAATCATATAAAGTTATTTGTGAATAAACTACAAATACTTAATCTGGCAACATTTCCTGACCTGGAGCCATAAATAAAGCACTTAATGATATACCCGTACAAGTCCCAAGAACTTTAAATGAAAACATGGATAAGAGAGTCATGGGCTACTAAAAATTCTAACAGTGGTCTCTAAAACAACACTGAGGTATCTAAACAAATATGCCTATGTGCATAATGTTATCCTTATATGAAAATTGCAGGAAAAAAGGAAGTATCACAGGACAGAGTGATGAAAGGAAGAGAGAGAGAACAAAGATGGGGAAGGAGACAGGAGAATATAATTTACAAATACACTGAGCATTCTTGAAGTACTCTAAAAAGTACATAGAGGGGAAAAAAAAAGCACAAAAGGCCTCTATCTATATAGATAAGTTCTATTTCCTTCCCTGTGAAATGGTCATGACCACCTTTGTTGGGAAAGACTGCTCAGGCAATTTCAGAAATTTAATAGATGATATATAGCATGCTACACAAGACAAATGTTTGATATCTCTGCTGAGCCAGCCTTCCACCAAGTCAGAGATAAGTGGGGTGACAGTAGAAGGCAGAGGCAAAGAACTTGGAGTGAGGAATCAGATATACACAGCCACTTTTTCATCTTATTACTTGTAACAATGTGCATGCTTAACTTGTCCCCAAAAGTGCTAAAAGTCTATTTAGCACTTATGAAGAAAAAATATGCTGCCTTCTAACAATTTTTTATCCTGGATAACACTTAGTACAATGAATTTAAACAGTGTGTATCAGATATTTAACATTACTGGCATGTTAAAGATGAGAAAGCTGAGAGCTAGGTCTCTGCCTTAGTTGCCCAGAGGTGAAGGGGAACATCCAGCAAAGTATTCAAGCATACCTAACATTAAGCACACAAGTGCTGCTTGCAAGTGAAACAGGTCAATTTGTAGTCATAATATTTAGTTTGGATCATATATACTTTACTGAAATAGACACTAAGTTGTCAAAGCCAACACATAGCTCACAAAGTCAATGCATAGTTGAGTAATTCATCTCTATATGGGATAAAAACAGTTAAAGTCTATGAAGATTTTAATTCCTCTCTATTTTGGGAATGCACTTATAATTAAAATCAGAGGCTTCAGAATCAGCTTCACAGTTATAAGAAAAAAGCAGCCTGAGAATCATAAAATATTTTGCCCACCTGTTATGCCTAGCATGAAAACATGGCACAGAAAGTTTACCTTTGTAGCACTGTCCGAAAAAGATACTCTACCAAATAAGCTATTCTTTGCAGAATCCTCCAAGACTATTAAAAGAAGTTAATCAGATCTCAAGAAACATTTGCTTCTTTGTGGCACGCCACAGCAAATTTGGAGAACCAGGCTATAGAGCTACGACAATATGCTCAAATCAGCTGAATGCCTGCCTGCTGGAACAGCTGCAGAGACATTCACTCAAATTAACTGTTCTACAACAAGAAACAGCCCAGCTAAGAATGAGATGTGTGTGGTGAATTCAGTAATAGAAAATTCCTCTGTGAAATTCACAGACACTTCACAGTGACATTCTAGAATAAAAGAGTTTATATGTACACTTCCAGTATTTGCTGACACACTTCACTAAGTACTAATACACAAGATGGGGTATCTATGCTGAAAACATAGCCTCTTGATGGGAAACAGTTTGCAATGCTTTAAAAAAACAGCGTTGACTAACAAAAAAAGAAAACAGAGACCCAATTTGCAGGAAAGCAGTAGACTACTAAGCTCTCTTTCCAATTTTACTGACTTTCTCTTGATGAAATTATTGCTTTAGTTAGCCTCATGGTAATAATTGCTATATTTGATTCCACCTTTTTAGAGCCTTTCTTAGATTCCACAGCAGAAATCTGAGTAAGGAAAATCTCCAGTTAAATATGGTGTCAGATTTTCTCAGTGATGTAAATCATTGAGGGCCCAAGAAGTAAAGAATGAATTATTTTATCATTATAAGCAATACATATCAATGGCTGCTTATTATCTTAATCGAGACTTCATAAAAAGTCTTGATATTATCTCTCTTCTTGAAACATTCTCTTTTTCTTTTAACTATGTAATCTTACTAATTCTTTCTAAATATGGTGCATTAGAGAAGTACAACAATAAAGTAGTCCATTTATAGTCTATTTATCAGCCAAAAAGTTTGTATCAAGTGGTGTCCCTCAAGGGTCTGTGCTGGGACCGGTACTGTTTAACATTTTTATCAATGACATAGACAGAGGGATT
>JAOXNO010000004.1:12620645-12646366 GCA_028565335.1 Limnodromus scolopaceus | reverse complement strand
GCAGGTTTAGATTGGATATTAGGAATAAGTTCTTTACAGTGAGGGTGGTGGAGCACTGGAACAGGTTGCCCAGGGAGATGGTTGAGGCCCCTTCCCTGAAGACATTCAAGGTGAGGCTCGACGAGGCCCTGGGCAACCTGGTCTAGTTGGGGGTGTCAGACTAGATGACCTTTGAAGGTCCCTTCCGGCCCAGATGATTCTATGATAAAAGATCTCTCTACTATCACCTGCCAGCATTGTTAAAAAGGTAAAAGTATGAATTCTTACAAGACTGCAAAGGCACTATATGAAGGAATCAGTGCTCAAATTGCTGTTTTTTCTGGTAGTTAAAATTTTAAGGTCTAGTTCCCTAGTTCTACAAGAACCTCAGACAGTTCAGTTCTAGAGACAGATTTTTGGAATATCTCTTTCACAAGAATCTTAATAAAACAATAACCCTGCCAGGTGAAAGTGACCTTTGTCCAGGGAATACCAGGTAAGCATTACTTGAGAAGCTCTGCAGAACCCTCTCCACAGAAGAAAACTTCACAAATTAATCAAAGCATTTAAAGAAAAATAAATTTCAAAGAGCAAGTGATCTTAGTAGTTGCAGAACTAGGACGCTATATAACAATGTGACTGGACCAGAGTTGAGAACTCAAGTTGTAGTTTCTTATTGTAAAATAATGAGATTTTCTAGAATGATTTCATCAGGAGAAAGCTTATTGTTCTTCTTCCAGCTTGAAAAAAAATAATGAAAAATAATGCAGCAATTACTTAAATGTCTAATTTATATATTAGAGGTTCAGAAAGACTTTCCACAACTAGAATGGGAGGAATAGTATTAGAAAAATACTATCCTTCTGATTCATATTCTGGATAAAATGAGCACCTTTTATGTGTTTGTAAGGATAATTAGATTTTAAAGATGACTATCTAAATGGTGATAAAAGCCCAACAAAACCAGTAGTAGGCGCTACACCAACTCAGGAGAACACAATCAGTACCTTTCATTTTCACAGGATGGCTAAAGCCTAAGAATTCCAGAGTGGACTCTTCAGTAAATCAGCAGAAACCCTAACCTGTTTGTATGTGCCAACTTTCTCTAATTAGTTATGTGACAGTACAACCATAGACTCCAAAGAACAAAAGTCTAGACAGTCTGGATATTATTACTATAGGATTTAGAGAGACCTGCTGCAGAATTAATTTAATCTTCCTGCAAAGATTTGAGGGACTGAAGAATTCCAGGGGCCTTTGATATAATATTCCATATCCCAGGCCCATTGCATAATATAGCTAGAGAAAGATATTTAAAGCCTGCCAGACTTAACCACTGTAAAAGCAATAAATTGTGAAAGCAGAATTCTGTACAGGTCAAAGTTTCCATAGCTATCAATGTCTTGATCCTTTGAAATTCCATGGTTATAGTAGTATTTATTCAGCTTGGTTAAGGAATAGGTTGATAGACAAATTATAATTTTTAACCTTCAAAACAAGATTGCTCACAGGCCAAAGTCCACTGCAATTCTTGGCTGAGAAATTAGATTTTATTACAATGCCTGCATGTGTACATAACCCACACATGCAGACACACACACACGTGACCAAGGACATGCTATTCTCTTGACAAAAGACCTGCAAATCTGTTATATTGTCACTTATCTTTGAAGTCTCACTTACAGCTGTTCTTTAAAACTTGAATGTTTTACACACAATATTAAATGCGATCATAATAAATCCTATCAGCAAAATTTGCTGGAGCTGAGGTAACAGGCAGCATTTTTAAGCCCAGGTGTTACTTTTAAATGTAATTACAAATAGTTTAGTTAAATGACCATTCCTTTGTTTCTTGGGAATATTCCTTGAAAGTGAACTTGAACTCCAACAAATTACCAGTTTTGCTTTTTTTTTTCTCCTCACTTCCTGCTTCCAAAAATAACAGGGAAAACAGAATTATTAACTTTTTTTCATCAAGCATAAGGTTGGAAATATTATAAAAAAAGAAAAAACACAAAACATTTTTTTCAGATAAAAAAGAGACAAACCAAAACAACCTAAATAGACAGCTTTTATAAAAAATGCTGGTTTTTTATTAGATGCCTCTGAAATAGAAAACTTGTTTGCTTTGCTTTTATTTTTCTTATTTCTTTTTTTCCTCCCAGTGCTGGAAGTTGGCCACTTCTCTGGTGTTGATAGGTAAAAGATTGCTTCTAAATATTTTTGCCTGGAACCTAGTGCATTTTTTTGGTTTCTGTCCCATTTACATTAAACATTATTTTCTAGTCTGACTGACACTAAACATTTAGTGGATCACTAGCAATTACTAAAGGTGATGTATAATGGGAACAATTTTGGCTACATGGCTACATCTGCATTAGCTAGTAGTGCAGCTCAACAGGACAGTATGAAACAGAGGATACTGATGACACATCATTCACACTTCATGTCTTTGTGGGAATTTTACTTTGGGCTAGCTTCCCTATTCTACTTTAGCTGTACAGCAATTTTGGTTACTCAGTAAAAGCTTGACCCATTCTGCTACTGCTACTTTCTCCATGGAGTATGCAAACAAATGAATGGCCATTCTGCACTTGCACACTTGGACTTCTCATGCTTATAGAGATATGTGAGGGATGGTTACTCATCTGAAGGGATCTGTAAGTTAAATCATACTGCTGTCAAAGTACCATCACTATCTTCAGCTGCTCACTCAGGCTATTTAAAGGAATTCTATGTTGTATATGCGTATGAATGCTTTTTTTCATGAACACAGGTTAAAGCCTAGCATCAAAATCTAAACCCTTTATTAACAAGGATTACTGCAATGATTTAATCTCATAAACTGTGTGGAGTTAAAGCTTTCATTGGCTTTAAATGAGAGTCTTATATACCTCAGGTTTTGTCTTGTTACACTCATTTACAGCACAGTGCCTAAAAATCGTTGTATTGGTCTGACATGGTGGGAGTTTTGAAGGAAGAAGTCTCTATATAGAAATATCTACATAAAGTTATCTGTCAGTTATTAACTTATTATAAAATGCTTATTATAAAAAACTGTTGTATTGTTCACACCAACAGTACTAAATGAGGAGTGACAAATCCTTAAAACTGGCAAAGAATAAAAAGATCCCTGCCATCTATCAAACATTTAAGCTACAAACATATTTCAATGGATACAATTCAAAATTCTTTTACTAGGTGCCATGTACCAGCACCTGACTAATTTTTTTTTTTATTTTATTTTTGTACGCTATTGTAGGATTTCTCTTCTTTGCAGCAAGCACTTACAAACCAGCCTTTCTTGCACCACGTATGTGAAAACACAGAAGAGATTAATTTCAAATGACACATGTAAAAGTTTGAGGTATACTGTATTAGTCCTTCATAAACAACCATTTACAGATTAGTCCAACTGATCTAAATAGATCCACTTCAGTGAGCAAGTTCTTAGCAGTGTAAATGAAGGTCTCATAATTTGGCGGTTCCTAATAATACAGTTTCTAGACAGCATAATTTTATTATTTTAAGACATAGTTACTGTTTATAATTTGCTTCTCAAGTATTTGTATGAGTCTGATGTTTAATACTTGCTTGTATTCAGTATCTTGTTTGTGACATTGTATTGATTTCCATATTAATTGAGCATGATATCATAAAATCTCAGATTAGCACTTACATTCATGAATGAGCATCAGGCAACTCCAAGTAAGAATTTCCGAATATAAAACACACAACCACCCCCCAACATATGGAAAATACTTAAGATAATTTTTTTCTTGCTTTTAAAGCTAAAACAGAAGATCTTTCTGAGCGCGCTACTAAAAATGCCTCTTAGCTTTAGCACCAGTGGGTAAACTTACCAAGGAATATTATGTTGTTGAATATACAAAAATAACAAATTAGTTAGTCATTTATCATGCTCTTAGGACACTAATCAGCCCTTTCCTTCCTTCAGCGGTGATCTACCTGATCTCTGGGTAGCCAGTACACTTACTTACTCAGAAATTACTGATCAGCAGCATAGGAAATTTACATCAGAACAGTAATGTCAAACTGATTAAAATGTATGCATTTAAAATTTCCCAGTATAGTATAACATATTGCTGTGTTAGCAATAGTCAGATTGCCAGAATTAAAACAAAGGTTGGGGAACTGTCAAAAAACCAGAAATTAATATTAGGAACAGAAAAAAGAAAAGGTACTACCCAAGAATTTAATTTAATTACTTTTTTTTTTATTGCCAATTTAAAATAACACCGTTAGAAACAAAGAAGACTATTTGATTCACTGTGACGTAGCACTGTTTTAAATTAAGTGTGAAATATTCCTCATAGGAGTAATATTTGTTTGGAGGATTCTAAATGAATGGTTCATGCAAATATGTTAGAGCAATACAACTGAAGAAGTAATTCTTTTTTCCAAAGATGCAACCAATTGTCAGAAGGTCAGGATAATGTCATGTAATAATATCTATTTCTGACTCATGTATGTATGCAATAATTCATAGAGGTTTAGATGTACTCTCTAAGGGAACAGGAACATATGATATATCTAATTGCTTACAGCACTGACTCTGACAGTGCCGAACTCTGCTTTCAATGGCAGTGAATTACATGAATGATGCCACTGGTTTTTGTACAGTTGTGTTCTGCTGGATGAATGGGTTCAGGACCAGAAGAAACCCTGGCTTCTCCAACTAGTAGATCACCGAAGCCTAACACTTCATTATATTTATCTACAGGTTCATCATTTCCACATTTTGAATTTCCATTCAGTTTGAGGAGATTGAAGAGTGCTCCACAGTTCCTGTGATCAAATCATTCACTTACTGTGACCGAAAACCTCATTATTACTCAAGTTGAAACAGCCTTTGTGATGCATGCATACAATATACTGTGAATTCCAACAGGTAGGTATTCCAACACTTAGGTATTTCTTTTTATGTGCTTCCTACATGTAAGCTAATAAAGGCACCAAATGTTATATGGAAAGCCTGTCTTATACAGTTTTAAGTCTTAAACATTTAAATCTAATGTTATGGCTAAATAAGTTCATTTCTGGAATTTTCTGCACATAGAATAAGACACATTGTGTTACGTGTTTCTTCAATGTCTGTTGCGGTCTCACAATACAGCAGGGTTCACAACACAGAAATACTACCAAGGAGAGCCACGGAACCACCAAACATCATTCTGTGCTACCAGGAATAACATAAACAGAACATTTAAGAGGCAACCAGGAGACTTTCAAGCAGGAGACAAATTTCAGGGAACAGCCCCAAACTTTAGAAATTGTACCAGCAGTAGCTAAAGGAAGGATAAAGTCTTGTTAATGAAACAAAAAGGATGCTGTTTAGAGAGTAGAAAAACATGAGAAACTCAAAAAGAACTAGATTGTGTTTTGCTGGGCCAGACTTTGAAGGACACTTCATTAAAACCTTATATGACACAGTACTTTGTTTAAACTTTTGGGGACATTCTAATTGCCTGTTTCCAACATGCACATTTCTAGCTAAAGATTCAAATAACTGAACATAGATACATTTATATGTACCCATGGTGGTTGTACAGTAAAAGAGAACGCAGAAACCTACCCCCAAAGCAAAGACTGTAAACTTCTAATTTAGATAAGAGACTTCAGACTAAAAATAAACCTCCAGCAATTACAAAAACAGCTTTAAAAGAAAGTAACTGATTTTTCTGACTAAAGCAAGAGAAAAGGGGTGCAATCAGTTAAGTAAGGAAACCTAATTCCTGAAGTAATACTGAAATGTACAAAGATGTTACAAATGGTAGAAACGTTGCTGTTCTCAGTGCTGAATGTTAAGATTCATCCTGTAAACTGACCTTACACACAGCTGCATGATTTCTTTGTGTGTCCAAAGGAGGGCAACAAAGCGAAGGGTCTAGAGAACATGCCTTATGAAGAGTGGCTGAGGGAACTGGGGTTGTTTAGTCTGGAGAAAAGGAGGCTGAGGGGAGACCTTATCACTCTCTACAACTACTTGAAAGGAGCTTGTAGGGAGATGGGGGTCTGTCTCAGGAAAATAACAAGTGATAGTACAAGAGGAAATGGCCTCAAGTTGTGCCAGGGGGGGTTTAGATTGGATATTAGTAAAAATTTCTTCACCAAAAGGGTTGTCAAACAGTAGAACAGGCTGCCCATGGAAGTGGTGGAGTCACTATCCCTGAAGGTATTTAAAAGATGCATAGATGTGGTGCTGAGGGACACGGTTTAGTGGTGGACTTGGCAATGTTAGGTTAACAGTTGGACTCAATGATCTTGAACGTTCTTTCCAACCTAAATGATTCTATACTATGATTCTTTTGTGAGTCCAAAGCCATATTTCTTCTTAGTGGGTCTCAGCTGGAATTGAAGAAGTGACTTGCCATGTCAATGAAGGAGATTTTAGGAAAAAAATTGTCAGACAATCACTAGCTTCCTTTTTTATCCTTCAACACATGACAAAAATCCTCAGAGAAAAGTATTTTTATTTACATCATTGTAGCAAATTCTGTTAAAGTTATATCCTCATGTCTGTGTTTGACTTTATTAAAAATGTACGGTTATTTTGGGGGTTTCTTCAGTTAACCTGCTAATTCTGAATTTTAAGTATCCGTTTCAATTTACTAAGTATGTCTTCATCCAACCTTACTGACTCTTCCAACAGTTGCTAACCAGAAAATAGTTGCATTCTTTCACATCCCTTCCTATCTCTTCTTCTTCTGTAGGGCTTGAAAGAGGGGAGGGAATTGTATATACAAGTGCAAAAGGTATGGATGGAGGAAACCATCACTGAGAAGGAACTGCTAGAGCAGGGATTATTTTGCCTTAAAATAGTTACTCTTTGTCATGACTCGAAGTTTCATCTTTCTTTCTGAGTGGCTAATAACCTTTGTGACAGATGAATGACATAGCAGGAAATTTTTAGAACTATCATTTGTTTATCCCTTAGATAGCTTATGAGCCTTCTGTATTCCCATGGGAATAGTCTTAATCTCTCTTTAAGAAGATTTTTTGGAGGATTTAATATTTAAAACTGTTTAAAATATAGAGGAAAGATATAATATCATTATAGTTAACAACTTCAGAGATGAAAGGATCTTGGCATGCTTATCTTCTATTCAACATGTTACTTAATGCAAACAACTAAAACAAGTATCTCACTTGATGCACATATCATCAACCACTGTACTTATTTTCAAACAGCTATGTTTCAAACACCAGTGTTTAGTTACTGTGCACTTCCCTCCTTGACACCTTTTAAAATGGTTACAAACTTTGCAACAAGTCAGGGCCTGTTGCCTTAGTTTCTATTAGAATCTAAAACTCTAATAAAATATCAGTTTATCTACTTTTATTGCATTTTTTGCTGAATTCTTTTTACTTATGTATACTAACATTGCACATATTTTGAAAATTTATTGCCAAATGCACATACTGTGGGACTTGGTTTCTGACCTAAGAAAGAAATACAAATGAAAATAATTATCCCCTGTGCAGACCAAAAATCCTTGTCCCACCCCAGGTAAGGCACCTGTGGAATTCATCTTCGAAAGGAAAATAATGTCCCTCAGATGATCAAACTCTGTTGGGGACTACAGGTAAATTAGGTTGTGAATACCAAACATATCCTACTGGTTGACCCATTAAATCATCCCAGAAATTTCCCCATTCAAAAGTTGCATGTTTCATCATGTCTGTGGAAATGAAAGACAACAATGCCACAGTGTTACACTCAAAATTAATATTTCCTCTCTTGATACCTATGCAGTTTCTCAAGCATATGCTCTGCTTAAAGCTTGGATCACAGCTCTGGACCTCTATGGAGCACAATTGTTCTGTATATAAAGTAAGTTAACTACTGATCTGTATTTTCTTATTTTTCAGTTTAAATTTAAATTTGCGAGTTTTGACTGTTGTATAACAATATTATAAAAGAAACTCAATGGTGTAGGTTTAGAGAAGCTTCATTATTAGCCCGTAAAAATAATCGTTGACATAAGGACTCTACCTATAAAGGCCTCATGATTGGCAGTCACATACTACCTTAGAGCATTTTACCCTTCCTATATGTACTTCTTGGCTAGTAAATGATGGAAACATATATGTCCTTCTTGCCAAAGTGTGTTCCAGTTACTGGAAAGAGTAATAAGTGGGATAAACAATATAAGGGATTCATATTACACAGAAAACTTTCCAGGTCCTTCTCCCCTCTCTCAAATACTGTTAATATGCATAGATATCTGTAAATATTTGAGAGAGACAGAACTAAAATGATTCAGTATCATACTACTCAACTTTCGCAGGTTAATTCTCCTAAATATCTCAGATATCTCAATATTAGGCAGAAAGACAAAAAAAGCAAGCTCCTTCTAGACACAACATGATCTAAAGAACTGAAAAATGCATCATACCTTCCAACAATAGAGACATTTCCCTGCTTTACTTCTCTCTTATTTCAGTCTATCCTAACAGGTTCTATAAATCAAAGTTTCTAAGTTATACCAGCTTTTGCACTAAAAAATTTATTCTCATTTGCATTATATATTTCACTAAACATAAAATCACTCAATTCAATTTGTTTAGTATTGATTTTTACCTCAAAAACTTCTTCATCCAGAATCCTGGTTCCAAAGACAGTGATGCCATTGGTGTCCACAACTGCTTTGTCACTTCTTTCAAGTGGTTTTGTAGTTTTTTTGTTACAGTCAACAATCATTGTAACAGTTTTTTTCTCCACACTAATAGCTACTCGATGCCACCTATTAAAAAAACCATAATGCTACTGTAATTTAGGTTTCTAAAACTAGTTCATTGTGTTCTTATCGAGACAGTTTACTGCAGATTGTGCACCAATCAAGTCACAGATAAAATTTTAAATGTCACCATTTATTTCCTTCTTTCATACATACACAAATGTACACAATGCTTTGTCTATTCACTATATAACTTCTGTCCCTTAGTACAAAGGATCCATAGCCCATCGTGTATATCCTATATAAGATGAAGTTCAAGCTGACCTCTGAATCTTTATCCAGAGAACATCAGTAAACTCAAATTAAAAGGGAGTGCATTGTTTACTGTTACTGTTCTGTTCAATCTAATTTTAGTAGTCTAATAAAATCAATTTAATTTTATTAGATTGAACAATCTGACAGCAGATTTTATTTTTACGAATGTTTGATTTTCGAAATTACTTAAGGAATTACTTGTGCAAATATATTTAATCCAACAATTTATTCTTTGCTATTTATTTTTTACTATTGGTTCTCAGTGATCACTCACCAAAATCTTGCCATGTTCTTTCGCTTATTCGAATGTATCCCATAGCTATAGAGATTTTTCAATGGACAACAGTTCCAACATAGATGCTTTTCCAGATACATATACTTAAAAATGCTTGCCAATATTCCTGCAACAATAGCTTTGCCTACATAAATATTCACCAAAAAGTGAATGAAGTGATTCAGAATACTGACACACGATTTCATTTTAAAGACATTTGAGAATAAAGTTTTGTACAATTTGCCCAACTGTACTATGTTCTTTGTGAGACTTTATTATCAGGACAGACCACGTTAATTTAGTGAACCTTTCTGTTATGACAACTTAAATATCTAAGACCAAGTGCAAGCATCTCTGTAATCTAACACAGAGCAAAACATCAAAGAATCTTTGACAGACCAGGGCAAAAAGTGTCAAAGTATGTCATATTAGTGTCTGGTAAGAGGAAGGATGGAATCAAATTATTTTAGTTGGCATTTGTGGCACTAAGGTTGTCTAAATCAGAGAGACAGCTTAGATCATTGTTACAATGAGCCTCTGTATATCAAAAGGAACACCTCAAAGCTAATGGAATCTGACTGCTAAACAGTATCACTGAGCCAGAACTCTAATTCCATGTTTTCTCTGGAACGCAGTTGAACATTATCATTATAAAAGCAAACTGTCCATGCATCCTCAAGCACATTACACTGTTTACACTTTTAAAATATATCTCATTTTGAGATGGAGATTGTTGTCCTAGATCCTTCATAAAATAGCTGAGTCAGAAGAAAATTGTCGGTCTATCTTTTGAAAGCATGTAGAAGTTGAAAGCATGAAAACATAGCTCACAGTGGCTAGGATTGGCTCCAGTTGATTTAGAAGTTGTATAGTCTCACTGCAGGAAATTGTACCAAAACAAGTTCCTTGTGATTTCTTCATTTTTATCAGTTTCTAAACATTTTTGGTGAAGTTCTGAAATCCATGTTGAAGCTTTGTTATTTAGAGGAAGCCAATGGAAAAAAAAGAAGTTTGCTGTTTTATTTTATCACTCTTTCTGCTAGGGAAATACATCCGATTTAGGCTTCATGGTATAATTCCATTCTCTGGTAATACAAGGACTTTTATCTGTTATTCCTTTATAAACATATTTCATTATAGTTGAATTTTTGCCCTGCCTTCTCTAATGATTTGTTTTCTTTTGCTTTAATATGATTTCATTCTGTTTATCTCTGAAGACTGTGGCTCCTGGCTTCCTGGACTGCAGCACAATAAATAAAAAGTCTTTGAAAGAATGAATGTACATTTAAATGCACTAGAATGACATTCCCAGAGAATGATTGTTTGTCTACAAAGGGCAAGTTAGGTACAAAAAATTAACAACTGCATTAATAATGCAATAGGTGTTTGAGATTAATTGCCTTTACTGAGGGATCAGTATAAGTCCTTGCAGCACTTCAGATTAATTGTCCAGTTTATTCTTCCCTGATTTCCTTATATATAGACATCTCAAACTAACTTATTTATCTGCTATTTGTGTTCAGGATAGGAAAATTTCTCTGCTGTCTTGTCAACTTGTCTTCACTCTGCCTATCATCGAATGACATAAGACAGCCCTTCTGGTGTAACTATTCCTTAAGTCATTTTGAAAACAGCTTCTATATTGCACAGGAAGAATCTTCACAGGTTTAGTTTTGGTGGGTTTAACTTCTATAATTATTTCTTCACTCTTGATTTATAGAAATGGCAAATAATAAAGGTGGTTTGGCTTTATTTGTAGCTGTATACACCATTTGAAGCTAGAACTGTATTCTGGTCAAAGGTTCTCTGATTTTGTACCACAGCAGTCAAACTAGCTGGAAACTGTGTTACTGATATGTTTAAATATTTAACATAACTCTTTGTAAAGACCATAATCACCTATACAGTGGTCTATGGTATTATTTTTCATCTTAAAATTTTACACTTACTTGCCATCAGCAATGTTGACTGTTCTAAAAAGAGGATAGTCTTCTGGGGCAGGTTTTCCATTTTGGTCTTCAAACAGGAAGACAGGGGATCTACCAACTTCAACACCTACTTGCTGAATTCCTTGCTCATTGTAGACAGACAGAAGGAAGGACTGGATACCCTTTTTAGGTTTTACTGTCATTAATATTGAAAAATCTTCCGGAAAATCTCCACCTGTAAACAAAGTGATATATACAGTTACAAATTCAGAAAACATGAAACTATTCTTTAAAGGTTTACATTTTTCTGTAGGCACAGAGGATCCCGCATACCAACTGTTGGGGTTCTTTAATTCTCAAAAATGAATACAGAAAAAAGAAAAATTCATTTTTTTTTTCTTTCCGGTCTCGCTTTAATTCTTGAAAGAAATACCTTAATGATTCTTAATAACATGACTTGTAAGTCTATTGTGAATTTATGTTATAATACAATGTATGCAAGAACCATGAGAGTTTCACATTCATTATTTTTTGATATTAATCTTTTTAGCAATCTTCTAATTTAGAAGTGTGCACTACAATGTCACACAACAAAATAAGTATCTGTATTACAGCAAATCTGTTCCCAGGCATTTCATATCCCTTCATAACCACTTCTTTTAGTTTCTCTCTCACAATATATAGTTGAGTCTTTCTAAAATAATATTGTGTATGATATTGAAAAAAATACCTAACTAGTTTTATTTAATAGGAGCTTTAGGCAAAATCAAAGAACATTTAATTTTCATTTATTCCCTGATGCTTTCTCTTTGAAGTAGAGATTATATATCAATCATTGTTTCAACCTTTACAACTAAAAATAAACAAAATTAAAAGTGGATATATCTTGTTTATAAAGGAAGGACTGAGGTTTGACTCAGTACTGCTCCTGCTGAATCTGGAGGTAAACCTGCATTTCAGTTGATGTGAAAGTCTATTAAAGAAGTGTAAGACTGAGATTCTAAAAATCAGACTATACATTGGATCTGTGTGGCTTCAGCTGCAATTTACATGTGAGAAATAAAGGGATTAGAATCTAATCGTAATGTTGGCAATGAATATAACTGCAACTGTGTGCATGAGAGTGGGTAAAATTTTCTAAAGCATTTTAATAATATAATACAATAAGTTTTAATAGAATAATATGTGACATTTTTGTCATGAATAAAAACATGTGAGACTTCAACATCAAAAGCTGATTTAGGAATTGTTTCTTCCTATGGAGAAAATATAAGATTGTTTCCAAGACAGGTCTTCTGCGAAAACACTCTCAGGATCCTACTGAATCTTCCATGAAGACAAGCTATTGATTGTATTAACCCTTTAGTTACAATATGAAAAAAAAAAGCATAAAATCTTCACTGCATTTTAAATGACATACTACTCTTCTAAAACAGAAAATCCCTAGTTTTACACTTATTATATTGTCTGCTGCAATCTTCTTTTATGTGCTAAATACCATCTTTTTAACTTTTTGTGTAGAAGGTTGTTGAAACACTGTAGTAATATAGACCACTTTAGGGCTAGATTTGACATTTTATTTTGAACGGATCAAATCTCAATAAATAGGAAGCACTTCATTTATTCTAGTAATGAATAAATGTCAAGCTTTTTAATGACAAAGCAAAACTGCTAGTTTACAGATTAAATTAAACTGTACGTTATACCGTTTAATGTCAGAGTAAACAGATGTGAAAAAAAATGGGGAAGAAAGAGAAAAGATGACTGTCAACAAAGGTCAAATAAATTATTTGAAAAGCACTGAACAGTTGCCCTGTCTGCAATGTTAATTGAAAAATGTTGAAAATGCTTAAGGCAAGTGACACTAAATCATCTAGTCTGGGCGTGTGCTCCTCAATCAGATAATATCCTATAAAAAAACAACCTGGGAGCTTTCTAAGAAAAGTGACTGCAAATGAGTCACGTGCCTCAGTTCAGTAGTTTCTGTTATCGTTGCTGTGGCATAATATTCCCAGATGTTTTATCTTGCACCTACACTGTAATTAAAAGTAAATTTCCTCCAAATGCAGTTTTGATTGAAAAAGTCAAAAAAATGAATGACATTCTAACATGTAATACTTAATATATTGCTATGTATATATAGTTCTTGGACACATACATGGAATAGTCATCAAAGTCTTCTCACTTACTTTTAAATTTCTTGTTCATTGGTAAGGTTCTAGTTGAACAATAACCAAAAATACCAATAACAATTGGAGGGAAAATCAGTAGAAAAATCGTCGTATAAATCTGGGTTGCCATTCCTGTTATTCCTATATGCTTTCGTAAAAGACAACTTAGAGCTTACAAACAAATAGTACAACAAAAATCTAAGTAGTTATCTTCACAATTTATAATGCATTCCAGTCAGTGAAATCAATGCCTATTATATTCTGGGAAGTTGGTAAATATTATTAGATCCATTTTTAAAAGGTGGATATATTGATGCTCCCAGCTTTTGCCATTAATAGCTTCCTTTGAGCTACAGTAGGTACTATACTTCCTGATGAGCTATAGGATAAAAGCAAGCACGGGATGCATTACAACTTGTATTGTTTAGCTAAAATGATGTCTCACAACTCAGTTTTGTCTTGGATATCTTCTGTATTCTTTCCACTACTATAGAGACTAAGAAAAAGGGACATGATCACTCATTTATCTTCAAGAATAATTTATCTTCAAGAAAAAGAAGGCTTTCTTGTGGTGGAGACAGGATGCCTGTTCCACTAGATTCAATAGGAAGTAATTACTGTAATCACCTCCAAAAATTGTTTCTAGGTTCTTTACTGAAGTAGAGGATAGTATGACATTTTCCTGTTTTAAGCAAAGTTTTCTGGCCGCTTCTTTTCATACTTTAAGTGAACACTGCTTTTTATTTGTCTCCTGCACACGGAAGTGTTGCAACAGATGATTGGTAAAATCAAGCAAACTCATTCCAGTTGTAAAGCAGAAACTGAAAGTATTAATAAGAAGAGTACCTAAATTAAGACAGTCAAAGGCTATAGAAATTTAGGTGTCAGCTAACAACATGAATACTCATTTGTTCTGGCATTCAAGAATCATATGAACAGTTAACTACTGCCAGATCTTCTCTTTATGTTATGATTTGCTTCGTGAATAAGCGCAAGTCAACTCAAGCTCTCAGACTTCCAGCTCCAGTCTCTCAGGCTTTGATTTAACTGAAGATGCTTGTACTGTTCTAAGCTTTAAAAAATATCAGTGATACCAAGTCAGTTTAATCTTCTGGCCAGTTTCGTTTGAATGCTCATTTAAAGTTTTTTCTTGTACCACTTGGCTCCAATGACACACATTGTAAAACTCAGAATATGAAGGTGCCAGCTTATTACATTCTGCAACTTCTGCAGTTTTTTAATACAATGGATTATTTCTGCATTTTTTAAAGAAAGAGCAGTCCATATTCTGCTAACTTTACTTAAGTGAAGTAGTAATTAATTACACACATAGTCACACTAATACCAGCAAGACATTGCAGTCTGTAACGGGCCATTCAATGAATGATATTTTCAACTGAATAGCTGTTAAATATATGCAACTCAGTTGAAAAGATATATTAAAAACTGAAGAACTCTGTTAAAAATAATATAAATATTGTATCTGTAGTGAATTGTGCTTTGATCTTCTTCCGTGAATAAAAAAGTAAACTGATGAGTTAAGGGAAGATGTAAGTTATGCTTGAACTGTATATAGCTGTTTCCCAGGTTGCTCTGTTTTTTTTTTGTAGTTTTGTATTTCTACAAAATAATGTATGTTTCCCCTTTTTATAGATCTTGGATGATATCTATATGATTATTACTTTGAAAGACAAAAGATAAAGTATTTTTCTTTGTCAGCATCTAATGTGTATGTTTATAGACAGACTTGTTCAAACTCTGCATGGATTTTTCTGCTTTGATACATCAATGTTCCATGATTTTGGTTTTTAATATTCTTATTATAATTTTCCTCAGTTTGGGTCAATTGAGAAGTGACAGCAAAATAACGGAATAAAGGTTTCTCCTCAACATCCGAAGAACCTTTGTTCCAAAGTGTGATTATTTCATTTTAGAGAAATTTGAGAAAAGATGGAATCACATTACCTGCTATCTTCAACTCGCCTGTTTTAGTCTCCCAAATACCTAGATGCTCTTGGTTAATTCTTAACAGATGGTACTTCTGGCAATGATTTTGCAATGGCCAACCACAACTCATTTCTACCACTGCAGCATTACTCCAGGAAGTACTGCTTTTAAATGGACTACTGAAACTGGAGGAAGCTTGCCAAAGCCATCAAATAAGCTTTCCATCAGATAGCATTAAGAAAGAGCAGGTAATATGACTTACAGGCCAATTCTGCTAGTGACACAGAATTTGATGAAGAGATTTATAACTGAAGCCAATAAAAACTGATTCATTCAGTGGATAAAGAGCATGTCCTGTCATTCGTATGCAGGCCCAACTCTAGGGATAACAGAAGTGTTTTGTTATGGATGTACTGATGATGGACTACATGCTGTGCTTTAGATATCATAAAAGCATAGTCAGTAAGATAATTTACCAAAGTAAAAGCTTTTTGACAACCTTACCTGGGTACAGCTGCTTTGTTGGGGCACTCAGCTGTGCAGTTTTTGAAACTCTGTAGGCAACATCCGATCCTTTTGAGTCCCTTCTGTTTGTACAAAATCCTGCTGTTCTTGATACTCCTTCTGGTGAATTGTGAAATTCTAATGCTTTTAGCACATCAACAGGTTCAGCTGACAAAGAAGAAAAAAAAAAAAACCAACAAAAAGAATTAGTCATCTTGCACCTTTACAGTATACAGCTTCTAAAAGGGATACTAATTTCATTGCAAAAGTGTATGTGTAATCACAGCAGTAGCTGCATCCTATTTTGATTTATTGCAGACTGCTTGTATACCAGAATATTATTTTAACAGGATTATTTATTTTTAAATATGTAAGAGTTCATCCAACGCAATTGTTATGATCAGATTTTCAAACTACTTGACTACACACTGAAAATCACTGTTTCCCAAACACAGAGAATCTTGGTGACTGAAACTTACAACACATTCTTTTAATGAGTGATTTCTAAGAAGTGCAACCGATTTTAAATTTGCACAAAAGTTTCAGAAGCAATAAGCTACTGATAATCTGCTATCAGAAACTTGTTTTTTTCCAATATGAAATTATATTCTGATTACCTATGACTGTTTTCGCAGATACCAAATGAAAAGGAAGAAGTTTAGTTAACCTCGTTTCTCATCGAGTTAGAGAGAGAAAAATGTACCTCCTTTGCCTGCAAGAAGTGAATGGACTAAATCACAGCCTTTCATGATTTCCAAGGTAGATTCAAATGGACCTGTTTTGTACTTTAGAGTCCAATTACATTTAGGTTGCATTTTAAAGCTGAAGTCCAGAGCTGCTACTGCACTGATATCAATACAATAATATTTATTTATACATATATATATATACACATATAAGGACAACAATGAAGCTTAAATCTATGAAAGGTCACCGTGACAAAAGGGTCAAATACTGAAAGGACAAGCACTTTAACAGAGGCAGTGAGAGAACATAATTTGCCTACTGCATATTTTTTCTCTTAGAAAAAATTAAGGTGTTCATTATCCCTACAGATCATGGCGTCACTAATTTATTTTTTGAGTGAGAACAGAATTTCAACAGACTATTTTTTCACTGGGACTATTCTGCAGTTTTTATGTTGGCAAATTCATAAACGCTTTATCTGGAAAGACAAAGTTTTACATGATTTTCACTGTTAAAGCTGAGAAATGTGTTTGGTATATCTGACCCTTCTTCATGTCTTTGAACTGCACTGTGGCATTAACTATAGCTAATTCTGTTGTTATTCATTTTCTGTCAACATGTACCAACTTAAGGCCCAAAATTCACTGTGTGAGAATATTCAACTATTTGAACAACTATTTGCAAACAACAAGTGAAAGTGTGTAAAAACATAGGCAAAGTGATATTCTAATCAGAGCCACTGACAGACACATCTCTACCTTCTTTTCTTACTATTTGTACAGTTCTAGGCAGTTCTATTTTTTTGTCATTGTAGTATCTCAGAAGTCACTTTACTGCATTCACTATCAATAACAGATGTGAACAAAGTTAAATTTAACTAGCGCATCCTGCTTATCTCCTGGCATTGTCAAATATGAGCAACTCAGCTTCGTGATTAAATCTATCTTTGAATAATACCAAAAGTATATTCTTTTAAAAAAATCTGAGGTTTTTCTCAGTCAGTCTAGAGTGCACATAACTTCTTCTGTCCTACAATATATTCACAACAAAATGCTTGTGAGCTTCTTTAATCTTTTTCGCATCATGCAACTTCTCATTTGCTTTTCCATCACATCACGTTATCATATATAAACCCAATAGCCAATGCCTGCTGCAAGCTAATACATTTTGAATGAATGCTACAGTATGCACCTAAATTTACTTAAAATCTACATATGCTGCAGATTCAAGAAATTACATTTCAGCATTATCAGAGGAAATGTTTCAATAGTGTGCAAATTCTGAAACATTAGTCTTACCTCTCTGTTAAGTACTAAGTTAATAATTTTAATGGATATAATTTATTTTCTCCAGGTATTCCACACAATTCTAAAGTTACTACCACACTGAATGAACTGCCACACTTTTTCTTTCTGGTAACCAATGGCTATTTTTGCAGTACCTATAATAATTTGAATCAGTAATGTAATGTAGAACCAGTTACTGGAAATATTAGTAAAAATTCCAAGCTGCTGTATAAGTCAACCACTGCTACATTCCTTTTTCTTTTGCTCTTTTCTATAATTTGTACCAGATTCTTCATTATTTTTTAGAATAATGGTTGTTCATTGCCTGGCTGACTGGGAGAGTATTCATCCGTAAACAAGATTATTCACTACTCCCCGCTAGTTCTGCTGCTAAAAAAGTCCCAGACAAGAAAGACCATAATAATAGAAGAGAATAATCTTCAAACCAGAAATTCCAAATAATTAGAGCAAACATTTTAATAGTCCATAGATTCCAGAGATGACATCTATTTCCACAAACTGTGATTCACAAAATGTAAATATCAAAAACATTAGTCAGTTTACAAGGATTTCTAGAAATATAACTTGTCATAGAAATGACAAGTTATATGAAGTAACACACGCAAAAATGCTAATTAGTCTATCTCTTATGATAACATGGCTAACTTACTAAATACTTACAGCTCACAACTGACAGAAACTGCTTCTCTAATTTATATAGATTTCAGCTCATCAACTCGACCAACAGTTAAAAAGCAAAGAATTTCCTTAGAACTCTTTAGATAAACTGGACAGGAATGTACAAGATTTAATATGCTGCTTTACCAAAAATTGCTTTTGACAGAATAGAAACCTACATATCATTTTCTGCAAAATAACCAGACTGAGTTTGTGCCTTTTCCTCATAAACGTTCTTGCAACATTCTTGTGCATGTCATTGTTTAACCTCGTCTCAAGTCTAATCAAATGCCCAGATTAGGATGCAACCAATCCTATATTTCAGCAGGCCTGGAAGTCTCCTCACAGCTGTTTTTACCATCTCCCAGCTGAAAACAGGGCTTACTGTGTAAAGCACTTCTCCCCTACTCTCTTTCTGTGTCATGCATAGGACTACCTATGCATATATTGAGGTTTGTGCAGAAACACCCTTTTTTTGCTAGTGGAAATTTTGTCTGGGTGAATTTTGGGATTTTTCTTCATTTTCTGGAACTATGGCACCCTAGTTGGAGCAAGTGTTCAAGTAGCCCTGATCAGGCTGCCATGACATTAGTCTCAAAATTCTTGATGAGCTCACTGTGCATGTTCACATGATCTGCTTAATGCCTCTACAGAAAGCACTAGACACAGTTGCTCTCAATATGCCACAGAGCACACACATCTAGGAATCCAGTCAAAACCAAACAGCTCTTGAGAAACAGCAGTGCTTAGATCCTAACTAGTTAGAGGTAACCTGTTTGAAGTACAAAGGACAACAAGAAGTCCTCGCACAGCCAACACTGGCCTACTTAGCAGACATGGGTAGAGAGGTAGGAAGACAACTCACAGAGTCAGGGAAGAGCATAGCCTGGAAGCTATCAGCTGAAACTTTGTCTTCTCTCTGCCTCTTTCTCTAGGTTCTGCATTTTACCATTCTGTTCCCACACAATTTCTGGGAATTGTAAGAAATAGCCAGAAACAGCACCAGTGCTAAGGCTGTGCAGTTTGCTTGTTTGCACGGTCCACAAATTAAGATTATAGCTTGTATTTATATGGAGCAACATACATTGGCAGATCTAGGGTCTCTCACAAGAACTTCCTTACAGTGCATGAAGCAGCTTTCCTAAATTATTTTATCTTCTAGTCTCATTTCCTTGAATAGTTTTCTCATAAGAGAAGAAAACTGCGAATTAATGATATATGAAGGAATGCTTTTGCATTCTTCCAATTTGGTGCTAAGATTTAAGATACCAAGGAAACATCCAACAAATAAGCATCATGAAAACAGCTCTGCTCATTTGTTCTTGGTGTGCAAGTTCATTCTCCTTAGGAAACTTACACATCAGCTTTGAAAAATCAGCTTTGTTTGCTACAGCAAATTTGACAAAATGCAAATACCAGATCCTGAAAGTGGGTCCCTTCATGCAGATGTTTCTGGCCAAACTGCACTGCTGCTTGAAGGCCACCTCCTGCAGCCAAGCCAGACAAAGCCACAAGATTATTTTGAAAAGAGCCCACGTTCATCAGGGCAAGCATGCATTTTTCAAGTTAAGCCCTCCTGAGTTTCAGACCACAATCAAAAAGCAAATTTCCACTGTGCTACATTTCCACTGACAGAGAACCAACTGCAGGGGATTATTCTTCTCACGAAATACTACAGTGGGAAGTTCAGCAGCATATGTCCTTGACTCAAAAACATTCAGAGAGACGTGTGCAACTATCACTGCCACTAATGGGCTATTCAGTAGCACCCAGAGAAGAAGTGTTTAAAAGCGTTTGGATTTCTGGAATGTCGAAGTAGAATTCTTCAAAATCCCTTTTTAGAAGACAGAATCGTGTGAGAGGGGAACCTGAGTGTCCTAGTATCTTTCAAGATACTGAACTGTTCATTATTTAGCTCTAGCATAAGCTCCTCGCTTTCAAAAATACAGAAGGTAAAGTACAAAAAAATGAGGGGTGTAATATCTCAAGACCTGAAATAACTTGTAACTTGCAATATTTAAAATTGTAGAGCCAAATTCTAATCTTCATTACCATGATATGACTGAAGTACATCCATTCACTCAATGAGCTTTCCATATTTACAGAGATATGGATAAGAACACTTGATCTGGAGCATATAATACTAAATATAACTCCAAAGCCATATTTAACCTTCCTTGCCTTCCCTTTAGCTTTCTTCCATAGTAACTAAACAGGAAACTTAGGGGAAAAAAAAAAAAAAAAAGACAGATTGCAGAAATATAATTTTCTAAGCTTCTTAAATGGTACTAAAATACGTGTAAAAGCATGTTCACTAAAAAGGAGAAAGAAAAAAGCAACCTCCTGTCAGCATACCTCTGCTGGAAATTAAAAGGATTCAGTGAAGCAATTGCAAACTGGATGCTAGACCACACTTTTACATTGCCAGGTCAGGAAAGAATATCAGGAGTGATTTACATGAGGGAAACTTCATGTGTTTTCTGTTTGTTTGGAGGGGAGGAAAGTACAAAAACTAACTTCCAATTTTGGTTATGATTTTCAAGGGTAGACTTCCTATATACACAATGATACTTTTATTTTAAAAGCTATGACAACTCATTCTACTCAATGAATTAATAACCACATATTTTTTAAAATATAATGCAATTATAGATTGAAAAATAACCTCTGTAAAAATCTAGACTACATTTTGATCATATATTCACAGTTAAAAATATAATAGCTTTCATTTCATTCCACAATCTCTAAATTGAAATAAAACCTGTGATATATCATTCCTATTAATACTGATATTGATACTATACATATGGATCAAATTCTCGTGCCTTTATATTGCATTCTACCTAACAAGTACTGCCACTGTTCAATGTGATTTCTTCTGGAGTTAAGTAGAAGCTGGTGAAAACAGCAGGTTAATTTCTGATACATTATAATGTCATAAACAGCCCTTATTACACAAGATCAGAGGACTTGCTTCCTTCACTTTGACTTCTTGATACATTTGAGCTGGAACCTATTATGTAACATGGCTCTCCCCTTCTCTTGGTGGAAACTGTCCATGAAGGAAGTTCCCAGGTACCATAACAATGTGATACAATTATGATGATGATATCAGAGAAATGAGGGACTAAGAAACTCTACAACAATGCAGAAACTGAAGTCCTTTGGACACAGAGCCTGTGCTGATTACTTATTCAACGTGTGACACTAAGCCTCCTTGACTTAAGGATGACCTCAGTTTTCAGTGTAAATGCCTAGTGTTTCCACATCTCTCTATGGGAATGCTTCTTGTAGGTGACCACATGACCCTAGGTAGAAGGGTATACATTACAAGACAGGCACAAGTTGCATCAGATGCAAGAAAATTTGCATCAGAATGGTCAGGTCTGGTTCATAACATTCGGATTTATTTAAATGTAGATGGTAATTAAATGAATGGTGTTTAATCATGTCTTCTTAGTTTATAAAATATATATCCTGTCTGTAACTGAGATCATGGAAAACTTAATATCTTAGTGATAGGCAATAAAATTTCTTGTTTGTGCTACAACAGCCACCATTAGAATTCTGCATTGTGATAAAGTTCAGCTGACCCTGCAAAGGCAAACTGTACAGAACTAAAAAAGAATGGATAAACAGTGCATCTAATGGCAGCAAATTCCAGTCTTTGGAATTACACCAGCTGCAATCATTTTGGATAAAAGGCTAGAATCTATACATATTATCTTTCTAGCTATTCTCATGTTGCAAGGTCAATTATCTTTATTTTAATGAATTTGCATTTATGAAAATGTTTTGATTTACAACAGAAGCTTTTTAATAATTTTCTAGCTGCTGAACAACTGCAGCAATGATCCAAAATCAAAAGAAGTTCTCCATAGAGGCTTACTCAAATCACATAGGTTTACGCAAATCAATCTAGTGAGTGACATTAATGTAAACCCTAGGTGTATAAATTTTAGGCCATTAAGACACACTGAAAATAAAGCTGTATTATTTCATATAAGTAGAATGTTCTGTCCCATATCACTTTAAGCAGCTAATATATACGTGTCAATAAATTCACACTTAAGCATATGAAACACTTGAGTTTCTGTTTCTTAGCATACGTATCAGCTTCCACTCACAGTATCTTACTAGTAATTTAAGTCCGTTGTTGTCACAAATCAATTGAAAAATTCTGTGTCAGAGTCATTTCACTGATAGAAAATGACCTGGACACTCTATTATTAGAAGTGGGTTTTTTTGCAAAAGAAAAAATTTCCCCATACTTGTGAGTGCTTCCTCAGAAATTCTTTTTGACCTAGGTATCTAATCATCCTTTCCTACATAAACTGTATTGAGAGGTAGCTTACAGGTCAATTCTATGAGTTGCTGCAATTCCTTACTACTGTGAATCTCACTCAGTATTTCATGTCCTACTTGGATCTTAAGAGGTCAAACATCGAGATTGGCCTTAATACAGATGCATGCAGTGATCCTCAGTAGACTTGAAATACATACAGGTTGAAAAGATATTATTCATTGAAATGAGAGTTCTTTTGAGTGAATTTGATTATTCCCAAAGAAATAACCAAGGAATTCAGAATGGGAAACTGTGCTTCTTATCTACACACCTTGAGCTTTCTTCTATTCTACACAGAACATGCTGTAAGCTACTTAGAAACTGCAGTGAGAGAGACAGATAGCTCTAAACCTTTTTTAGATAAGCTGTACCAAACTTGACATCTGTTCTTTTCCTATGAACTGTACAGTAAAGCAATTGTAGCTGCAATTAAAGCTGTTGGTGACTAAGCACCAAACAGTTCAAGACAGACTTTTATTGAAGATAGGGTATGCAGAGGAAACAATCATCTGCATTTTCAAAAGGAAGGACTTTCCTGTCAGGACTGACAGGAAAGGGACTGTGGTGGCAACTCCTGGCTACAAAATTCATTCCCATAAGAAATTGTTGTGGGGATGACTCATTTAGACTAAAATATTTTTCTTTCTGTTCAAATGCCTAATAAATCATCGAATTTGAAATCCTATTATATTTAGATTTTGGTCTGGTGACTCCTGGGTCTTAGTCTCTTAATTTTATGAAAGAGGTCAGGCACAATAATCCTTCCCAATCTTAAGGATATGTTCACTTGCATAACTTACAAGATGCTGCCAGATTGCATGCCCTTAAATGCAAATAATAAAAAAAAAACTTGAGGGAAAAAAAAAGAGACAGTATTCTTTACTTTACAGATATACCCTAGCAAACTGAGTGTACAACTCTTTATTGTACTGTTAATAACTTTGGTAACTGTGGCTTTTCCTTTTTCAGATATAATAAACAGTATTTTTAAGAAACAGTTTTATATATTTTTCAGATACAATAAACAGATAACTTCTTGACTTATAATTCTTCAGCGATGCCCTTTTGATTAATGTGAAAGTGAAAATTTACCAGTGATGACTCCACAAATAGCCTGTAAGAGTTACAATCAATAACTCATAATTGGTGAGATAAAACCCTGGAGAAGAAAACAGCTTAATTTGCCTCAGTAAAAAGAATTAGTTGAGAAATTTAGGAAGACTAATGTTTCTAAATTACTATTATTTCACTTCATATTTTTCCATGGAAATATGTTTCATTCTGCCAGCAATCTGTTCCAATAGAACCACCGCAAAACTAAAACTTAAGAGTGTTGAAACATTAATCTTAAATTCTAAATGGAGTGTTTTATTAAAGTTTAGTCCAGTTTTATTTCACTGTGACAGATCATTTAAAGAGTATAAGCTATTATAGCCTGGTAGGCTAAAATATGCAAATTTGGTGGGTACACCAAAGAAGATACGCCTTATATTTGCGGACAAGACTTTCAAAATAGGGTACCTATGGTTAGATTTCTGTGTATTTATTTAGGAACTTAAATTGAAGTTACTGGCTGCTCCACAGTTTTTTTGAAACAATGCTACCTATTAAAGTCATAACAGCCTACATTTAGTTAAGTTTCCTTACTTTTCTTAAAATTTTGAATCTTCATAACTATAAGTGCTCATTCTAAGGACTCTCCATGTACTCTATAGGTGGGTAAAGATAAAACCTGCTATGATGAAGGTTTCTAATTGACACTCATTAGAAGGTCCAAGGCTTAATGAATGTAAGGGGTGAAAATATTTTCATGAACAAGAACTCATATGAAGGGGTAACTAGTCTTCCTTCAGTGTCTGCTGTTGACCTCTCAAGAACAGTGCTGTCAGGCCAGAAAAAGGGATAAATGTTTTTCTTTTAAAAACAGTCTCAGATACAGATTGTGTCAAAGTCCTACATAGGTTTATTTTAGCTACCATTTGTCTAGCTGTTTCAGCAGTTCTCCCACTGTGAAACCTGGTAACTTTTCCCCTCCATGCATTGCTTCTTCCAGATTATTAGTCCAGTTTATCATTCTATCAACAATTAGCAAGCAGTTTAGTTTACTAGCTAGACTTAAGCTTGCTAGAGCAGAGAGAGTGATAAATGCTGCCATTTTGCCAAATTATCAATAGGGAAGTCTTTACTAGCAGTGTTAGTATTTGGATTTGTTAAACTGTTAGTTTGTTGACTAACAAGTTTGTCGACTACAGCACAAGACTCATCTAGTACTACGAATCTGTGCTATTTCTAACATGGTAGGAATATCTTTGTTCTTATTTTTACCTTTATACGCTTTAACTTATTGTGGGCAGGTATGATGCGTATATTTTAAAAACAGAAATACATATAGTTATTATTAACTGTACTTATTCATTTACTTTGTTCTTAATCTGTTAAGAATTAATACAGGAGTAAACATCCAAGAGCAGGAATTCAAAAGCATGTTATGCCCAAAATGCTTCACTGTGCTTCTCAGTTCTTAGAAAGGACTCTCTGTTTGGGCAGTTGTAGATTAATGGTTGAACTTGATGATCTTAAAGGTCCCTTCCAACTTAGACAATTCTATGATTCTATTACCTTCTTACTGCAGGCTCTAGTCTCTGTATCCCACGCAATGATTCCCTGCAGTTCTGGTATAAGTGTCAAAGCACCAGGAAAGGATCAGACACTTCTGTCCTTAGCATTTCCTATTGGCTAGCTCTGGGCGGATCCATGTTTTCTCAGAGGCGTTTGGGATTGGCAGTCTGAGAACCTCCTGCCTCCCAACTCTCTACTGAGAGCCCAGACATAGAATCATAGAATCATTTAGGTTGGAAAAGACCCTTGGGATCATCAAGTCCAACCATCTACCCTACTCTACAAA
>JAOXNO010000004.1:12550621-12596164 GCA_028565335.1 Limnodromus scolopaceus | reverse complement strand
CTTTTCCTCCAGATACTTTGAGATGACGCCCAGAATGAGCTGTTCCCTCACCTTTCATGGGATGGAGGTGAGGCTGAGTGGCCTGTAGTTTCCTGGGTCCTTTTGCCTTTTTTGAATACTGGCATTACATTGGCTTTCCTCCAGTCCTCAGGCACCTCTCCTGCTCTCCATGACCTTTCAAAGATGATGGAGAGTGGCTTAGCAACAACACCTCCCATCTCCCTCAGCACTTGTGGGTGCGTCCCATTGAGGCTTGTGGATCTCTAATCCAATCTTCCTCAAACAAGTGAAAGTCTTCTTTTCTCTAGACTTTTTCTCTTATTTCCAGGGTGTGGGATTATTGGGGGCCAGCCTTAGCAGTAAAGACTGAAGCAAAGGCATTCAGTAACTCTGCCTTCTCTGTATCCTCTGTCACCACAGCACCAACCTCAATCATCAACGGACCCATGTTTTCCTTAGTTTTCCTTTTCCTACTGATGTACTTGAACAAGCGCTTATTGTTGTCCTTGACATCCCTTGCCAGACTTAATTCCAAATTGGCCCCAGCTTTCCTCATTGCATCTCTGCATTCTCTGACAACATACCTATATTCGTTCCAAGTGGCCAATCCCTTTTTCCACATATATTTCCAAATATGTTGATTCTTGTGATGAAGCTAAGCTGGAACTCTTTCTCTACCTGTTTGTTAGCATATGGCTATTGGTATCCCTATGATGAATTATGGAGTCATGTGATAAACCTCAATTATTATGTATCTGATGGTTTCACCTGCATTTGCCTTGTCAGCCAACCTCCAACAACATGCCTGTAACATTGCAAACTTTTAAGCAGTCTCAGTCAGCTGACTTTTTCTTTCTTTAAACAAACTGTCACAAAAATCTACCTTTCCCATCTTCCCTCTGCCAGCTATGGAGTCTCATCTCACGGTTATGCTAACATGAAGCCCAGAAGGGCAATAGTCCATTTTTGCCCAATGTTGAATTGCTTTGAGACACTCTGTTAGAGCAAGACATAAGCAGTGAGAGCTAGAACTAGGAGACTGATATCATTAAAAAGGGGAAATTACACTGAGTTAATGAGTCCTGAGATGCCAGAACTTAAAGCCTAACATTCCTATGTAAAATAAACCAGGTTTGGTTGCCTTTAAAAGCAACCAATGAATACAACTTTTCAGTTATACTATTTCTCTTCTTCCAAAGTCTGCAAAATGAGACTCAATCAGACTAAGGCAGTCTGTTTTGCAATCATAGGAATTTTAAAATATAACTCAATTTAAATTTAAGTTGAGGAAAATACCTACCTGAAAATGGTATATGCTTGCTCTAAATATATATATATATATCTGTGTGGTTTACTATGAAGTTTTCATCACTCATCATTGGGCCATAACTCTCATAATTTGCCTGTAAATCCTGCAGTGTTGAATCATGTAGATTTAACTTCCTTCCCACTCTGTATCTAGCTATATACTGAATAGTAAGTATTCAGAAATTGGTGGTAGAGGAGATAGCTCATGACAAGCTTGAGTTCTCAAACACAAACATCTCTGTAAGAGAATTTAAATTCTAACCATACGTGAGCATAATCTCATCCTTGTACCAGTTTTACGTGGCTGATTAAATATATGTACATCCATATAAATCATCAATAAGTGGTATCAGAAGCACGTGATTTCATGCTCATTAACTGAGGTTATGCTATTCATTTTCTCATTAAAAATCTAAGAAAATCAATGTATCATATATATGTTCATATAATGTTCCATATATCTTTATCAGGATGATTTACTATAACCATATTATGAAATTTTGTGTTCCTTGCCAACATGTTACCAGGAGTCATTTGCCTATTGTTTTTTGACAGGTGCAAAAATGGATCATTGTTTACTGCTTCGGTATTGTAGTATTCAACAACAGTCTTAAGAGGTAAGTGAATTCTGTATGTTTATTTTCCATATTTTCAGTTGCATTTTCTTAAAGCTTACTGGTTTTGTAATTCCTCTAAATCATTGCCAAGAGGCAGGCAAAATCTTGTCTTCATAATTTTCTAGCATTTCAATTCTACTTTTTCGCAAGGAGAAAAAAAAAACCAAAAAATAATGATATGTAAAGTTTATCACCATTTTTTCCAAAGTTATGAAAAAACAAAAGGTTTGGTAAGAAAATGGGAGTTGTTCCTGGGCTCTTTTCTAATTTGAGTTGTGTTGTTTTTCCTATTTCTCACTTGAAAAATGGTTTGTGGTAGAGGAAGGGAAAAGGAAACAGAAAAATACCTAAATAATATTTAGGCAAAGATGCTATTTCTGTTCCAAAAGATTTTCAATGTAGGACACCCATTTAGATTTACTAGTATCAGTTTTTCCCCCTTTTCTAATATTCTTCAGTTACCAATACTGAATTACATGTTAAATGACTTTTTTTTTTATTTATTTATCTGTAAAGTGACAGAGGAAAAAATAGTTCAGATTTATTAAAGACACAAGTTAAAAATTAATTGAAAAACCTATTCCTAGAAAATGGTCTCATTCAGAATTAAATTGTGTGCATAGCTCTAATGTATTTTAGAAGAAAAGTGAGTTAAATTACACCTAATTATGTAGACTAAATCTGAATACCTTTGTCTAATCAGCCTTTTGATATGAGTCCTGCCATGTGATTTTGAAACTTAATTTGGATTTTTTTCCCAAGTGACCTTGTAAAGATTGACTTGGATGTAGTCCTTAATCACTAGTTTATTCCTGTTACTTGGCCAGTATAGAAAATTGGCATTCGCTGCGAACTATCCATAGTAGAATCTGAATTTTTTTTTTTATCCCACAAAGGTTTAATTTCATGTATGAAAATAACTAAGTTAGTGGTGTTAATAATCCTATGCAATGTGAGACTGTTAAATAATTTGCAACATTAGTAAAATCATTTCACAGTAACAAATGTACAGTTGGATATTAGCTGGTAGATGGGTTTGATGAACAACATCAAATCATTATCTCAACATTGTTTATCTCTGTAATGTTATAATATCAGAAGAGAGGTAAGCAAATGCTTGCTGCAGTCGTCATGCCCTGTTATAATTATGCATGGAAATATACAAAATAACTAATCCAGAGGCACTTTCCAAGTATTTTAGAACTGTAAGTTTTTGCTGTTGTGTTTGTGGGAAAGAAAGGGGTGGGGGAAGCTGAGAGGAGATTTGAAATGTATAGATGAAGTAAAACCATAGCAAATAATATAGTTATCGGCTGACATTGTGAATATTTTCTAAGCTTGGATAGTAGTCTGCATTTGATGAGTTATTCCCTATAAGCCTTTACAGTAATACGATAAGGAATGAAATGATAGATTCTTGCTGTGTTCAGTAGTGGTGAAAGCAAGTAAGACTGGGTAGTTGAGCTCACCAGGCTTTCATTCAAATGAAGTGAGGGTTCTAAACTTGCATTTTAGTAAAATGCTAAATAACCTAATTTAAAAATTGATAAAATAAAGATTATAGATTGTTGAGAAACCTGCCTAACCAACCGGACAAACTATTTACTCCCTTTTCTAAATCTTAACTAGATTTCCTTCTCAGGGGTGAAAAAATATTTCAGCTACCATGTTGCATGTAAATTGAGCCAGGATCTGCACCCTTTTCTTGCCTGCTTGTTCTATTCACTTGTGCATGATTTGAAGACCGACTCACACTGTGATTCTCTAGAAGCAGAGTACATATCTCCCTTGGGAATGTATAAAATACAAGTCACAACGGTGTCTGTCAGTTCAAATAAAATTTCTTCTATTTGCTGTCAGGCAGGCATCCATCTAACTTGCATTTTTTTAAACCCCAGTTACAGTTGTCAGTATATCTAGGTAAAGCTTCCCAGCCCTTCCTGGTATTGTGAAGAACAAGAAATCATGGCTGATTTAAAAGCATTTAAAATGAAATATATACAGCTTGCTATTTTCCGTCTTTCTTCTGTTCCTGAGCAATGTAGGACTGTAAGACTGAATTAGCTGAATGCTTCAAGCATTGTGCTATTTCATCTCCAAGGTAATGACTTCAGTAATGTTGTTTTTGTGGAACACACTGGGTGAAATTTGAATGTATAAAGGACTGTTTCTATAACGTTTTCTCACACTGACTTGTACTTCCACATTTAAGTAGTTATATTTATGCCCAGGGTGGGGTTTATGTTTAAGTAAGAATTGTCTTAAAATAATAGTGATGACCTGAATTGGGTTACATAAAGCTTGGGTTGTATAAAGTAGTTCAGTCCATGAAAGAAGATTAAAATGGCAGTGGGAGAAGGAAAATGCTGGTAACTGAAATATGGAATTGAAAATTGGTCATAGGGATTATGACCCATTTACCAACAAGAAAGAACAAAAACCCATAATGAATTGCTTTAGAATGAGGTAGACCAGCCATTTTGTGAGAGCTAGTATGGTAGTAGGTCTATCTTCTGAATTACTAGAAATGTGGTTTTCAGAGCACAATTGTTTCTTAGGTATTTTAAAGGGAAGGCTTTGGTTTATTTTAGATTTTTAGTGTGGGGTAGTACACAGACAGCCACACCATAGCATATAAGGTATGTGAACAAAACAATACACATCTGGAAGTCTTGGTAAACACACTATTAAACCTACACATAGTTGATTCATTTAAGAATTTGTTGCTGGGCTAAACATAGGGTCTCCAGCTTCTGAAACAAAAGCTCTGTTATGAAGCAAAAGAAACAGCTCCCTGAGCTCAAGCCAGCTGAGTTTGTTATATTCAGTCCAGACTGCTTTACAACCAATAATTCTTCCAGTTTATATACAGTACCCTGCTATTTCCAGAGGGATGGTTTTGTTTGAGTATCCATTCACCTAGAATACAAGTTTAACTTAGTTGATGGTGCCAAGTATGGCAAGTTGATCTTATACCTCTTTGATATCTCATTTTACAAAGCCAAAACAAGCATTACCAGCTCTACAATTGTGGCTTACCAGACTTATCATTAAATGCAGCATTTTAAAACTTACTGTGGCATATCAAAGGAATGTGATCATTGAAATGCACAAGACCAAAATTACAGTACCAGAATCATATCATTATGTATCTTTTCCTGCATTTTCTTTACACTGTCATGAAACATAAAATGGATGCTACAAAACAGATTAACCAAGAAAAACATAAAAACTTTAGGAAAGTACTTCTGAACTTGAGAGGTTAAGAAGTTTGTAAAACCTCAAGAAAATACTAAGTGCCATAGATATTTTTAATATTTTTTTGTTCTTCAAAATGCTCATTTTTATTTGTGGAATGAGAATGATGCAAGCTTAATGTATACAAAATATACGTAAAGCCTGGCATGAAAGTAAAGCAACTTTACACAAGAGTTGTAACTAAGATAGGTTACTACTGATTCCATGTATCTCTCATTGTAGCTGAGGGCAGGGGAGCACTTCAGTGCTAGTAGAAGGACTCAAATACTCTCCTACACTGGCATGTCTCCTTAATCACACAATAGGGCTATTTTCCATTCCTCCTCCCTTTTACATATTTTTGATATAGCCCTATCCCACAGAAGTGTAATGTGGAAGAAAGTATGACGGCTATTCACAGAGACTCCAACATAGCAACTTTTCTCTTGTTAAAGGAAGCAGCTGAGATGCAGTGTGGTTTTCACAGGCTGCGTTTTGAGCTGGGGTCACATGAGGGGAACTGGTGTGTGGAAACATGAGGGGGCAAAAATTCCTTCATCTCCCCTCACTGTCTGTGCTACAAAAGGATTTAATTGTCACAGTTGTGTCAAATCTGGGACAGCAATCAACAACTGCAGAATGACCTTCTTACTGTCCTTCCATTTTTGGAGAGAATTGCTTCTTCCTGCTACTATAGGCATCTCATTAGTAGTTTAAGGTGTAAAGAAGTGTTGGTATTTAGGTTTGTACAGTTAAAATAATGTATAAGGTGCCTTTTTTCTCTGTTGTTTTTTTAGAAGTACATGCAGTTATTAGCTAACTCTAGTACAATCAAGACTTTTGCTCAAAGTACAGTCAGCTTCAAAAAGCAAGCCAAATGTTTGAATACCTAGGGATCAGGATAATGTGGAAACAAAGACACAGGATTATAAAAAGGGACTTTCCAAAGTGTACTCCACTAGTATTTCAGGCAGCTCTTAAAATACAGTCTCTTTTGTGAATTTATCAAGCCTCATCTCAGATTAGTTCAGTTGTTTCTGTAGCTGAAAGATTTTTCCAGAAGTCCATCCTCTGATATAAAAAAAAAAAATTCTAATTTCCTGACTACATTTATTCATAGCTAACTTGTACCTATTTTTTTATGCAATTGCATGATTACTCTTCTTGCCTTCAGCCACTCATTCACCTGGTGTATTGATAGAAAGTGATCATATTCTCTGTTATCAGCTTTGGTAGACTGAATTGGGTTGTATTTTTAGTCACTTCTTGCAAAAAGAGCTCTCATTTTACCTCATACTTTTTTACATCCATTTTATTTTGAATGCATCTTTTTAAAGAAATGCTTAGGGTCTTTAGGTGAAAGTCTTTACCTGGAATACTTATGCCTTACAGATAATTTGACAACATATACTGCTTGTGGGCTTTTTTCATATTTTTGTCTTATTTTTGTTATGAAACATCCTTTAGAATGCATTGGAATATTCACAGACAACTGTAGCATCTGTTTTAAAAGGAAGTGAATTGTCTTTATCCAAATTTCCTGTTGCAATGCAAGACTTGGATATTTTTGCTGCCCTCAGCAGATTTTTTTTTTTTTTTTTTGTGGGTTGACAATGTATACCAGAGTCCACAGTTTGGTCCCATGTATCTTATTCTTCTGAACCTCTCAGGTGAGAAGGAGGAAGCTAGGCAACAGGTTGCCAAAATATGTATTATTCCATATTTACTAAGATTTTCTCTCCATTTGCACTATACTTCACAGAAGTGTAGATGATAAAACTCTATTCCCATTGGTTTTACACTGTAGCTTCATTAAAATGCAGAAATTAATTAAAATGTGAAGAAAACCAAATGCAAATCTTTGAGCGAAGTTTCCAAAAGACACGTGTCTCTGGACATAATAATAAACTAGAGCTGAAGTCCTTGCTTTAGGCTTAAGTCTCATTAACTCCTTTTACCGGGGAGTAAATATTTTAAAATGCTAGGATTTTTTTTTAGGAAACTTCCTGAAATAAGGATGCTTGCTTTGTTGTGTTAAGGAAGAAGTTATAGAGATCTTTACTGCTTTCAATGATTATTTGCGGGTGCAGCTGGGAAGACATTTATTAGCAACATATTAAGTCTGGATATAAGAACACTGAATGGTTGATACTCTAAAGGGGGAAGGGGGAAGCCCCTTCATCTGTGTCATTCCCAAGCTACCCCAGCTGACAGTTTGAGACAGCTTACAGAAACCGTGTGCAGAGACAGGTAAAAAAAATGACAGATGGTAAAAATCTGCTTAATTATTCTGTCAGTCCTGTTATATGCTATACACTTCATTTTTTGAATCACGGGCTGACTGTCAGGTTAGGCCTGATAAATTTATTACTGAAATGTTCTTTTTATGCATCAAGGACTAATTATTTTTAACTTTTAGCTTCACCCACACTATACTTTGATATTTATTTTGGTAAAATGAAATAATGAGTGAGGATGGAGTATGTAGTGGACATGCTACAGTGATATTTGAAGAGGAAATATTTTTGATTTATCAAAAAGTATGTAAGTTTTAAGAATAATAGGTTATTGCCTCTTTGCTATGTTGACTCAGTTAAATATCATAAGGCAGACTATCTTTAAAGTATCTCATGAATTTAAAATAAACATACTACATTGGCACATTCATTTGAAGAATCTGTGAGAGTAATTTCTATAAGAATAATTGTTTTTTAAATATGCATTGTATATTCTATGAAGGAGAAGCAAATACTATAGAAAAATAGGGGAGGAAAAATAAACTTATACAAGTGAAAAACTTCTAAAAGAGACAAACACGGGGAAAAAGGAAAGAGCTAGATGATAGGTACAGAACAAGTAATGAACCATTTTGGACGTTCTTTCTTTGATTTCTTTTCCTTAATGGGATGCAAAAAAGACATTAAGACAAAGTGTGCTATCTGTCTCCAGTGTCAGTACTGATGCAAGATAAACATCCTGTGGCGCCTTTCAAGGAGTGGAGGAGGTACCTGCTTTATGTAGCCAGCCTTTTTCAACAGAAAAGATTTGAGTTTCTCAATTGTTTGAGCCAACACGTGATTGTACAATAGTAATTTTGCATAACTACTGCATCATTAGTGTTTAACTTAGTACTTCATAATGTGCATGATTCAATTGCTTTCATTCTTCAATGTAGAGCATTTCTGTAGGGTTTTCAAAGTTGATTTTAAAACTACAAATACTATTTTCTTAAATATTTCTTCAGGATTTTTTTGTGAATAACTACAGCTTCTTTAGTCCTTGTGCCAGCTCCTCTTGAATTACTGAACTTCCTTAATATAAATCAAGGCTTTATCACCTCAACAGGGCAATTTTTCTTGGCCTACAAAATCTGAAACCACAGCAGACATGTAGACTCTGCAGACTAACCTGTTATGAATAACTTCCTTTGTCCCTTAAAAATTGGAACAATGTACCATGGCTAGAACCATAGCTGTCTAGAACTGAGCTGGACAAATGACAAGACAGTTCAAATATTCCCAATATTAAAATAAATTCATTATATCTATTAATAATCTAATAATTTCATGCACTTCTGTATTAAAAGGTGATTTAATTATTTTAACCCATTGATTTACTGGTGTGGATTTAGTCTCATCATGCAAACAAAAATGTGTTTTTTCCATCAAATCACAATATCAATCATAATCTTACTTAAAGAACAGAACACTTCTATAAAAAAAATTGTTAACCATTTGGTTCTGCTTCACATTAAAGTTAGACCCATTTGAGATGTTTTTGTTCATAAAAATTAGATTGATGCAGGCAGTCATCTTGCTCTCTTAAAGAGTTATATTTACAGCATAAAATGGAGTAATGTCTAATTTATGCCTATGTCATCATTTTTTCTCCTGCTTTATTCGTGGTAAATGATCATGTGTCTCAGGAGTCTGAATTACTTGCTTTGCAAAGCTTGCCTTCTTTAGGAGTTTGTATTGTAGTGTCTTCTGGTTGTACATTCAAAGGAAGACACCACTTGCTTTAATATAGCACGTTTTCATAGAAGACATTGTGGGATTACCTGTTTCAGTTGCTTTTGTATTTGTGAGAACTTCAGTAAATGGGAAATGTAAAACACTGCATTACCTTTTTGTTCAGTTAATACATTGCTTTATTTATTAGTACTACTTGCTAAAAAATGTGACTTCATCCTTTACAGAGCATTTTAACTGATATGTCTTTCATACTTGATTGTTTTGCATGTACATATATTCTATACATCTGTGCTTTTTCTGTGGTTTCTCTTACTACTGTATTTGCGTCACCTGATTTAAAACAGATTTTCTGCTGTTTTCAACTGTAATGGGTTTGTGGCTTCATATGCGAAATAGAATTGACTGCACAAAATGTGAAATTCTGATGCTAGACATTCCGGCTAGGTCTTTACAGACAGGAATGTGTATTTGTCTGGGCAAGCATTATAGTCCTAGGGGTGCTTAGCTCTTTTAGTGACAGCCTGAGTATGTTGAAGTCCTTCAATTAAAAAACCCAACAAAACAAACAAACAAAAAATAACCCAAAACACCCAAAAAACCCAAGCGCCCCCACCCTCCCAAAGGAACCCCAAACCCCAAAGATAAAAGCATTAATTTTAAAGAAAAGAAGAAACTGCCTTGGCATGGCACCAGCTTTTGCAGTGTAAATTTCACACAACGCAAACTGTGGAAAAAAATTGTGAAAGAGACATTGAAAGGAGAATAAAATATCTTAAGAATATAAAGCCCTGGATACTAAGTAAACCCTTTAATTTACGGGAAATGTTTACTAACAGGAGTAAGTCTTACTGAAAGAATCTTTGAAGCATAGGTGGCTTCTGACCATCATCTACTTCTGCTATTTAATTGTATCCGCAAAGGAACGCGAACACATTAAATCTACAAATCCTCTAAAGGGTTTTTAAATTTTAAAGCATGAGATGGCTTATCCCATTTTCCAGTCCCACTTCCATTGTTTTTGGAGAAATCAGGTACTTCATGTTATTCTGGTAGTGATGAGCACAAGTCACTAGAACAGCCACAAGAAGTTCATAGAGAACAAGTTGTTAAGCTGGAATTGTCCCTGTCGGGAAGGGACAGTCTCTCTAGACAAGGTTAGGAGAGAATGAAGAAGGGAGGAGAAAATCCCACCCCCAGGATTGGTGATAGAGATGAGAAGGAGGAGTTTGAACTCCTCTATAACAGAAGCTTCTCAGGGTGAACTGATGGGAGTTATGACTACTGGAAGTCCAAGTCTTTTTTTTTTTTATTTATTTAAATTCAGGTTTCAGAATATACATCTTCCCTGCAGCCAGCTGCAAAGAACTACCTCCTTCCTCTACCTGTAGCAGTTTCAGTATGTCCTGTTGTGGCTTTGCATGTTAGAGCTGCCTATAAAACCTTCATTCATCATTCCCAGGGACAGGAGCAAAACCCACACAGATATGTAGCATGACCACATAATACCACACTCCTGATTCCTGGCCCAGGCAGTGCCAGAGATCTTATATTGCCAACTACTAGTCTTCAGCAGCCTGGTTATCTGAATTGGTAGGACTCCTCTTGGCAACACCCAGGTCCCAGGCCACTAGCAGGATTTTGCTTAGAGCCTCTCTACAGCCATGCTGATAGCTCTGGTCACCTCCTGGAGCAGCAGGCACAGGGTGTGAGATGAGAGACAACAAGCCATAAAATGAAAGTTCAGTTTAGAAATAACTAATACAGAAAAATGTCTTTTTCTGTAATGTCAGTTTTATGTGTTGGACTCCGGTTAAAACAAATGATAGGCCATTTATGCTACTAGTTCTTTTAAATCATGTAATGGAATGAAAAAAAAGAATGGTACGTGGTTTGGATCCATTTCTATCACTGGCATAAAAAGAACTTCCAAAGCAATGTGTTAACTTCATTTTAATTGGATTTTTTTATGAATAAGGAGACTGATTTTACTGTGAACTGAAATGCAAATGCTAAAAGAAAACGGAGCTCATGTTTATACTGTATTATACAGCAATGCACGAGGCTTCTGAAAGACAGGAAACAGATTGTTTGAATTGGTAATTCTCAGTTTTTTCCATTCTGAAACTCTATCTACTCCCAAGACCCTTCTTGTGTCTACTCAGGCACTAGAGAAGGCTTCCTATCTAATGAGGAAGCATACAGTAGCTAGGGGCAGAGCAACTTAAGTTGAAGACTTACAATTTAAGTACTGCATGGTCACTGAAACTGCTGGATCATGCAAATTCCTTTTCTAGTATCTTTAAAAAGCACTAGGATGCTTTTGTAGCATTCGCATGCAGTTGCACAAAAATAAGCACAACTACACTGTGTCAGATCTGACATCCATTTAACTCAGTATCGTGTCCCAAAGAGTGGCCAGGAGTGGAAGGTTGTATCTCCCAGTGCATTGTTCCTGCTTCCAGGGATCTACTATTAAAAATGTTCTAAGGTGGAAATATCTTCACCACCATGTTTGAAAGCTACTGACAAACCTATTTTACAATAATTTGCTTAATTGGTTTTTGAATCTATTTATACATTTGGCATTCAAAATAATGTGGGTACATGTTATGTGCATATTTAAAGTACTATATTCAGTCTGAGAAACCCAAGTCTCCTTACAAAGGCTTAAGTGTTCTGCTACCTTTACACAGTGAAATCACACTAACTCTGTGGGTGTGTAACAAAGGCTTAAGTGTTCTGCTACCTTTACACAGTGAAATCACACTAACTCTGTGGGTGTGTAACAGGGGAGGGTTGGTATTTAACATAGAGCAGATCTCACAGGTCACAGTTCTTGAGCATTGCAGAACTTGGATTTCAAATGGGAACTATGTTTTTCTAGAACACTTTGAAACCCCTCATACTGACTGCACATTTACTGACAGCCTTCTTGTTTTGGTTAACCATGGGAAAGAGATATTGGTGTAAGATGCAGTTAAGAAATTTAATAGTCCTCCCAGTTTATCTAAAATATTTCAGTATATATAACAGAATTTTTGTATGCCTTTGGGTGAGAGAAAGCTGTTGAGAAATCAGTTTGGAAGCTTTCTGTCAAAACATTTTCTATGAACTGATACATGCTTATAAAGTCTGCTTTCTTCAAAAGCTTGTTAGGTGTTGCTGTCTTAAAAGTAATGTGACACTACATCCTTTTTGCCATATTTGTCACATGTTTTAGTAAGAAAGACTCAATTTTTCAGAAAAAATGAAGATGTTTATGAACACATGCATCAAAACTGAATTCCAGTCTAATCATTTTATGCATACATACTACAGTTAGTGAATTGGCCTCGGTGTCAGAAACAAAGAAATATGTATTATTGTCATTCTTAATACTTAGTGTTTACCAGTAGCCTACTTTATGATCTAACTGCTAATTCCTAAATTATAAGCTTTACAATAATTCTCCTTTTATTCAAGCCAAAGTTACTATGCTTAACTAGTAAGTTTCTACCCACATTTTCCACTGTGTTAGCTACATGGAAATAAGGCTTTTTTTTGTAAAGCTACGTATTTAGAGCAAATGCTACAAAATTACCTCTGTATTAATAGAATCCAGAGCATTCCTTTGTGGTGGCTCAGCACATTACCATGCGAGTTGCCTGCCCTTGAAAAGGCATAATTTGATCTTAACAGTTTTTCTGAATTCTCTGGTAGTTACAGAGAACAAGTGACCACAGTTCAGCTCCTCAAGCAGAAAGCTGACTTTAGAACCACAGTGGTGCTGACTTATATGTTTTTGAATTTCAACAAGAGCAGGAAAATTTTTTAGTGCAGCTAAGTCTTTCTGATTCTAGTGAAGAGCTGGAAAACTGAAAATGGTGAAGTGATCCCAGATGGAGATTTTTTTTTTTTTTTTTTTTTTTACTAAAGGCGTCTTCAATGGTAGAGCAATTTGTCAGCTTCCGAAGATATCTCTTTGTAGGATAAAAGGCTGGATAGTGTTGCGCTAGACCCAACAGGAATGTGAGGCAAACACTAGTAAGGGCAACATTTGTACTCTTGAACTTGTAAAAATTAAACATTTAAGAAAATACCTTCAGTTTTGTTCAGAGTTGTTTCAGCACACTACTTACTTCCATTGCAAGATATTAATGTTACCAAGGAAAGCAGTAATAGTGACTTAAATGATATCCAATGAATAAATTTCCCCAAAAGACAAAAGAGTTAAAAGAAGGTTGGAAAGCTTAGAATAAAGTAACTGTATGCTTCCTATCAGCTGCTTTTAAGGAAAAGAATGGAGTTCAAAGGCCACATGCTGATCTTGGCTACTGCAAGGCAACTCCAGAGCGGCTATCTGTGAAAACAGAATTGCTGAAGATTCACGTCAGCATGAATAAAACTAAAATTTGGCCATTGGAAACTTCATTATAAGGGAACGTATACTTATCCTGCAAAGTTTATTTAATGTTTTGTGTATCAGAACTTTAGTAAATTATATTTGCAGCTATTTCTGCAGGTTTCTTAAGTTGATTATTTTTTTTCATTGCCTTCATCTGTATCAGTGTAAGGGTGGCATGCTATTGGGTTTTGATTGGGTTTTATTTCAGTAATGATGGTTTTTGGATTAGTGAGATAATGTGAAGTGGTGTTAATAATGCGCATTGACCAGTAATGAAACAGAGCTGCATAGGCATATCTCTAGTTAGGATAGTGAGGCAAAAGTTGGAAGCCTGCCTGGAGCAGATGAGGATTGAGCCTCACCAGGGCACAGCATATAAGATGTCTCTGGCAAGGACATACAAGTAGCAACTGAGAGGATTTGACAAACAAGCATAGATGGCAGATACCATATCTCCCACAAGGATCAACAAACAGAATGCCAAACAGATAAACATATAGATATGCAGATTTAAGTTGAAGAAGAGCTAATGCAGATCATTTCTTCAAGGATGAAGAAATGTACCTGTTTCTTTCCTTTATTACATGTGCCTGTTTCTTTGTTACTTGCCTTGAAGCTGATTCTTCAGGGAATAAATATTACACAGAATTAGGAAGGTAATGTAATAATCATGTGTAACAGTTTCAGCAGGAATCCTGGTGATCTATCATTAAAAAACCATTAATGGGGGGTTTCGTAACCTTCAAAACACAGGTCAAATCTTTGTTTGAACACCATACCATACAGATGTCAAAATTGGAAAAAGAAGCAAATGGCAGCTGATCCAAGCCTCTACCATAAAAATTAAAGATTGCTAGATTGATTGATTGAAAGATTGAATGACTGAAGATTGATTGAAAGTTGTAGGTAAGATAACTAGCATCAAGACAGTGTCATTGTACAGTCAAAGTTATGCATGAGAAAAGCAGCAAAAAAGCTATGTAGAAGCATACTATGTGGAAACTCCTGTAAACAATTCCCAGTGAGGAGGTGAATTGTCTGGCTTGGTACATAACCTTGTTAAACAGCTGTGAATGTTACAGTTTTCTTACATACGTGCAGCTATTTGGCTAGTCAGAATTTGATTTTAAAACCCAGTGTTATCAAATTATGTATTTTGAATATACTTGTAACAAGCTGGTATTTCACAGTAAATTATGCTCTCAAATGGTACTGAAAAAGAAAACTTCTTTAAAAGTCTAATCTTCAACTGAAAGCATAAGTTATATTTAGAAAAATAAACACATAAAACACTAACCTTATTATTTAATCATGGAAACAATAAATATCAACATAATCAAAAGAAAGATACTCACTGACCTTTAATTCCCATCAGACTTTCAGATGTTTTTGCTGTTTATACAACAGTAGACTAATGGGTTTGGACACCTGGTATCCACTTTGGCACACCTAAAAAAAATCCATAAGTTTTTTACTTGTGGTCTAGCTAACACATGTGCTGTAGTTGGACCAGCTAGTAATTTACCACATAACATTACATCACAGAATTTGCTTATCAAGATGCTGTTAACACTTTATCTCATGAAAAAAGATGACATTAAAAAGAAAAAAGTGTTTATATGCAATGGGAAGTTGTATGGATATATAGTTCAGATTATGGAAATATCGTTAGTTAATCTACTGTTCAAAAATAATCTATTTTTGAACTCCCAGTAATTTAATTCATTCTCTATATTTGATATGATTAATCTTCCTGAGAGAAAATTAATTTTCTGCATTTTTTTTAATAAGGAATTTAGCAGTTTATACTGAGAAAAGGCTTATGTGTGATCCTTTTCTGGAAGTTTGCATTAGGTTCCTTTTTGTGTGTTCCTCTGCTGAATATTCAGTTATCACAAACTCCAAACTTTGCATATTTATGTGAGCACACACACAGAGAAATATCTGCCAGGCAAGACATATTTGAAATGTCAGAATTAAATTTGTAATTTATTTCTTCCAGGCATCTCAAAATGCTGATACCATCACCCACAGAGGAGATGAGTAAGAGTGGATGGTACATGAGAGGGAAACTGACGATCAGGTTATAAGAGGAATGTGTGCGGGGGACAGGGCCTGGTGTGCAGCAGGTTTTTGTGCTGGAGATTTACACGGATGGAGGTGGAAACAGAGCGCCAGGGCAGGCTGCCAAAGGCTAGAGCTTTACTGCAGAGGCAGGTGGTTTCTCTGATATTACCACCTTAGCACTTTGCAAGGATGCTGGCAAAGAGTCTCTGATGTTTTCTTCCTAATGTATTAGCAAAGTCACTGGTGAAAGCAGTGCCTGCAAAGAATCAAATACCCAACTGCAGGGGTCTCTGGACTGCAGGGAAACACCTTCTCCAGCGCTGGGAGCACTGCCGCCTCCTCCTCCTCTGAAAATGGGGATTGTAGGACTGTTTCTCACACTTTTTCCCTCGGTCCTTACCACCTTGGCGGTGTTTTGCCCTTTCTGAAATAGGCTTTCATAGAGGTGCTGCCAGCTTGGCTGAGGGGATCGGCCATGCCCTGCTGTGGGGCTCCTGGAACCAGCCCTGTCCAGCCCCGGGCTCTCCTCACAGAGGCCACCCCTGCAACCCCCCCCGCCAGCACCTCGCCACAGGCACCTGGTACAAATGTGAACTTGGAACTTTCTAGGAACATTTTTAATTCCTGCTAATAAAACCTTCCTGACAGTTAAACAGAACTTGTAGATATCAGTGGAGAAGGGACTGGATGAGACAGTTAATTAAAATTGGTTTCTTTTTTTGTTGTATGATTAGGATGAATAGAACCAAGTCTGGGAGGGTAACATCTGTGAGTAACTTTCAGCAAGACTCCCACTGTAATCAAATATAAACCAAAACCTGGCAGCTTATGATTTCTCCTGTTCTTTTGCATATTTATGATTCAGTTCCTTTAATGAAACTGGAGACCCACCTCAAGCTGTCCTAGTAGACCAGGCTGGGCAGATGGGGAGGAGGAGGAGGAGGTGGCGGCATGTTGAGGCAGGCAGCGGTGGGGCTGGGGCAGAGGAAGCCCTCCTGAACAGGTCTGGGATGGAGAGAACAGCCGTGCCAGCTTTCCTCAGCTCTGGCAGCAGTGGAGATAGACAGCAGTGGGCAGTCGTAGCTGTCTTTGGTTAGGCCTGAGGCCTGGACTCTGAGCTAGGATCACCTGCCCTGTCATGTCTTTGGGGGTGTCTTAGGTAGAAGTCATTAACCGATTTAAGAATTAATGGTGAAAATGTGGTGGTATGAATTGACTTCAGATCTGCAGGATGTGCTGTCTGGTGAGGTAAACTATTTTCGCTGGAATATACTTCACAGCAAAACAGATATAACTTCAAAATATACACAAGTTTGTAAATTTTCTCTCTGTGCCTAATATAACTAGAAACACTTGCGTAAGATGTGGCTGATGCTGGTTTTATGCTTTTTCTTCTACTTCTTGTCACTGCTTGCAAAAATTAACGTGACAGAAAAAAGAATGAAGCTGAGGCAAAGAAATGCTTCCCCTAGCAGCCTGCTCTGTCATCTGTGCGCTGCTTTTATTAGTTGTTACCTTTTGTTTCACTTTTTTTTATTATAATAGAGGCAGAGTTTCATAAGGAGATGAGGATGCCTATGCTGTTAAGTGGACGTAGATTCGTTACAGGTTCTGGAATTCAATTTTGGCATTTTGCTTGGTCAGGGATTAGCTTAGTCTGGCTTTAATTTAGCGAACATATACATTGACATACAGAAGGCAAATAGTGGTCAATGCCAGATGCTTCAGATTTAAGTGGGAAAAGCTGCCTCATGCTTCTAATTACATCTTCAGTAAAGTATATATGTTGGAAAAGGGGCTTCTACCTAAGAAATGAAATTAGAATTACTACTGTTATGACACAAGGAAGAAGATGGTGATGGTATTGATTTTTGGTGTGGTTTATAAGTGCAATTCTGAAAAGACAAAAGGAGGACAAGCAAGCTGGGTCAGAGTTAAATAAAAGGGGGGGGGAAAGGAAATGGGAAGAGCAATTGGCAAATTATATAGTTTATGCGCACATTTGCTTGACTCATTCTGAGTAACACAACTCATGAGTATTAAGTGAAGCCAAAAATGAGAGCTTTTGTAGATGAGTTCCTGGAAGTTACAGCATATACAGGACTCGAAACCTGACCTGTGAAGTTGGTATACGGTCACTAATTAGGGGTTAATATGAAACCAGAGTTTGGGGGTACCCACAATAACTTGTTTCTGCATTTTGTAGAATCTGTATTCTACTAGTGGTACTTTTGAGTGAACTTTCTTGCATGCATTCGCATCTTTTAAAGTGCATGAAATCGCAAAGATTTGAGATGTTTTCTAGACATTACAGAATATGAGGGAATTTGAGCACTTACCCAAAGTGGCTTTACTTGAATAAAGATTTTAATACAGATACTAGTATGAAGTGCCTTAAATATACAGGAGAGAAAACAATTTTCAAAAGTATCCAGCTAACCAACTAACTTGAGCTATATTTTCGAACCTGATTAAGGCACCTACATTCTGTAGGCATTTTGAATATTTTGCCTCAGGGGTAATTTGTGAAATATTTGGCAGAGATCTTGATACATTCAGAATGCAAAAAATGTTGACTCAACCATAAAATACCTATTTGAGAATATTATTGTCTATTTTTCTCTTTGTTTCATATTATTATTGTGTTCGTCACAGTAAATAGAAAGATTTTTTTTTCTCTTACAGCCTCTGGCATATAGTAGTTATTCAACTACCTATTGGCATATGTTCTTGAAATACTTGCCCAGAAGATGAACTGTAGACTAAACAAAATCTGTGGAATCTGTTGCTCTGCTTAGACAAACCAAAAAACTGGTACTTAAAAAAGCAGGTAACACTATAGTAAGAATTTATCTTAGACTCATTTCTTACTTGACTAAGAGGAAAATTGTTGAATCAGTTGCGTATGGGCCACATAATTCTCAGTCCCTGATTTTGAAGGTAATCCAAAACCACTCCACTTTCATCTTCTAGTGATATTTAATTTTGGCAGCAAAGTGCTTCATGACTATAGTAGTCACAGTGCTGCAAATATTTAACCACTTGACTGCATTGCAAAATTTAGGTGATGCACATGTTTAAGTTGCAGATATATTATAAAATGTGCTTGCAAAAACTACAGGCCATCTAAAAAATGCTTAACATCTTGCCTAGGGTTAGAGTTGACCTTTCAAGTAGGTGGGATAAATGGGGAAAAACATTAAGTCAGAAACATTCCAGAAATCAATATTTTGACTAGTAAATCTGGTAAATTGATTTTTTGGTTTTTTGTTTGTTTGTTTTTTTCCCCCCTAATATTACAATAACACAGATGTATAGAATTTTTTAAATTAGTTCCTTTTGTGGAGGCCATCTTACAGATATATAAGGTCTGTAATCTTAGAGATGACATCTACTGCAATATTTACTAACTCACTTCTCTGGTGAGGCAAAAAACACTCTACATCAAAAGTCTGGAAGTTTGCCATCAAATGTGTGTGATCCAAGTGGGAAGATGCAGTTTGGGACACTGCATTTATTTGGCTAATAGAAGCAGAGGTGAACAGAGAATTTAGTGTGTTGAGTTGTGGTTTTTGTTTCTTCAGAAAACTTTGGCCATATTTAGAAATTTAGAATGAGATATGAACCCAGTGGGGCATGCTAAAATCTAGCTAATTCATTGGAACAGACAGGAGGCATTTGCTGAAATTTTTTTAAACAATACTAAGTAGTTTGACAGCTGTTTCTCTTCCTTTAGCTGAGAGACCTCAGAAAGGGAATAGGCTACAGGAATGGAAACAGTCACGGATAGTATTAGGGGTAAGTGATCAGCAAAGTTGCCTGACACCTGCAAGCTAGATAACAGTGAACATCATCCAACTTCCAGGTACAATCAGGGTAAATCTCATGACATCTGTCCTTCCAAGATTCTGGCCAGCCTAGCAACAACATTGCCTAATGGGCAAGCAGGAGGTGGCCTGCTGGTACCCTTCCACCAGGGCTTGTAGAACTGTGAAGTTCTACAGAAACTGCAGAAAGTAAACAAAAGATTTTTAATTCACAGCAGTTTAAAGAAATAAGTTTGAATATCATTTGAGGAATCATTTATTGAAGACAAAATATTCTTAAGTTTTGTAGGATACTGATTGTATGTATATAGATGTGAACTGTTTATCTAAAACCTTGTCTGTAATGTGACATTTACAACCTATGAAATCCAAAAGTTCTCTAGAAATATAACATCTTCTTCAAGGGAAGAGAGAAACAAATCTCTGCAAATGAGGAAGTATTCTGCACCATCAGGGAAATGAAACAAGTAAAGTAGATTCTTCCAAGAATTTAAACAAAGTCCACAACACTTAGTTGTAAAGATCAATAGATACTTACTATTGGAATCTTAAAGAAGTTTTATTTCTGTTTTAAAATTAGACCTATCAAAAGTGAATAACTCCTGAGGCTCAAGAAAGGTCCTACAACTCACTCAGAAGGAGGCTTTGTATAGTATTGGGGAAAAACTGTGGAGTCATGTATAAATGTTGTCACTTATACATTCTTCGATGCTCAACCTTATTGTTTCTTAAATTAGAAAATAAAGGGGGTTTATATTTTTGCCTCTCCTTCAATATCTAGGAGATTTTCTTCCTTTTCCCACAGATACCAATTTTTCCTTGTTCCCACATTTATATTTATAGCCTGCTCTGTTGGTCATTTGACCTCCTAACTCTGGAATCTCAAAAACTATCATGAATTTTGTTTGATCCAAGCCTGTATTTTCTCAAGGAAATACTTTAGCTGAAAACATTAGTCTGGTGATGATTTTGTAACTGCCTTGAAAATATTTTTAAAGCACTATTCTTTTGCTCCTTTTGTTTACTCATCTTTGCCAGGTGATTGGAGCATATACAGGCTGTTGGCTGCCTTTGCAATGTCCAGCTCGTTGAAGTGCCAAGGATGACACAGAGGTGAGGTATAAGTAGATACCGACCTCAGACAAAACACCTATGTCTAGTCCAAATTCTGTCAAATCCATGCTCGTTGCTGCTGCAGGTAAAGGAGGTAAAGGTGTGTAATGCAGTAGCTGTTGTCTTAAAGCAATAGCTCCCTCTGTCTCATCCACTGGCAGGATCACTTCTAGCTTGTTCACAGGGAAGCAAAGTTTTATTTTCACTACATCTGTGAAATGCCTTTAGCTACTTATGACAAAACAACATTATGTCAGCTGTAGATTGGAAGTCTGCAGAGTGGACTCTGAGGGACAGGAAAATAAAAAAAGCCTAGGAGGGAATGGTGGCTTCTCTCACTTCTGAAGTTCAGAGGCTTCCAAAAAGTGACACCACTTGCTCAGTTCAGATCTTAAATTCATGACCAAATACTAAGTATATGCACTTTTATTGTTATGTGCCCTGTTGTCAGCATGACTGCTCTTCCAGTGGGGGTTTATGGTGGAAGAAGAGAGAAAAGGAGAGATTGGGAACATGTATGGAAAATGTCTAGCTTTGTGCATTTATTTTTTCTTAATTTTTAACACTGTTTTGAATGAAACATTTGGGTCCCATAAAGATGTTTGAAGTTCATGATTTTTCAGGGAACACCATGTGGATTGCTTGATAGTTTTCTCAGATGTGAGGAGGGATTGGAGTTGGGAAAGGTTAAAAATAAAGTATTTCTATTTGGTTGACACTTTTGGGGAAAGGAGATCCAGGATTCTGGTTATAAAAAGGGAAGCTTTCCAAATTTAATTTTAATTGAAATTTTATTATTAGTGACAACTGAGTTTTTCAGAAATTCATGCCTTAGTTTCATACCTAAAGACCTTAAGGTACTCTGTAGTTATAGAAAATCCTAAAGAAAGGTCCTAAAGAAAGGATTGCAACAGTAAACTTTTGTGTGAAAAATGATAACTAGGATGTCCTCCTCGCTTGTTTCTAAGCCACCATGAGCATCCAACAGTAGCTAGATTTCTTAATTATATGCTAGGTATTGGTATCACAGTGCAAGACAAAAGAGCTAGGATGGTATCTGGAAAACTAGCAGAAAGGTGGAAGAGAGTGACAAGGCTGAAGGAGAGTCTGGGCAAGACAAATGATTTCCTCTGGCATTTGTTGGAAAGAATTTGATTCTTTCAACAACAACAACAACAAAACCCTATCCAAGCTTTTAAAATTACTTCTTCAAACAGATTAATCTTTCAATGGAGAGTGAGATACGTGTCCAGTGTAAAAGTTCCTTGGCAGAACACAAGTCTTTTGGAGGTATTAACTGTGTTGTTGGATCTGTGGCCCTGAGCACCAGTATCAGCCCGGGCTGACTGGCTTTGGGGCTGTGCCAGGTGTGGCAGCAGCTGTGTGAGCAGGGCCCTGGGCTGCAGGAGGGCTGTGTTCCCCTGGCCCTCCCCATTCCCTGCAGCCAGACCCTGCCTCGTGGTGTGGCAAAGCACTCATGCTGCTTGTGGTGCCACTAACATTGTGATTCTGGCTTAATACAGGTGAAGACAAAGCACTAAAGTATTCAAGAATTGTATCATTTGTGTACAAGATCATTTAAATAATATATTTTGCCAGTTTTACCCCATTACTTTACTCCCTGCATTGCAATACTATCTCCTTTTCTTTTTTTTTTTCCCCACAAAAATTAAATGTAACTTAAGAGTTCCTCTTAAAAATGAGATCTATTTATTACATTACATGTGTTTATATTGCATCTTCTGCCTAGCATTTATATAGCATTCCAAGTGGCACTGTACCCCAAGTTTGTAAACTATCTCTCTTTCTTTCTTCTTTGTTTCAAAGCCACTGTAAGCATCCAACTGTAGCTAGATCTCTTGATTAAATTGTAGGTATTAGCATCACAGTGCAAGATGAGAGCTGGGAGTTGCCTGTGGTGACGATGGTATCTGGAGAACTAACTGAAAGGTGGAAGAGAGCGAGAACGCTGAAGGAAGGAGTCTAGGAAGGACAAATTATTTTCTCCAGCATTTGTTGGAAATAATTTTAATTTTTTTTTTTTTTACAGCCTTTAAAACCCACAAAACTACAAACAACCTTTCCAAGCTTTTTATCTGCATTTACTGAAAAGAAATATAAGGGGGTGGACTGGATATATGTAGAAGTTCTTTTCACTTTTCAGCATACCAATATCTTGTCCCCTTAGTAAACTACGGGTAGGATATGGTGCCAATATAGTATCTTACACAGGAGCAATCTTCTGAAAGACAAGTCCGAGGAGTTTCATCTAGAAAAAAAAAAAGCTGAAACAAGATTATGACGACATATTTATTTTTGACTTGAAAGGTGAGGAGAGGGAACAAATTCCTTCCTTGAAGATAAATGTAAGCAAGGAAATACTAATGATTCTAATCATATTAATTGCTGATAACATACTTTCCTTTCTATTTTTTCCTCTGTTTAGATCTAATAAGGTAAAAAGAGCCCTGATATAAATACTGAACCCATGAAAATGTAAATGTAATTGATTCTAAATACTAGAAAAGTTGAAATACTAAATTTCATACTAGATTGACAAATATTCATAAGGCAAAAGCATTTATGAAGTTCCATCATAAAGCAAGGTGTCTTAAAACTGTAGCATTCATGTTTTTTTGTCCACCCAACACTGTTTTTTTTCTGTTGGAGATGCAGATATCTTGGCTTCCTTTCTACCAGGTGCATATTGCTTAAATATTTCACTACTTACGTATTTGTGCAGAGGTAACTACTTGATGAAAACTTGTGAACAATTTATTATTAATATATTTTTACAATTAGTCTTTCATTTAATTTAGTTTTTATTTCATAATATAATAAAATTGGCTCTGTCTTTATTGTTAAATTTTTATTTAATTGGCTTTCTGAAATGATCATTGCTGAGGACAGCAATTTTATCTTTTTTGGTGAATAATCACAACCTATTTCTTGAGAAACTTAAGCATTTCATGGATTTTTCTTCTTTGGTAGTAAAAATTAGAGCTTTTGATGATATTTCTGTTGAAGAAAGTATTTTTATTTTTTGAAGGGTCTTCAGTGAACAGAAAATCATGCTACTTTTGAGAAACTGTTTCATATTTGTTACAGTTTTTAATCAAAAGTCAAAGTTTCTGTGGAAAATTTTTGATTTAATTTAAAATTAATTTATTTTTATTATTAATTTAATGTCTGAGAGGGAATTTTCTCCAAATAAATCTATTGCTTGCTTATACTTATTTAAGCAAGATGTAATATCAGATGTAATTTTAAAAATTTAAACGTTGATGTGGAAGATTCAAGTGCTGCTGGTTAACTTTCTTTTAATATTCTAGGTCTATAGACTTTGATATATGATATATCGCATTTTTTAATAAATTTTGCCATGTACTGCGCCTGAGCGTTTCATAGTGGATTTATTTGCATTGTATATGCATTATGGCAGGCTGCTTACCCAAGTTGATGAACTCACTTTGGAACATCTGTGATTTCATTAGACTATATTCAAACTACATTTTACCTTCATATTTCATACAGTTAATTAGATCATCACATAATGGTTTATGCTGACATTTATTCTAATTTTCTCAGGCTTTTCCATGTTACTTGTTAGATTATCCACTGGGTCATATTTTGAAAATGGAGCAGTACTTTGTGATCAATACAACTGTTTGTTGAAAACTTAATTGCTTTTTTCACATTCAATAGAATTGAGATTTCCCTCCACTTCCTCCACTGAATTTCTCAGATGCTTTCCATAGATAAAGTTTGATGAAATTACGTTCTACTAATTCTTTGTAGATAATTTTTTTGTAATCTTCAATCTCCAATATTTAAGTTTGAATACTATAACACCTTTCTTCAGAAATGGTGACTCTTCCTTGGTGCTCCACCATCAACTATTAGATTGTTCTGGCTCCTAAATGTGCTGCTTCTGCTATTTCTGATATATACTTTCTTCAGATGTCAGCTTTTAAACCCAAGTTGACAAAAGACCGTCAACTTCAGGGAAAAATTTAAAAAAACAAACCAAAATGAAAAAAACCGTCTGTAGTCTGAATTTACTTGCTCATTATAAATGCACAGTTGGTCCCGGTAAAAGATGGATAGATTTTGCATTAGCAACTGTGTGGAAAATAAAATGGAAGTATGCTATAGAGTCTTCTCTAAATGTCTTCACAGGAACAAAAAAATATATGTAATCCAGAAAGTATTTCTGTCAAGAACCAATAGCATATAATTAGCAGCCAAAGTGTAGAAGAGGTTTCCCTTGATATATATCTAACTATAAAGTACTGACTTCTGTCTGGAAATTCCATTTTATTATGTAATATATTTTGGGAGCAAACCAGCAACTATTGAGCCAAGACACAAGCGCTGCAAGAAGTGGAATTTTCATTACTGCAAAACCACTGCTGTATCTTTCAACTGCTTTAAATAAATCACTGAAAGAAAAATGTATGAACAAAATCTGGTACTTAAAAATCAATTTCCATAGTTTGCTGCATGGCTATTTCAAGTACATCTAAGAGTATAGTGTACCTCATTGCAACAAGCACCAAGCTAGACATTTTAGGAAGACAAAGCATATGACCTTAATTGTTCTTCATTTTTCTCTTTAGAACATGATAAAAGATTTAAGAATTCCAGGAATGAAGGTTACTTAGTTCCTTCAGGTATGCCCCCATCATTTTCCCCTGTGAGAACCCAGGAGAATCCCTACTTTCCCTTTTAAAATGACACTATAACTTGTTTGGTACAAATAAAGTTAGTGATAAAATCGTATCAGGACTTTTTTTTTTTTCCCTATTTTCCTTTACTAATGAGTACAGTGGTCCATAAAGTTGGCAGACAGTGAAGTCAGTGTGTATTTCACAAAACGATGACTTTTACAGGATTCTACTTCTTCAGGCTATAGAAAGATAAGAATTCAGAGACAAAGCACAAAACATCTCTATAGTTAAGAGTATGGCTGGACACAGGCAAGTGGTGGACATGAGTATCACTAGTTATAGAATATCCAGGCTGTGCTTCTGCACGAGCAGGAGGTGTGAAATATGTTAACCAGTCAAAGAAACTGAGTATGTGTCATGCTACCTCAGCCCTGCTAACTTCTGGTAATAAACCACAGATGCATATAGCAGAAACTCATTATGATCATCCTAAATAATCAAGCAGAAGTTTCAGATGTGAGATTTGGAAACAAAGCTGAATTTTGTTTCACAAATTCTCTGGTTGTGCAGTATAAAAGCTTAGATTTACAGTTCCCAGACTTCACTAATTTCATGCCAAACTCTGACTGGAAGTTGGATTGCATCTTTCATATAGTGATTAAGGATTCCATAATCCAGTTTGGGGGTAACTGTATGATCTAATAAATTATAATAAACAGTACCCAAATAGACCTGAAAAATGCTGAGAAAAAGAAATGTATTTAGTATGTGAGAGTATCCAGTTCCTTCTAGAACACTTTAGTAACATTGACTAATAAATGTATTAAAAGCAACAATTTTTAGAAAAATTAAACTTGCAAAACCCATGAAAGCTTAACATATGATTCTTACTGCAGAACAAGCTTGGTTGTACTTACACATTGAAACACCCATTTATGAATATTTCATCAAGCATCTTTAGTTTTTATTGTAATAAAGTTATAACGAGCCTAGTAAAACTCCCTCGTTATCACTACATTTAGCAACACTAACACAAAAAGGCTTTTTTTGCACATTTCTTGATACTTGGTCTTAACTCCCCTGAAGATAAGTTTAAGAATATTGTCCTGGTTTCAGCTGAGATAGAGTTAATTTTCACTCTAGTGGTTGCTGTGTTTTCGGACTTGATATGAAAGGAATGTCAATAATGCATATTGTTTTAGTTGTTGTTAAGTGATGTTTATAGTAGTCAAGGACTTTTTTCAGCTTCCCATAGAAGCTGGGAAGGAGCATAAACAGAACAATAGAATGGTCAATGGAATATTCCATGTCATGGACGTCATAGAAATGGGGGTTGGCCTGGGAGGGGGAATCCACAATCTGTGCTCGAGTCGAGCTGTGCAACCGACTCACCAGGCAGTGAAGGTGACTTGCGTCTTGTATATTCTTTTACTATTATTGTTGTTATTATTATTATTTTCTTTTTTCATTATTCTATAAAACTTTCTTAATCTCAACCCAAGATGTTTTTTTCTGCTTTCACCTCTTTTTCTGCCTACTTTCCCTACCTTTCTGGAGGGACAAGGTTTGGTAAGCGAGAGGCTTACATGCTCCTGGTTGCTGTCTAAGGGTTAAACCACTACAAATATGTTATATACTGCTTTGCAACCTCTCTGAAAGTAAGAAAAGCAAGTGAAATTGATAAAAAGCCCTGTAATAGTTAAAGGTCTAGCCCTAAATTGTCAAGAAGGCTTGAAAAAACTGGTCATAATAAAAGAGAGGGTGAATCTGTTGGAGAAGACTGTCAGTGGAGAAGCTTTCAGAAGAGGAGCTATGTCCTGTGAAATTTTCTCTCTCTCTCTAATGTTAATGTGTGAACAAAAGCAGATATATCTTTACTTAACAGCAAATTTGGTTATGTTCAGTCACTCACCAGAATAAAATGATGCAATTCTAGTGGTCTTTTGGTCCAAAATAAACTACTATGCCCCATGGACTGGGTTAACACTCAAGATCATTATCTTCCTGCTAATGTGTTTTGATTGTGGTCATTAAGTTGGGATATAGAAACAATGGAGCTAGAGTCTTCTGAGAGGTGCACAGTAATAGGATAAGAGACACAACTTACAGAATAAGAGCACAAGTTGGAACATGTGATAGATGTTCCAGTTAGATATTAAGCAAAAAGTTTTTATCACAAGAGTGGTTAAATACTGGAATATGCTGCCCAGAGTGGTGGTGGTATCTCTATCCTTGGAGATAGTCAAGACCCTACTGTACAAGGCCTTGAGCAACCTGATCTAATTAGATGTGTTTTGAGCATGGCATTGGACTAAATGATCTCTGGAAGTCCCTTCCAAACTAAGTTATGCTATTATCCTAGACTTAAGCAAGTAAAGACCTAAAAGTGGAGTAATTCACTCTTCTCACTGTGTAACATTTCAAGCAGGGGGTAAGTTAGCAACTACTACGATAGTGTTGTAGTGTGCTGAGGAGTTGTGAACTCATGTTACTCTGTCTTAAATTGATGAAGCCCTACTTAGGTGCAAGTTGCAAGTCACATTCTGTGAAGAAGTAGCTATATACTAGTTTTGTGATTGTTGATTCCTGTTCAGGAGAATAGTTTCCATACCTATATATGCATCTGTATTTATCTATGTTATCTAAGGCTCACACGCGTTTGAGTCCAATCTTGTTTTATTGTGAGGTCTGTGGCAAATAAGGGTTGAGGGACCCAAAACATCATAGTTTGTGTCTCCGTCTCAAGGGAGGAAAACTACGAGTTCTGAATGTACCATGCAATCTTCTTTTTTTTTCAGCGTCATTGGCTTTACAGCTAGAAAGTTCCCTTGCTGCACATTAAAAATGAGCCCTCTGGTCTTACTGTGGATATGAAGAGCAACTTACTCCCTTGCTTTTTCAGCATATTTTAGAGAGTGCCTTATTGCACCTTTTCTTCATTCTTCTCTTCAGAGAATAAATCAAATTCTTTCAAGCTTTCTGCAGACCTGAAAAGCTTGTACTTTTTCTCCATTCTGGATTCTTTCCACATATCTTACATGAAGTAGGATGCCTAGAGTGTGATATGACCTTCTGGCGAAGTCTTTACCTGTGCTCTGTAGAATGGAAGGATTTCATTTTGTGTTATGTCTGGCATCTCTGTCTATACTCGAAACGGGATATGTCTTCTTCAAATGAAACTTTCTCAACCTCCTTGATGTAGGTTCAGTCTGTGATTTTTAGTGCAATTGCTGTTCTGAAAGCCTCTCAGCTCAGTTCAGGTCATTGCTTATCTGCATCTACAAGTAGCGCTTTATCCGTTTAAATGTAAATACAGTTGTTTCTTAAGATTAATCTCTTTATTTACAAGGCATAGAAAACTGGCATTTTCAGCTGTGCAAGATAAAAATGAGTTGTATTTGTGTTCAGAGCTATAACAGTAAAGATAATTATAATTCCCAGGGCAGCTTGAGTATTAGAGCTGATTTTCAATGCCATCAGTGAAGGACTTGCCCTCCTGGCAGCTGATTAAAATTTCAGTCAAATCAGAACGAATCATGTCTGTAACAGTGAATTGGCATAATGTAATAATGTGTGTTGCCTTAAAATATCTCTTAATAATGAAGGACCTGTCTACAAATAGAAGACAAATTTCACTGAATTTAGCTTAAAAATTGTAGCTTTCGTTAAAATAATACTAATATGCATGAGTCATCTGTTGGCTTTTTTGACTGTTTTTACTATGAGGTAGCAGTATTCGACTTTCATCTGCTAGCTTGCACTCAGAGCTGCATTCAGGATATAATGAAGTAAATGAAAAAAACATTCTGTGATCCTATAAAATGAATAGAGAGGATTTTTAGCAGTTAAACTCCACTTTAAACATGAGACTTGCTTAGGCCCTAAGAAACCCAGACATTCAAATAAAAGATTAAAAAGCATACTGCAAGCCTTACATATTTCTCTAAAGGTTGTCAATCTGTAAGGTGTCATGTTTCTTCAAATTAGCTTTTCTGCAGAGGATCTAGAATTCATTTCTTCTGATAATCCAATAGACAAAACTAAAATAGCTATGCTTGCAAACAAAGACTTCACTTTGATGGAATGCCAACAGTCACTGTAATTTATAGTTTGAATTTAAGATTACTAGTTTCCCAAAACAATGGGCTGTGTCGCAGGAGGATGTTGTTACCAGGTCCTTGTTAGTAAATTGCCTTACTGTATGTAAGTGCTCACGTTCTCTTTTTAGGACCGTAAGTAGTCTTACAATGCTGTGAAAGAACATTTTATAACAGTAATGTGACAGAATTATTAAGTCATTATACATTGTAGTAACTTTATGCAATTAAAATACAACTTTAGAAAAACAGTATATGTGGAATAATTACAGAAATAATTTCCTTTCAGATAGTGAATAATGTCAATAGCTCCTTTTGTTCTATTTATAGTAGCCAGTTGAAAGGAAGTCTTCCAATCTACTGCGTAATTGGTACATATTTTAAATTTCTTTTTTCCTGGCCTGCTATCCAGTTCTTAGAGGAATAAAGAAAATGAGTGTGAGACCTAATTTCCAAAACTGCAACAGGAAAGTAAAATAAATATGAAAAATTAATCCCTTTGTGCCCCGGAGTCCAATTTTCCAGGCACAAGCTCCACTGGAATCCACTGGTACCACTGCCAAGGAGTTAAGTTCCCTTGATATATTTTGTTTACTTATCCAACTCTCTTTGACTTTTTGGGCTAGTGTGTTTGATTCCCTGCCTACTGAAAACGTATCAGCCTATTTCATTTCTAAAGACAAACCAAAATAAGCACGCTAGTTTTATGGGTAGGAAACAATCAACCTAAAGCACTGCTCTCCACGTCTCTTTTATGCTCTTATTTTTGGCAACAGTAATTCAGACAGCCAGGTAAAATGCTCCAGGAGCTGGCTGTTGCATGACCTCAGTTATCATCAGTCTCTGTGGCTGCTCAGAGGTGCAGTGCTATGACAAATCTTCATGCCCTCTCAAACACTGGCTGAACTTTTCTTGGGGCAGGGATATGGTGGGTGTGAAAGGTTGTCTTAGATATCAAGAAAATGAGGCAAAGACTTTAGTTCCTAGTATGCACAACTCCTTATGCAATTGTTTCTTTCTTGACTTTTGAAAATATTGTTCCTCATCCCTCAAAACAACCCCAAAACTGAAACAACCAACAAACCAGCCAACAAACGAACAAAAGAAGAGAATACTCGGGAATTATTTCTGAAAGAGCCATACTTGGTCCCACAGCTGTAAACTGCTGATCTCTTTCTTGATAGTACAGAGATTCCCACTGGCAGGAGAGCTCATGTTTTTTCAGCTTTACCTACTCAAGAAGTAAAAATAAATGTGCAGAAATCAGACATTAGGAGGAAAAGCTATTCTGAAATTCTACCTGAGCAATGTGATACTATACTTGTATTTGTAACAGAAAGTTGAATAATGATGCTCACCTCAGCAGCTATATTATCTGACCTAATTTTTTTCAAGTGCTTGGAAAAGCAAATTCTGTGCATTTTCCTAGTGAGCTAAATAGTAATAGTGCTTGGAAACTAACCTTATGGTGTTCAAATGCTAATATTTGCCCTTAGGGAAAAGAAAACACCAGTTGTTAAAAGGAGATGTGAAATGTATGTGACCTCAGAGTGGCCTTCCGCTGGAAGGAGCAACATTTTTGTTTGAATAAATGAAAATCAGTGATACATAGGATAATTTCTTGAATAACTAAACTGGATATATTTAAAGCAAAAAATGCTCTACCTTTTCAAGTTAATTTTCGAAAAGCTAGTCTATGACACCTTAAATTTAAAATGTCGAGTAATATTAATGTGCCATTTGTAAATGCTGAGGGTTCATTTCAGATGTTTATGTAACACTGAATTCATATTTAGTCATATATAAGGGAAGCTGGAAATTACAGACAGTGATCTAAATAGTTATGATTTTGTGCAAGCTGCACATGGATGCTTCTTCCATGGAAAACAGATTCATAGACTCCAGCATAAAAAATAGGAAGAAATTTTGTTTTATAAGAACAATTCTGATAAAGAGGAGAATTAAAATGCCTCTGAGCTCACTGCAAGATTGCTTGTTTCAGTGCAAATAGGGACTGGTTTCTTCACAGTCAGCATTCACTCTGAAAACCAGCCTGGTATCCACCAGCAAGATGAGGCCCTTTCTCAGCATTTTATTCCTCTAATACATGAAGTGGCTTGACTTAAGTTTATCCATTGGTAGTGTAGCTTGACTGAATTCTGTTTGGAATAGATTGCCCAAATAATAAATACAGTAAAAGACCTAAAATAAAAGTAGTTGTAAAATGGCAACTGAAATATGAATGGTGCAAATAAACTCAATAATGAAGATAGACACTGGTAAGGCTTGGGATGCTGCTAACTGAGCAGTGGCGTGTTGTCTAGATTTCACTTTTTTATTGAACTGGACTGACTGACATAAAAATGGTTAGCAGTTGGTATTGTGTGTTCTCTTTATTGACATGATTTCTTGTATAGTGATGAAATATGTTTTTTTTTTTAGATGAAACATATGTACCTGGTATGTGATGTGAGGTCAGTGGAGAATTGCTCGTACTACAACTGGCTAGTCATTTGTCCATTTAGTCCAAAGAAATTTTCTCTCACTGAACTAACAATATATTTCTTATCTTAGTGGTTCATTGGAAGATGAAATCCAGCTGCTTGAAATCTGAATAGTCAAAAGCAATGTTGCTTAAACTACAGCTTGTGGAGTCTTTGTGGGTCAGTGGGATAACTCCTGGAATCCATGATACTCTAATAGTGATGCTTTTTCCTGGGAAGCTGGCAGTCCCCTCCTGTCAAGTACTGGCTGCAGGTCTGGCTTTATAGAGGCAGTCATGGGGCTCTGGGGAATGACAGCTGTTGGGAGCTGGCCATGTTTAATTGCCCTGGCTCTTGCAGCCCATTTCCAGTGTCTGTCACTGTTGAGCCAGAGCGTTTTGGGTGTGGACTGAAAGCAGATTCTGCAGATCTGTTGCATATTGATTGTACTGCCCATAGACCGGCATGTGTCACACACACTAGCATCATACTAGGGTTATAGTCCACGTATTAATAATATGAATATCTCCTGTCTGCCCTACCAGAAGGTATAGGTACCTTCAATAGGTACCACTATTGAAATACAAAGTCTGTATCTTTGATTTAATTATTTACCTCAGTTCTATTTTTTTTTCATTTCCTCTATTTTTCTCCAAGAAAATACAGTATGATAATAATACATTTGCTAATCTATGAATCAGATTAGCAAATTAGCACACTCATTGCTGTAAGACTGAATTTGAAGTAGTCTAATTAATCCCTTGAGTATTTTGAAGTGTGTTTATGCATAGAAATTCAAGTATGGGTGGAACAATCAAAATTCCTGCTGCCCTTTATTCTGGGATGAAGAGCAGCTTAGATGTTAAGTCACCATGTATCTTTGCCTTGCAATCTTTTGTTCTTTAATAGCAGAGAATAACATTTTTATCCCAGAGTATAATTGTGTTCCCAAGGTTCAGGTCATTCACATCAGTCCAAATAGAAGAAGAAAGCTGGCCAAGAGTACATCTGGAAACAATGTTAAAAGCAGACAATTTCTGTGTGCTGAGCTATTTGGAAGATCTAAAAGTTGAACAGAAAGGGCTCACACCTCCGACGTTCCAGTAGAGTAGCAAAATGTTGGAGTTACTCTTGTAATAATACCTACCTCTTGGACTGCTCTGAACAGCTGGATATTTACGTTCTTTTTTGTTTTTAAACTTTTAATCACAGTGTACCATTCTAATTGGAGTAATTGATCTCTCATGTCTGTATGATGCTGCCCTGTTCATTTTGGGTGATATAAAAGCAGCAAGCCAACTTATGAAAATAAAGCCCGTAACAAAAAAGTGGTTTCTTGATATGCCCTTACAGCAGCCAGTTGAAACAGTTCCACCCTTAGCTTTAGTGTAACAAGAGAGTATTTTTCTAGCACACTGCTAGGATCACAAATCCCAAGCACTTTAGTTATATCATTACAAGATCCCAGATTTCATACAGAATTATATATAGCTTCTTTGTTGCTGTGTTTAATTTTTCCCCAGCTTTTCTAAAAAGTTAAACTGGCAGGCTGCTCTCTTGGTACATCTGCAGCAGATACCATTTTTTTTTCTCCTGGACTTCACAGCAGAATATGCTGATCTAAGGTAGCTGAGCTATCTGAAGCCTAGGCATGGCAAGTTTATGATGTGTTTATCCAGTGCCACTCTGGTGCCCAAAACCTGACATTGGTTGCCAACTTTGAGTTGTTACACTCATGAAATGGGGCAAGAGAATTTTGTAGTACCACACTTCCTTTATTTTGCAGACTTGCTCATTCTCGCATGCCATCCCCTCTGTTTATTCGTAAATTTTTGTGTGATGTTTTTTAGTATACTTAAGAGCTGTCACTGTCTCTCAGGCAGAAGTATCTGTATTTTTAATGCCTAGTTTCAATAACTTTGGATTGTTCAATGCATTCTTCAAATGCATCAAACATTTTTGAGCTTATCAGGAACCTGGTTAAAATCTTAGGGCTGGAGGAAGGGTAATAAAGGTAGAAAAAAAAATGGCTGCATTTTCTTTAGTTGACTGGAAACTAAGAATGTAGATCTAAATCTTATGTTTTTCTCTCCACATTGCCTTTTACATTTACCTCCATTTACCTTTGGGATCTTAATTTCCTTCCTGCTTCCTTTGCTTTCAGTTCTGCATCAGGGCTTCATTCAGTTCAGTATTATATTTCCAATAGCAAGAAAGGAAATAATTCTACAGATTAAATGATTCAGAGAAAACTATTTTCATACCCCTCATGTTGTTATGTTTATAGATGTTATTGTAAACAGTTTTTTGTTCTTTTAACTATCCTATACAGCATCTGCATAATTAGTATTATAGGTGCTTGAATAATTTTAGGTCATTACTTTTTTCAGGATATAAGTAATTCTTCTGCAGTTTTATAGACCATACATTGATGTATTTATTGGGGTTTTTTTTGGTTTTGTACTGCCATCATTAAAAGTTCCCTGGGGGATATCCACAGCTCCACATTTTCTTCAGAGATTTTCAAATTCACTGTTCAATCCAGCGAACAGGATTTGTTAGTTTGGCTTTACTGAAGTTTAAACTGAAATCAGATTTCAAAATACTAATAAATGGTTGGCCACCATCCTGACTGGAGGCCTGGCTAGCCTCTTCTGACATGACTACTGCAGGTGCCTTTCCCTCTTGACTACTCCTTTTTCTGGCAGACAGACTGCTCTACATCAGCCCTTCCCATTTTGCTTTTTTGCCTGTTTAAATCCTTAACCTACATTCCCTATTGGGCTTTAACACTTCATTATTTCTGCTTTGTCCCAACACTGCACACTTGACTGTTATGCTTTGCCCAGATCAGACTGCTGAGAGAAGTGCAAAAGTAACTGTTCAACAGTATATACAGAAAATTACACGTTTGACCACTGTCCTTAGCGCTGCTTATTTCCAGTTCTTCTATTTTAACATATTTTACTCATCTTAATGTATGTTTCATAAAGGAAGCAATAGGAGGGTTTTAAAATGCTTCTACCTGCGAGGTTGTCTGTTTTCATCTAATGGCTGAGACTGAGCTGGCTGCTATTTTTCTCATGAAAACTTACTCCAGGGAGTCAGATTCTCTCATGGCAGAAAACATCCCACACCAGCCCCTGGTTTTCTCATTTAAAAAAAGTAATTAATCAACGTGAAACATTTCATGTAAATTTTCACACACTTCAGGAGTCCATTTGTTGGACTGCACTATGGCAAAATGGTTGAAGGAGCTTTTATAGCAAGGAGAGAAAGAAAACAGTAAAAGCAGATAAGAAGAGGTGAATGATAGGGTTCAAAAACTCTGGAGGGATCATTCTGAGGAAAATTGAACTGCCAAAGATACTTTGCACACAATTATTTCCACATATTGATATTTGAGTTTACAAAACTGACCTGATTAGAAGTAAAGAACACTAGTACCAGGAGGATCTGAGAGAAATGGACTATGCTAGTGACCGTGTCCAAAACCTTACTTCAGTTAGTACTTCTGCTCATCACAGTCTCTGGTCTTCCTCTCCCGTCCATCATCATAGTTCATGGTATTTTTTGTCCTCTTTAATGTAAATACTAATATTGGTTGTATTGTTATTTTGCTTTTGGGAGAAAAGCAAGCTGTCAGGTACAGGCACGTTACAGGTAGAGCCACATAACAGGTTATAACAAGATGTTTGATTCCTTTTTAACTTTTTCTGATATTTTGAACTCCATCTCAGCTGAGCTTTCCCCCTAAAAGTTTGTGTATCTTTTAAGTGTCTTTATTGGCTGCCTTCTGAGGTTTTTTTGTTTTTCTGTAATGAACTCTCTTCTTGGGTATCCTAATTTTTTTCCATCCCAGTTACAGTGTAGATGAAGGCCTAGCAAGTTGAGTTTGGCAGATGACCTGCATTTGTTATAAAGTCAGGAGAGTGGGCATCCAGACCAAAGTCTGAACTAGCCATGCTGGAGACATCATCCAGTCTATGAAAATAAAATGATTGTAGAGAGTCCAAGAAATATTTTAGGCTGTAGCTAAATGGCAGCACTGAACTTGGTTCCTTTTGTAATTTAGAAGGCCCTAAGCAGAATGAATCATTAAATGCTTTTCAGTGTTGGATGTCAGTCATTAAATAGTGAAATTCTTTTGGTTTTCACAATTTACAGTAATCTAACAGGTAAACGAATAGTATAAATAAATAAAATTGTTTTTTCCCTACTTAGAAAGGGAGAATCATGATAAATTATTATATGGGTGTTAGCTAATATGGATAGTTCATATAAGAGTTTAAAAGCCCACGAAACTGAACAATACTCTATTAGAGAATTTTACTTTTTAACCATGCAACTTTGACTTCCTTCATGCTGGCAGAATCATTCTGATAATTAAATGTGCTTTTTTATGTGTTTGGTACAAAATAGTTGTGCTTAAGTGGCAAAATACAGCTGTTCAAACTCCTGTCTACTTCTAATTGGGCCCCCTGAGCTTCGCAAAGCTAAGGACTGTGACTGAGTGGATCTCATTTCCTTTTTAAAAAGCTATCAGCTAACAAGATACAAAATCAAAGGAGCTCAATAAAGAAGTCTTCTTTTATTAACAGAGATTAAGTCATTCCTACTAAAGCCAAGAGTGAAACTCCCTTTAACTTCCAGAGGGGGCAGGATTTCATCTCAAGGAAAGTAAGATGGGAAATTTAGCTTTCTGGTTGGCTTTTGTCCAATCTGTGTCTCACTGGAGGTAGGCACCTTGCACTTCTTTAGCAGGATGTGATGATACTGCCAGCAAAAATTAGACAGTATACAGACTTAATTTAAATGATACTGGAATTTTAACTGTTTTGAGACACATTTCTTGAAAGTCAAGATTGATTAATGTAGAGCCTGAGGGATATATAAGTTGGTAGGGTGGTTGTCAGGTTCTGTTGAAGATCATTCTGCCTCTGTAAAAAATATCAGCTTTGAGGTACAACATAAAGTGTTTATCGCTTCCTGATGAAACTGTTATGTTGTTAATTCTCATCTAGGTAAATCACAATTTTTGTTAGATTCATTCATATTAACTATGTAAATGAGTTCACAAGCAGTGTAATGGTGTATTTTTACATGTTTTAAAGACTAGTTTTAGTGAATTTGAGAGATTTCTGATAGAGGAAATACTTCAGATGCAAACAAAATAAGTAGTATTCAGCAGTTTGGATAGTTAATGCACAGAGAGACTCAGGTGTGGAACTCTTACACTCACTTCTGTAACAGTATTTTGCCTTATTATCTAGCATCCCATGTTGATCTTGGCAGGAAATACAACTAATCTACATAGATACATAGCAAACTGACAATAAATATTTCCAATCTGTAAAAATAATTTCTAATTTATGTGCTGCAGGATGTTTCCTATGTCCAAATGTAATGTTTTACCTGTTAAAGTGATTGCTTTAGCAGAAAATGTCAATTCATGGAATGACCACTGTGTATTATTGGGCGAATTCTTTCCAGTCACTAGAGTGTCATGAGAGACACCCAGACACGCTCATTTTGCTATTGGACATACCAGTTTACCTTACAGGTATATTTACAACCCTAAGCAAAACTGTACTCATTTTATGACCTATTTGTCAATAAGAAAGTATGTATCTCACTTTTTCCCTTATGCTAGAACTGTCATTATCATAATTCTTTTAATAGTTCTTTTCTGTGAAGTTCATATACATTTAGACTCTATACCAATTAGCAAATCTGAAAGAAGAAGATACTGTGGTGTGGTCAGGCAGCACAACTCATATACAGAGCTTGCAAGGAGCTAAAACAAGGCAGGTCCCGTCTAAGCGCCCTCCAAAGGCTAACTTATACCTACTAGCAACCTTAAGGTTTAAAGAAAAATAAATGTGTATCACTAAAAAAAAAATAATAATCCCACTTGCTTTTCCTAATGTTAGACCTCTCAAATTAGACCTCACTGCACATGGTCTTAATTTTTAAGTCCCTACCTGAAACACAGTTTTTACCTCCAAATTCCCCCCAGTCCATCTTGAAGAGTAAACATTGCATTTATAAAATGCTTGATAATTATAAGCCAGACATAATATGTGTGTAAAAGGTAGAGCAAAACTGAATGACAAATGCTGGGTTTTTTGTTATATCCACGCCTGTGTGTTGTCTCCTTTAACTGCAAATACATGGTGGCAGGATGCCTACCATTCTCATGTGCCATTCAATTGCTTAAAATCCTTTCCCTATTGCTGAAGGATGTGTCATGGTCATTACCATCAGAGTAAATACTTGATAATAATCTTATGTGAAGTGGGTGAACAAGAAATAGCTTTTTAAAGCAAAGAAGAAAAAAGATTCCTAGGCAGAGAAATACAGTCTTGTTTCTCACACCTTTTGTTTAGAAATGGATACTAGGAGGCCTAAAGGACAAAATGTACATAATCCAATTTTGAGGACCGATACACGATGTTGATGGATATGCTGAGTCTACTGACTTTATTTGCTGGCACTCGTATTTCATACGCTTTTCAAGCTGAATGTACTTGTCACTTCAGACATTAAGGCAAAGATGTGTGAGCTGAAACCTGGAGATATTTAATACTGTTAACATCCAAAAAGATTGTTCAGTCATTATTCACTTCTGTAGATGGAAACTGCTTGCTTCTTGACCTTTAAAATTATCCATTTTGATAGGTTAGCTAAATCTAGCTGAGTGTGAATGCAAACATATATCTATATTTAATAAGATGATTCTATCAGTATTCCCAGAATATCTTTTCCAAAAATTGCATTTTTTTTCTTAAAGAATTTACTGCTTTAAAAGTGATTTACTCTTCTTGAATTGTAAGGTAGGGGATTTTCAGGTGGTGCAATTGGTAGCTCTCAGAATTTTTAGTAATGAAGACACCATTTTATGTATCTATGAACAAGTTGAACAGCAGTATTTAGTCACAGAAATTGACTAAAAAAGGGAGACTGGAACTGGACTTACACAACTCATTGTGACTAGCTGGCCCAGAACATCAGTTACAGTTAGAGCATTTTTCTCTCTTTTACTCCCTCAAAGCTGTTTGAGTATGTTAAAAGGACAATATAAAGGTGAAAAAACTTTTTTTCTCCTTCAGGTAAATGTTGTATTTTCATGTCTGAGAAAGTATTTATTGATTACGTTGATACTGGCAGCAGCAAAACCATTTTTTAAAATCTTCAGTATGTGTATATATATATATATATCTCATGATTAGTACATGAACTGAGTCCAATCCATTTCTGGAGTTATTTATGTCTCCTCTTATGGGAAAATGAGAAAATAAATGCAGACATGGGAAAGATGTGTAATAATGCACTCCTTATGAGTGCACACTGGCTTTAAAATAATGTAATTAAGCAATCAAGGCAAACAGGAAAAATATAAAAGAGCATAAAGAAATTCTTGTTCTTGTATTCCTATATAGACACAAATGTCTGAGAAGCTGAGGCCTTACTGTTGTTCTTGGCAGTAGCAAGTCAACAGCAGTAGTTGCAAGGCAGGAGTAGTTCCCTCACCCTTTTAAACCCCTAAAATTATTCAATTCATCACACTTTTTAACAGGAATATATTGCCTTTGAAGAACAAGTGTTTTGTCCCTGCAAATTTGGAGGAGGATTGTTGACTAAGTGATATGGATGGCTGTTATATCCTTTCTATAGCCAGCCTTTGGTATGAACAGGCATCAGAACATTTGTGGCGGAAAGCTAGGGCTGTAAACTGAGATAAGACCAACATTTTGCTCTTTGTTTGCACAGTGACAAAAAACCCTGTGGGGTCCTTCTTGTTCATGACTTCAAAGTCTGGTCCTGAAAAACAAAAAAGGATAGATAAAATATTTTTTCACTTTTATTCACACAAGCAACCTTTAACAGTGAAGGTTCTCTCACAGAAGGTAGCAAAGTCCCATACATAAGGAAGATTTGTAAGGTGAGTCCCTTGAAGGAAGAACTTTCACAACACAAACTTCTGCAATTTGCTTGGACAACTGACAAATGAAGGAAATTACCAATATGTGTTTTCCTTGGTGCACACATAATATGTATTTACCTGTTTGGAACAGGTCCAGTTTTGCCACCCTTACTGTATTTTGAATTGTAATTAATTTCTGAAATACTTTCACTAATTTCTGAAGGACTTCCTTCTTACAAGGAAAGGATTAACTCAATGAAAAAGTGGCAGGAAATGAGACACTGATGGGCTCTCTAATTATTATTTTATCACACAGTAGCCCTGGAATAACTAATTTTTAAAGCTGCCGATATTTATCTTCTGGAGAGTTAGGTAGAGAATTTTTCCTGATGCTGTCATGCAGCCCCGCTCTGCTAGGTGTGTTGGAAATTGTTGTGATAACTATGGAATATAACAAAGGGAAATAAAACTACTCTTTCATTGTGTTTGGGTTTGGTTTGGTTTTGGTTTTTTCCTTCAGACTAATCTAAAATCTATATCCGTTCAGAACAGAGCTCAACAGATATTGAAACATGGCAAAAAATATCATTCCTACCTAATAATAATTCAGAATTGAATAATACTCTCTTTTCCCCCTGTTCCTCCAGCCCTTCCATTAACTATGAGATTAGGAAACGCTGTTCACACCTGAGTAAACTTGTGAAATGTTTCACTATTTTAGCTCTCAGTGAGAGGTATTGATTCAGAATCCTTAGCTATAACACCATATAGGTATTTCAAACTGTTCAGGAGCTTTTAATATTATTTTTTTTTTAATTTAAAAATGCCCGTTTATTGAGAATCATGTCTCAGGAAGGTTTCATTAAAAAAAGAGACTGGTATGACAATATCTCATTTTGAAAAAAAAAAAAAATTCCTCAGTTCAAATCAATGTTCCTTTCACAGTTTAATCTATTCTTAGTGAACAGAGCTTTTTCTGAACCAGAAATAAAAGCATACTGTTTGATCATGTAGAAGAGCACCTCCTTCTTTTGTGAATACTTCAATTTTTCAGAGCAACCATTTTCAGATCTATTTGGCCAGGGAACCCTTGTTTGCTGTTCATACTGTGGTCCTCATCAGTATTAGATGTGGAAAAGGAAATACTAAGAATAAATGAATTCTGAAGTAATTCCAGAGCAAGGTTGTAGCTTTCTTGGGTGAGTGATTCAGATTGTGATTCAGATGACCTGATCTTTGTTCACGTCTATAGACCTGGGCATGTAGTGTTCCCTGAGCCTGGCCTGACCTGCTTTCAGAGGCAATAGAGGGGGAGAGGCAGCAGAGGTCTGTAGTGTAGTTTGGTAGATACAGAGTGGAAATGAAGGCTATCCTCCGCTGCTGGGCAATCAAGCCATGGTGCACCCCTGGAGAAACGCATCTTAAGGTACAGCATAGAATATTTTTCCAGAGCATAGGCAAAGTTAAGAGCTTTCTCTGTGGTTTCTGCCCCAAAGTCATTCTTTATTTAGTAATAACTACTTTATCACGGAGCTGGTATTGAAAGAATACTGAGGTGGGAGAAAGATAAGCTAAAGAATATTATTCTAGGCAGAGTTAAAAGGTAAAGGAATTGTTTAACTTGAGCAAGAGTACAATAAATTGTATCTCAGGCACTCACTCATATGTCTAACTTCAAGTATCTCTGCAATTTCTTGTGTGATTATTAATACATTTTTTCCAGAATCACAGTTCAAAAGCCTATTATGTTTTATAAAATAACATGTTCTAAAAATCTATTAATTTTCTTATTTGTCTAATTTATATGCTAGCCACATTTAGGACGTGAGAGTCTGTTCTCGTTATTTTTCACTCTGCCCCAAAATACAAATATTCCTTCCCTCAGAAGTTTGATTAAGATAAGGGTTCTGGAGGCATGTGCTGACTCTAAATACATCAATGACAATTTCTAGTGGTAGCAGCATTCAGATGAATAGCCCTACTGATGTCAGTGGTATTTTTCACTAGATTTAGATTCATAGACTCAAACATCTTTGATATTTTAGATGTATATTTCAGGCTTATGTGCCCTTTGGTGAATGTGTATTATATGTCTATTTATATGTTTAAAGATTATTTTTTTCTAACTGAGATCTGTGAATGTTTTACCTGAATTAGCCCAGCGTGCAACTGCTTGGAGTTGGCTCACAACAAATGCAAAAGGCAAATACAAATCTTAATTCCTGTTTTGCAGACAGTTTACTCAGAGATGCAGGGCGACGCCTGGGGGGATTTGGGATTTATAAACCAGAGCTAGTCCATTCAAACATAGGTACCTTGCAAAGACCTCATGTCTAGTTCCTTTTTGCAGATGATTGAAATGTCCGAGTACTCATCTAGGAAGTGAGTGCTTTCCCCCTATATTCCTGAGTGCATTCACCTCCTTGCCTGCCTTGCAGGGGCTGCGCTGCCAGCCCATAACCTATTTTGTGCTGGTGCAGTCCTTCCTCTACTTTTTCCATCTCCAGACAGTTTTCTAAATTTTATCCTATGTCTGTTTAATGGAAAAGGCACACTTGGTCATGGCAATGGGCTCCAACATCCGCATCTCTCTATTGGGAATATACATTTGAATCTTGTCAGGCTGAAGAGGTACCTGAATGGAACTTCATGCACAAATGATCATTAGGTAGTAAAAGGGAAGAACAACTTTTCTTCCTTTTTTTGCTTTGCAGGTGACATTTGAAAGGAAAGTGGGGTGAGGGTGGCTTTTACTGCAGCTTGACAATTTTCAAAACTCTTGTAATGCAATGATTGAAGTAAGTTATAAAGCAGTTACCTGCATATTGTGAATGTTTTCAGCTCTTTTAGGTCAATCTATAACCCAAAAGCCTGAAGTTGAGTAGCTGGGGAACTGAGATCCATATATAGGAAAAGTGTCTGTGTGTCCATTTTCATTTTTTGTTTAATTTTGTTTGGGGCTTTTTTCTTTCCTTAGGCAGGGCTTTAAGTGGGTGGGGAAAGCTGTTGGCCTTCACTTCAAATAGGTGAACATCTGCTGTAACTCTCAAAATGGATGTATATATTTGTTATATATTTCTGTGGTCGGTTTTGTGCAGTAAATATATGATTATGTTGTACTTCATATTGTAATCATCTGTATCCCTCTCTACTTGCAAGAGAACGCCTTCTCTTTTTTTTAACATTTGTTCTTTCATAAACCCACAAATGACAACTTAAAGAATAACTAAATATTCACTCTGGCAAACCCAGTGCTCTTTTCATGAATGTTGTGCCTTTTGCATTAGAACATCACATGGTAAAATGGCTTTGTGCTGAAGGACTGATGCATGTCTAATTGGCAGAGGCAGCATTTTGTACAATGTTTAAACTAGAAATAGTTGGAAATTTCATGTGACAATATATTCTTAACCAATAATGCAGTTTCTACAAACTAGACTTTTTAATGGATGTTAATTTTAAGTTGGGGAATTTTTCCAGATGAGGAAACTCAAAATGAATTCACTTCTTTAAAATCTGCTTATTCTTTCTTATTTGAATTTAACTGTTATTTCAAAACACTCTAATAAACTATGTAACTGTTTTGTGCTCTCAGTGCATTGCTTTGAGTCTTTGTAATCTTAAATAGGACCCCTTGGTGACCTATAGTTCCTGCAATTTGTATAAGATTTGCAAGACCTGGAGCTGCAGTACTACTCAGATATAGGGGTGCAGTATTAATTTATTAATTTAAAAATTAGTTCAATATAACCAAAAAATTTCAGATCACTTTCACAAGCTGAAAAAAACCCAAACCATTCAGTTCTAGGAATATCACAAAAATAACATGTAAAGACTAATATTTCAAAGTTGATTTTGTCAGAATTGCCATTTTGAAACTATTTTCTTCTATCATCTATATCAATATGGAGTAAGTTAGGTGTTGAAATGCTGGGAATTCTCAGGTGATCAAGATTCTTTGTCTCCAATTTTTGAGCATTGTTGCTAGTATGTGAGATCTCAAAAATTCAGTTAAAAAGAAAATGCAAATTGTATCAACCTTTGTGATGGAATCTGTATGAGATATGCTTATAAACTAATTGACAGCAAAGGAGTTTATTAGAATAAAATAAATGTTTAAGGAAATAAATTTGAGCACTCAACACAGCAATTAACTTAGAAAATCCAGCAAGTTGTGCTAGAAATACACGGTACTAATCTTTCCATTACTCCATGTGTAGTTTGAAAAAAGAGCTTTCATTAATTTTTCTTCCAAAATCTGTTATTTTTCTCATGTTTTACTTTTACTTTGATTTCATTAGGTAAATTGGAATATAAATATGTACCCAAATGGTATGTCATACTGAAGTAATTATCCATTAGATACAGTACAGATTAACTGAAGGAGAAGAAAAATATATCAACAAGACTAAATAACCAAAGCATGGTACATTTTGAGTTCAGACCTTTATTGGGTGTTTAATCACTTTAACAATGTCAGGATTTTGCATTTCTTTAAAAAAATAAATTGGTCTACAATATTTCTAGCAATGTAGTCAAATTCTTGTACTTAAACTAAAGGGTCTGTAAAAAAGGTGCTGAAACACTTTACTTGTGTAAAGTAAAGTAAAAATATTCTTGTGAAAAAAATATTCCTTTCAGAGAGAAAAGTTGCTCTTTCCAGTTTTCATACTGGAATTTGATTATACAGAAGATACAAAGAAAGGTTTTCCAGTAGTATCCAACAGAAAACTAGCATAGAACTGCTTTTCAAGGGATGATGGGATATTTTTCTGCCTTTTTGTGCCATTGAGTATGCTGCCTCTGACTTACTCAAATAAATGATCAATACTCTCTCACAGAACTGGTTCCTATGCTGCCCTTACTTTTCTGAACTTCCCAAGCTAAGAAAACAGCTGCTAACAGATGCCAGTGCTTGTTCTAAATTTTATAGTTTGATTTACGTTACCAATGAACCTGTTTAAATAGCTTTCCATGGACATTTAATCAGATAAAGAAAAACAAACTGTTACAACTATATAAAAATTCAAAATCCGTGGGGAACTGAGAAACGATTATTTTTTTTCCAAATACCTGCTCCAAATCAAACAAATTAATGGAAAGATTCCCTGGTATTGCTATATGCTAAAGTTTTTGCCGGTAGGAGTTCAAGCAGATGCTCAACAATACTTCTCAATTCTTCATTATAGAATCAGATTAGTTTGGGTTGGAAGGGACATTTAAAGGGCATCTAGTCCAGCCCCCCTGCAATAAGCAGGAACATCTTCAACCAGATCAGGTTGCTCAGAGCCCCATCCAACCTGACCTTGAACATTTCCAGGGATGGGGCACATACCACCTCTCTGGGCAACCTGTGCTGGTGTTTCACCACCATCATTGTAAAAAATTTCTTCCTTATATCTAGTCTAAATCTACCCTCTCTTAGTTTAAAGCCATTACCCCTTGTCCTATCACAACAAGCTTTGCTAAAACGTTTGTCCCCATCTTTCTTATGAGCTCTGTTTAAGTATTGAAAGGCTGCAATAAGGTCTCCCCAGAGCCTTCTCTTCTCCAAGCTGCATAACTCCAACTCTCTCAATCTTTCCTCATAGGAGAAGTGTTCCATCCCTCTGATCATCTTTGTGGCCCTCTTCTGGACCCACTCGAACAGGTCCATGTCTTTACCACCACGCACAATATTTTTAACAAGAAGAGTTATTCTGAAATAAGTTAAGCCTCAAAAATGCTGATCTACTTCACAAACATACATAGAATCATAGAAGCATTTAGGTTGGAAAAGACCCTTGGGATCATCGAGTCCAACCATCTACCCTACTCTACAAAGTTCTCCCCTACACCA
>JAOXNO010000004.1:12520241-12550521 GCA_028565335.1 Limnodromus scolopaceus | reverse complement strand
CTACCCTGTTGGAGCTTGAAGCCATTCCCTCTCGTTCTGTCATTAATTACCTGTGAGAAGAGACCAGCACCAACCTCCCTACAGTGTCCTTTCAAGTAGTTGTAGAGAGTGATGAGGTCTCCCCTCAGCCTCCTCCTCCTCAAACTACATATTTGTCTGACTTCTGCTGAAGGTAGTATGCAGATATATGTTGTAGCAGATGGTTTGCAGTTCAAGTAATTGCAAGCTTCTATTTGATTGTCTAGAAGCAGGAGACTAGAAAACCATTTGTTTGTGGTTTAGTGGATTCAACTTAGAATAAATATAGAACTACACCTTTCAAATCTACAATTTTCACCGACTAACCTTAGCTAAATGTAAAGGACCACTTCCTTTTTCAAGTTTAATATTTAGCAACCAATAATTTAATGCCTAAAAAGCTTTACTAAGTAGAAATACAAGTCTGTACTTGCATTTGGCAAGACAGATTTAATGCCAGAAAATAAGCTTGAAGGAATTCAAGGTCCTGTGGGCCTCACACCAAATAACACCAAATAGATACGCAGTTTAGTGCAGAAAAAGAAAATAAAGAAAAAGTCTTCAAACATATAAATAAAAAGACTCACTTATCAAAGAGGAATTTGACATAGCTATACCTAAAACTTGGTTGCAGTTGTCATTAAGACCAAGATATACGGCTTTTATCCAGACTGGAATTATAACTTTGTATAGCTTTGGCACATACTATGAAAATAAGCTAGCTGAAAGTTTATCTCATAACAGTCATCTACTAAGTCATATCTTTATTATATCATTTGAAAATGAAAAATGTAGTGTTTGGAAAGAATGGAATAATCAAAGTATTCTATCTAAACAGGAACCCGGCAAAGAATGAGAACAAGGGGTTGCAATTTTTCTGTCACTTGGGAAAGCCACCCAAAATTATGATGTGAGAAAGGTATAACATATCTACTAAAAATGGCTCACGGAGGAGAACGTTAACCACAATGGTATAGAACTGCAGAGTAAAAAAAATATTTTGATCTGAAGAGTTAGTGGATGGGCTAGTAAGTGGATGAAATGGAATTTAATAGTGACAGTCCTACTGAAATCCTTCTTTTGTACTAATTCTGATGGGGAATTACAATTCCATTTGTGTTCTATCATCATTCCTGCAACACACGAATGTGAATTTTAAAGGGCATCTTAAAATAGAGTTTTGCGATTGAAGAGTTAAAAGAACACATACTTAAGAAATATGAACTGATCTAAAAACAAGTGATAAATGCTTAGCAGAGAACAGATTTGTTTGTAATAAAAACAACACATTAAAATGGTTGTGTGAAGCACAGCATACATATAGCAAAGCAACAATCTAGAAAAGTGTTGCAAACATGATGAACTGTGAAATATAGAACTACACTGAAAAACATACTAAGCAGCACTAATTGGTGCTGCTGTTAATAAAATGACAGAGTTCTTTACTGATTTCTACAAATGAAAATAATATTCAAATAAAGCAAGAATGATAGAAAATCCTTGATAGAGTCAAGTTGCCTTGCAATCATAGTGTTTTGAGAATTAAATAACATAAAGAAAGACACAGTAGATTTGAACAGGAGAGGTTTATTTTACAGAGCAGAATGTTGTGCATAAGCTGGAATGTAACAGATGGAATTGTGTGTGATGACATAGGTATGTAAGTGAAGGTGTAGGGAGCAGGTTGTCAGACATTTTGCTAATGACTTTATAGAAATATTTACAAGATGGGATAGCAAGGAGACAGTATGTCATACTGATGGAGATACCAGTGCATCATTAATGTACATGCAAGCGTTAGCAATAATAAATTGAGTTTATCTGTGTACTAAAACTATAGATCAGACTTTCTATATGAGAACATTAGAAGCTGCTGAGGAAAAACATATTGCAGCTGGCACAGTTGAAAATGTGATCATGTGTTGGCAAAGTCAAAATTATTAAAGGTTTGTGATAAAGGACATCAAATGTTATGTCACAATGTGACACCCTCAAGTGTAAAAAATTTTGTTAGAGAACTGATTCTCTGTGTCCTTTCACTGTAAAATTCTAAGAACACTACTTTTTTATTTACAACAGGGATATTTAGCTTATATATCAGGAAAACTAAGTAGGAAATCTCATTTAGGAAAACTTAAGAATACCTTAACAGGAAATAAACACTGCAGCAGACTACCATTTGAGGCTGTGCAATTCTTCCCATTTGGGGAAAAGGCCAGACAAAACATCATTCTATGAAAGAAGCTGATAATGCTTCATTGCACTAAAAGGGTGAGTTCTACGAAGAAGATGTCTTACAGTTGTATATTTCTGTGATATGAAAAGCGCTGAGCAGAGCATGTTCTGAATGCTGCAAAACTTCAACTGTCTTTGTGGTAGGTTTATATTTCAGTGGTTTCTGTGCAATATTACCTCAGCAGTTAAGGATGCTATACCTAATATTTTAGAGATGCTGGTTGGATTGGAAGAAGTAATGAATGATCTCCAGCCTGCTTCTGAAATCTTCATCAACAAAAGAAAATTCTAATACATGAAAATATATGACAATGACAAAACCCAAAGCTACCCCATGTTTCACATTGTTGTACCAAAAAAGAGCATCCAACTCCATATGGATTTCAGGATACGTCAGCTTTCTTTTGGTTTTAGGATATAATTTTATTACAGTATTTTTAAATACTGCTTACTAGATTGTGATAAAATACAAGGTATTCAGCCTTACCCAAACAGGGTGAAAAGTTAATATACAAAGGAGTATCCTAGGACGTAGAGATCTTTCCAGCTTATTGGGATAGCTAAACAAACTCATTCTCACTTTGTCTGAAATAAATCTCATTCAAATTGTTCTTTGAGGACAGTGCAGAACAGCAGTGGGATGACTGACAGGGTCTCAGAGGGGCATTCAATGGAGAGTCTGAAGTACTGATGAGTGCAGAAAAACCATCTGAGATGCAAACTCACACACAATTGAATCAAATGTGATAATTATGGTTGGAGTGTGCAAAAAGTTGTGAAAGTGTGATTGAGGGAGATGTCATATGAAGGAGAAAAGCTATATTTGGCTTTTTTGACTGGGGTTTTCAGATAATATTTTCAGTGAAAAGATGTGGTGATATCGTTGAACCCTGTGCCCTACTTGTGTTACAATGTTTTTTTCTTAGCAGTTATACCATTGTCTCTCAAACCAGAGACCATCCTGGAAGAAGGGCCGTGATAACATTTGCAACTGTAGATGGTGTAAACTCATAGGACAGTGCAAGGTGGGATTAGTTGAGAATGTGGGAAGAAGACCAGATTCCACAGAGGAGCAGGGCACAGGGAAAAATAACTCAGGAAATGCTGGATTAATCTCTCAAGCCACATGTTGCTCTCTCCTGAGTCAGGTTTCTCTTGTTTCTTTCTGTCTTCTCTATATGTAACTAATCTGCAGTCAGCTCCTCTGCTTGGACCATTTATCCTGGTCTGCAGCCAAAAGGGCTCTGAGCACTCGCTCAGTAATGTCCCAACTAATATTTTCACAGTTGGATAAACTGTGCCGCATGAAAACCTTCATCGTGCCTTTCACAAACACTTGCTAGTTTCTATCTTAACCAGGTACTGCTTGTTCCTTCACTCTGTCCTGGATGCCTGTGGCTTATAAATTATGCAGACATTTACCAGTGCACAGCAAAGAGAGCTATTGATTAAAACTGTCTTGAAGGATGAGGGAAATGTAGACTAAGTGTTAAAGGCTAAGAGGAATTTATCTCAAATTTTCTATTCTGCAATTTATTTAGATTTTTTTTTAAGGCGCAAATATGCAGTTCCTTTTTCCAATAAAAACCTTGTTCTGCCTCCATGAAAACAGATAGAACATCCCTACTTCTCTCAGTCTTGAGTAGAGTGACAAAATGAAATTCATATATCCTCATGACAGGAAAGATGGAACAGCTACTACATTGAGAAAGTATGTGGTAACCACACTACCATCTGAAATAGCTTCTCTTGGCATTGGTTAATGAGGAAGACACAGGATTTTCTTAAAAGGCAAAATGCATTTTAGGATCTGATCTAATAATCTGTTGTGCTTATTTTATCATACAGTGATCTCATACCACTCTTGACTGATTGGATAGGTCTATACTGTGCTGCAGTACCATGAGACTACCATTATATTTATATCTCTGTCTCAAACACGGGTGACAATTGAATGTAAAACCATCGCCACCAAATCTGTCACCCTTGCACTTTTCAAATGCCTGGGATTTTTAATGGGAATTTGTTGCTGAAAGAACAAGGCCAAGAAAGGTCTCAGACAAAACCAGCCGAGTCAAAACCACCAAGATTTCTAAACAGCTGCCTCCTATGTGCATTTGAGTTTATTATTTGCAGCTATTTATGAGCACAGTTCATATTGTTTAAATACGTGATTGCCCTCAGAAATCAGATATAATTACTTGCAGCTGAGAAACGTATGGAATCAGATACCAACACAATGTACCTCTACTTGATGAGCTTTCTGATACTGGAAGTTAAATACGTTTATGGTCTATTTCACTCAACAAGTTTCATAAATCTTTATTTGACTTATACATGTGAACACTGGGCTTCTAGACTTGGATCCATAATTCCAGGAATTAAAAATAATAGTCATGAAGAAGGGCGCCATAGTTTTTTACAGACCTCTATTGCTTCTTTTCATCCCAAGAAAAGAGATTGACCCAGAACACATTCTGTGATCTGAATGATTTCACTGGTAGTTAGGGAACCAGAGCTTCTGGTGTCCAGTCTTTAATGGGATGGGAATTGCAGAGGTGGGTGGGATCCTGGCTCTATCATCTTCTGTACAGCAAAGTGCAAAACAGACACTGATTTCGTTTTGGGGGGAATCAACTTCAAACAGAAGGCAGTACATTGAAAACCTTTAAACAAAAAATGTATTAATCTTTACTAAAGTGGTATGTGAAGAAATGCATTGCTATTCCAAAATTTTATCTGTTGTGTGTTGCTGCATGCTTTTTAATTGTGTAAGGAATTTTATACTGCTTAAATGCAACATTGAGCTGAATTTATTTACAATACTGAAGCAAAATTCATGCCTGTTGTTTGAAAAAGAGATTGATAAGAAAGCATTAGGGAATACTCTAGCCTGAATAAATGCATCAAGGATTGTTTATGGTAATACAGGTTAAAAAATTATTAGGATGAAATGTGGGCAGCTTACAGTTAAACTCTGTGAAAAAAGAATACAGGTTAAGAAACGAACTGATATTACTCTGCATGAAAAAACATAGCTTGATATTTATCCTAGGTTTGTTCATTGATATTCATGTTTATTCAGCCACTTGCTTGAGTAAGCAATAATAATACAAGCACCCTGGTCAAAGAAAAATGTATGCATATTTCCTTGAAAATGACCATTGCCAAGACCAAGAAAATGAGATCTTCTCTGCTTTCTTGCATGATGTCTATCAAATGCAGACTTTTGTTTGCTTACTGAGGTAAAATCTCTCTTAAAACAAATCTGTCATCACCAAGGCAATAGGTTCCCAAAGGGAAAAATGGGGTGACTAGATACAAATTTCATAAGAAAGAAAAGTTCATTCCATAAATATTAGCAGATGTAATTTTTGTTAGAAGAGACACTATGCATCTTCTCTATTGCTGCTATATTCTGCTTTTGGTTCCATGCCACATTAATCTAGAGTTAGAATGATACTAATTTTAATTTCCATTCTGTTTTTACCTGCAATCCTCATTGAGTGAAACATGATTGCATAAATGAAAGGAACTTTCCTGGTTTTCTTAAATTCTCTCTCAAAGGATGTATTCTTTTTCATCTCAACTCATGAATATATAATGCAAAGCATCCTGTTAAACTACTTTCCTAAGGCTTATTTCCAATTTTCCTATATTCTGCCATGATTTGAAGCACAAGTAATTTTAAGTGAAGATTTTGCAAAAAATTTTACCACTGTTTTGCTAAATAAATCTATGGTGTGTATATATAAGCAGATACATTAACAGATATCCCTCTTATGATCCAGATTACAGTGCTAAAGAATAATAGTAAGCAGCAAGGAAGTACAGCATATACCATGAAAAATTGCCTAGTAACAGAGGTCTCAAATCTTAGCTGACAGAAGCATGACAAACCCCAATGCATCCAAGCTGAATCCACAGATAGTGGAACTTAATATACTTTACAGCACTGAGGATTCACCTCTAAAGCAGCTTAGAGAGGAAATATCTATATGGGCAGAACATAAATGGCCACAGCCTGGCCAGACCTTACTTGCATTAATTTAAGACTGTCACCTGCTGATGCATTCTTCAAAACAAAGCCAATCAGGTACTATCAAGTTCTTAAATTAACTACTTTTAACCCCATCTGAAATGCCAACCTGTTTATTTTACATAATAGAATTCATAGAAAGTGATTTTAAAAGATTTAATAAGAACATAGAAATATGTTTTGTCCAAAATAACTGTTTGGAGATTTTATACAGTTAAGATCATAGAAAAAACTGTAATTGCTGAGATCCACATGATAGCATAGGCATGTTTTTGTGGTTGGGGCATAACTGAAGATTTCAATTTAAAAAAGCTAAGCATGGTGTTTTGGGTTTTTAGAAATGACAAACTACAAAACTGCAGGTATTATATTTCCGTCCAAATCTTTTTATATTTCTGTAAGCTCTTTCATTCAGGATTGGAAATACCATAACAAAAAGGAAAAAAGACAACAGAAGTTGTACATTCTGCACAAAAGAGAGGAACTGAGCCAGTGCCTTTTGTTGTTTCTATATAGCCATGCAACAACATTCAATGGTAATTTCTGATTGCATTAATCATGGGATCATGAAAGAGGTGTAATTCTCATCTTGTTAGTGAAAGGAGAATCTCTTTCTTCACAAACTATTTTATGTTAAAGTTTTCTTATGGAAGTTGTGTCAGTCCTGTATTATTTCAGTCCTGTATTATTTCAAGTACCTATATTTTAGTTGTTTTAATTGAGACTCAAAAGCTTGGAGTGTCTTTATAAATCTAGTCCCAAGCAGAGGTCTGCAACCAAGTGAGAGGCACCGGGGATATTGAATGATGCTGCTGCAACCCCTGGGTCTCTTTCTGCTTCTCAGTTCCTCCTGGAGATTCAGACTCAGGCTGCGGATAAGGCAAAACACATGCTTCTGCAAGCTGCCCTTCTTCCTAGCGCACAGGACAGAAAAACTAAGGCAAATGGTCCACAGGAACCATTATATGAGGGACATTTTCTCTAGCTTGAAACACTTCGTCATCAAGATCAGGGAGCAGACATTACCCAACTGACATAAGTAACAGCTTGATATAAAAGGACCTGTTAAAACAATGTTATCACGAATGGAAGAAATGGGAATTAAGTCATATATGAAAGCTGAGTGCCAGAGTCTTGAGCTGCCTATACTGTCATGGCAGCCCAGATACCACCTCAGACTAACATCCAGTTATCTGACTAGCTTTTTATGTAGGTTCTTGGGTTTTGCCATGACTACGTAGTCAGTAATGCTCAGATTAGTGTGACTTTGCTTCTGTCTACCTCATCCTCTGTAACACAGTGTTCTTCTCAGATGACCCAGCAACTGCGAAACGGTAGCATAGATGCAAGCGGGAATGCACCATGCTGAAAAATGATTTTTTGCAACAAGAGCGTTGAAGCCCTGTACTCATTAAAGACTTTGTGCTGACTCCACCTCTGTGGGCAGTAGCTGGAATAAAAATACTAATTTTTGCACAAATAAGAGAAAAGTGACAGATGAAAATAGAGTGATTTGGTGAAAAAAGGGAGATTTTGGAAATTGTATTGTCCTTCCAAATGACCTGGACAAGGAATAAGGAAAATGCCCTGCACTGAGAAACCAATAGACCTAGTGTGTCTTTCCATCCCTAATTTCCTGGATACTGTGGTTTGACAGGGGCTGATATGGCTGCAGTGCGATAGGGCTGCTGGACAGACCAGCTGCAGTTCCTCTGCCATGTGAAAGGGAGCACATGTGCTACAAAATTGAGTATTCCTCACACAATCTACCTCCCCAAAGAAAATCGATGCCTGTCTGCACTTGAAGTGCCTGGTTTTGTTTTGTTAAAGGGACAGAAGCCAAGTTGGCATTCTCTGAAATCTTTCCCCTGTTTTTCCACAAAACTGGGAGTTTGCTTTTTACTTCAGTTTCATAGCACACTAACATTTAGTACAGCTTCACTAATTTTTCACAGTAACAGTAAATATATAAGCTGGTTTTCAGTGGATTGGTAGGTAAAACAGAGTTCTTTTTTAATAATGTACGATTAATGGCAGGCAATTTCTCAGCTTGAAGTACTTCCGTTGGTGGAACATCTGTGCTGAGCACAACAGCTCTAACATGTACATTATCAGTATGCAGGAATACAGTACAGGCTCATGAAGAACTATTTGGAAAGGTTGTTCACCAAATATATCACTCTCAGTGAGGTCCTTTGTTGAAAAATGCTTCCAGCTACTCCAAGAGTATTAAAATAAAATAAAATTCTTTTATGTGTCAGGGAAATATCTGGGGCCCATCCATGAAAGGCTGGAAACAGTGAACAGTATATAACCAGTGTCAAATATCAAGGATCCAACTTTAAGTAAACGCTCTTTCTATATACAGAAGAGTCTGAGCTTTATGTAAGAGTTAAATATTCAAAAAGTTGATCCCAGTACCTTTCATTGGGTGTTAAATATACTTGATAGCATCAGAAAAATTGTATATCACTTATTGTGGAATAAAGAGAAGAATGAGCTAGTATTTTTCTGACTCAAAATACAAAACCAGATTCCAGGGCAGATTATGTCTTTTAAAAAGAGGTTCACTGTGAGTGGAAGAAAAGGAGCCATGCCAGAGCACGGTTCCCAGGAGAACTGTAGCTGAGTCAAGTTTCTTTTTCTGGAGACTATAGAGTTAAGAGGGTGAACAGAGGAGTACAAGATCTGACCACCTCTGTGGTAACACACTGCACTATGCACAAATTTTTCTCTGTCCTGGGTTTCATTTTGAGCTAATTACCTAAATTATCCTTCTATATGGTCCATGGTAGTGCAGGACAGAAGAAATTTATAAATACTAGATGTGATATCCATTGTTCTAATAAAAGTTTCAAGTAGAGATAAAAGTTCTGTTTGCTTTGGAAAGCAGCCACAAGCAAAGTTTATTTGCTACTTTAGTGCCAAGCTGAACTGCAAATACAGACAGCAATTCTCTTTACTGTGACCGCAAAGCACATAAACCCTTGAGCCAGCTAAAGGAAGTCCCTATCTGTGAAAATTAATGTGAACATTTCAATTTATGCAGTCTATACACGTTTTCATGTGTTTGTAATACAGAATTCTCCTCCAGGATTTTAGAAATATTTTAGTATCATGAAACTGCAATTCTGGCTATATATATAAGGGTTTAAAGGCTGGACTGTGACTAACAGCTGGTGACAGAGGTGTCACTACGGTCTGCGGATATGACATATGGTTCTTTATAGGCTTGAATATAACTGCCATTTTCAGTTAGTGTTTCCATTCCTCCTGTGAGCTAGCTGACACAGGACCACTGTGCTGCTGTACCTCAGTGAGTTTAGATTTGAAGAAAGAGTAAGTCAGAGGTAGGAAACAGGGGAGTGGATTTTTTTAGTGTGTTGATAACAACCTATGAATGTGCTCTCCCATCTTTCAGTGATGAAAAGGACAGTGATACAGCCCAGCTGTGTCCTCTCAGGTGGCTCATTTTTATGCATGATTTTAATACACTGTGAAAAATACTTGGTGCGCTCTCTCTGTATTTATTTTGATCCTGCAAATCTTTGATTTCACTTGATGCATGCTTTTATCAATCTTTCATCAGCTCCATTTTTCATGAAAGGTTCTTACTCTCTGACATGGACATGTGCTTCCATTGCTGGTAACAGCATAGTCTTTGTAAATGTAATATCTATTCTTTAGCTTACAAACAAATCTATTTTTGTCAAAAGCATAAACTTATATACAAATACATAATTCACTATATTTAATAGAAATAGTAAAGGTATAAAATGTTTAGCACAAACACGTTTGCCTTGTGTAAAGTTTTTCTGATGGTTGAGGCTTTTTCTTCTTGTTACTTGTCATTTCAGTGCATTTCATTTTCTCTAGAAACAGCAGTATCTTTCAGAATAGCTTTAGTGTGATGTATTTTATTTATAAATAAATTCTGTTTTTACCTTCAAAACTATAAGTGTGAGTATAAGTAAGCATAAGGAAATGCTTTCCTCTGCTGGTGAATGTCTCCCTAGAATCAGTACTTATTTTCCACTACAGCTTTCCTTGGAGATTGTGCATCTACCTAGAAAGATTGTAGATATCTTTCAAGTTTCTACCCTGTTACTGGAAACAAGACATTTTTTTGCCTAAGGGTCCCTGAAGCAATGTATGATGCGGGAAAACCCAAAGTGCACTTTCAAAGGGCATTCCATATGGGAAATGCCATATCAGCTTTGATGTCTGAAGGGTCCTTTGGTAGAAGACTAGTTGTCTTGAAGCTGTCTTGACTAGTTGTCTTTGGTAGAAGACTAGTGCATGAGCAACTCTTCATTCTCCACCGCAGAGAGAGTGCTTTTACAACATATTTCGGTGATATCATATTCCTTTTCAAACTCCTTTCTTCTGGATGCAGAGTGCAGCCATACACATTTACACAATACCTGCCTGCAAGATCCTACAGTATAGAAGTGGGTGATATATTGGACAAGAAGAATTTCAAATGAATATTTGTAAAAATAAAATAATAAGTATGCTGATATTTGAAAGTGCATTTAGGAATGTTATGTGCTTAATAGCAGAAATATCTGTATTAATTTTCTTACACTAACCCACAAATTGGCAAGTATGTAATCTAGAATTTTACCATCAAAAATCTTCCTGAAACATTCTTTGCCCTGTAGTGTCTGCTCTGTGGCTAGAAATTTTTGCCTTGTTTTGGGTTCCAGTCCTTCTCACACTGACTTCACTGATGCAGACCATATTTCAGTGTAAGCAGCCAGTTACTGATTGTGAAGCAGTTTATCTGGGATATTTCTGATTTTTGAGGTTTCCTTCCCTAAACATTAAGACAAGCCTTAACTTTGGAAAAGATCCATAAGCCAACAGACTGAAAGAGTTTACAGATAAGTGTAAGTGACTTATGAATTTTTACCATTTCAACTTGGTTGTTTCTTTCATGTGTTTTTTTTTTTTTTTCTAAAATAATGACTTGGTATGTCAAAAGGAGTGTTTGAAAAGGCAAATGCCATTATTTTTGGAATTTCATATGATTCTTTACCAAAATTAAAAGTCACAGGAATATGCCTGTTCTTATGAGCACTTTCATTTTCCACAAGCTGGTGTTTTCCAATAAAAAATGGTTTTTGCCAAAGTTTCTGTGTCCCCTCAGTGTGTGATGCACCATTTTCTCCACTGGTCCATACCACTTATTAGCAAAATCAACTGTAGCCATAGTAAAGACTGTGTTAAAGATGAAAGTTGAAATTACTTGTACTTTATATTGCATTTTATGATTCTCATTTTTATTCTTTATCAGCTGTTACATTTTCTTGAGTATGCCAGCACACAGACTTTTATTTAATGTTTCCAATAAATGGTATGGGCTTCTGCTTCTTAAGACTGAATAGGAAATATTTCAATAGTCCTTCCTGTCTTGCTGAGTGTGAGGTTGTGCAGCTGTAAGGAAAGCCAGAAAAGGTTTAATTCGTAACATTTGTGCATTTTTTTCATAGAATTTTGCAGATGTTCCTTTCTGGTGTGGCTTTTTTATTTGGCTTTGCCTCTGCTTTGTTCTCATATTTCAAATTTCAGTATGAAGCAATAAATGACTGTGGTACATGGAGCGTTTACAGATGGATCATGATTTCTCTTTTCTTTTTCCATACTGTTTCGGAAAAGTCATATTGTATTTAACTTCTGACAAAATTCTTTAAAAATGCAAAGATCATTAAGACTTTATTGGTACATGTTCCACAAAAGCTGAAGTGAAAAACGTAAACTATCGATAACAAGAAAAAATCAAGTTTTTTTCAGTGGGGAGCATTGAAAATGGCTATTGAATTACTAAAGTAAAAACTGTGATGAGCAGATTGCCTTATAGGGCAATACTTTACCAAAACGTTAAGTTACATTGTACTTCCCATTGTCTCTATTCAAAGTATTATATACTTCACAGTTTTTCTAAAATGAGATATTCACTGGGATTAGGTAGTCAGACAGCTGAATTCCCTGGCCCCCTCTGCAGACATGTCACTCTGTGTCTACACTGGGACAAAATGGGGAGGAAAAAAAAAAAAGAGCCTGCCTCCATGCAGGTGTACAAACCCACCTGCATTCTGCATGTCACAAACCCATGAAGCCTATTAACTGGGTGCTGATGGGTAGGAGGAGGGAGCGGGACTGCAGATTTCCTGACAACAAGCCCTCTCAAGCAAATGGGAGCGAGGGCAGCAGCTGTGACAAACTGGAATCCCTATCTGCGCTTCAGCATCCTGCATGGTCAGTACAGGGTGCTCAGGGGCTGTACTATTGTCGTGGTTTGGGCTGGGCTGGCCACTTACTTAACCTGTGAAGGGTTCTCACCTGCATATTTTCCAGGTGGAAATCAAGGCCAAATGACTGACATGGTGAGAGCATGGGGTTTCTTTGTGTGGGTGTCGAAATATTAAATAAAATAGAGTACCACCCACTCCTGGTTTTATGTCAGACCTACAGCCACCTATAGATGTAAAATGACTTCAGTATTCTTTAAATACATTTTATTTTCTCTAAAAGCTATACAATAGATCTCTTATTTTTCTCTCTTCCTCACAGAAAGAAGCATGCTGCTTCTTTCTTCCTCTGGAGTGATACCAGAAGACAGTTTAAAGCAATTGCTAGGATTTGGAATAAATAGAATTTTCACAGATGAGATAATACTAGCACACATAAGGTTTGGTAAAAAAATATTCTGCATGTTGAGTTCTGAAAATAATAATTTTTGTGTTAAAGAGGAAAAATATGATGAAGAGTTAAAAGCACTACACGATAATGTTGGTTACTGAGCTGTTGATTTTTCCTGCAGAAAGACTATCCCATAGGAATGTGTCATACAATTATAAAGATGTACAGAGCACATAGTGTTTTTTAAAATTCTAGTTGGCTATTTTTTCTCTTGGAGAAATTTCGCCTTGCTGGGTAGGAGAGCCACAGGTTCTTACCAAGATCCCCCCTCTTTTTCCAGAAAGTGGACTATGTTGACCAGTATTAACAAGCACCCCTTTATACCTTTCCTTCAGAGAGCACAAGGATTCTTTTGAGCTCTGTAACGAAGGTTTGTTCTTCCTGAAATTTGCACACTGGGCTAAGCTCTGCCCTGGCTTGCAGCACTGCAACCCCATTGAGCAAGTTCAGTGGGGTTATGTGGGGATAACTGAATCTGACCTCCTGACTGTCATTTAATAAACAGAAAAAGAATGTTCTTTTCTTACTTGGTTTATAAAGGTTCATTTTCATTCAGGTTTTTTAAAAATACATCTTAGGAACTTAATTCATATTCTGAGCAAACCAGCAGAGCAAGTTGTTGATACAAAACAATGATATTTTATCAGATATTCTGGAATACCCCAGAAACAAATCACTTTTCCCTCAGTAATGTGGAAATAGAACTGCAACAGAGTCCAGAATGGGCTGTAGCACTCACACTTACTTCTTCATGCGTACCCTGAGAGCCGACTCTGGCCTCCCACTAGGAACTATAGATATTTCCTGTTCTCGTAAGATGTTCTTGAGCCAGCAAGAGAGTAAGGAAATTTGAAAGTAAGAACTTCAGGCAAAATGCATCCCTAAAAATATAAGTTAATTTTTTTATAAGAAGACTGTTCTGGCGGGGTTTGATTTTTGTTTGTTTGGGGTTTGTTTGGTTTTTTACAGTACATTTTTTGTAAATACTTATATCTTCTCCATACAGCTGTGTATGAAAGTATATGTACACACCCAAAGAGGCATTCGTTGGGAGATGTCAGGCAAAATACGACCTGCTCACCTGCTGCAAGGATGGATGTTTTGTGTCATCAGCTTTGTGCCCCAGTGCAATTTTTGAAATAATTGTTGCCTTTCCAAGTAATTTTGCACAACAGGAGGTGTTATAGTTTAAAATTATCTTTTTAACCAAAATCATACTCTGTCCTCTGCTTCTCTTTCTCTCTCCCTCTTCAATTCCCATGCTACCAAATAGTTTCAGCTTTCATAGGTTTCAGTTTATGATTTATTATAGCTATTGCTATTTCCTGAATATCTATAGATTTCTTTCAGAGGAAAGTTCTGACTAGTCCTCACAAAGACAGCTGAAAGCTACTTAAACCTGCTCCAGTAAAATCCAGCTGTAAGTAAAATGCATCCTTTTTCACTGCAAACAGGTACCTTTCTATATTAGAAAGAGATGGTCCCATATAATACTCATGTAATCAAGGTCTAGTAAAAAAACAAATTTTTATTTATTTTTGCTATTTCCATGCAGATATCAAGTTGTGTGTTCCATGGATCTTAAATGCACCTTCTTAAGGGGCAATCAAGTAATAGGGAAATTATTCTATGCAAAGGAATAGCTCAAAAAATGTAGTAATTCCAAAATGTGCTCTTAATATTTTTCTCAGGTAAGGTCAGCAATGTATTGGGGATTACATAGGCAGAAAGGAAACTGCCTGATAACAGAAAGAAAAAAAGGTAAATTCAACATGTAAGTTGAATGATTAAGCAGGCATTGACCTTGCTATGATTTCTTATGGAGTTTTTTGTTGTTTTTTTTTTTTATTATTCATTTGTTTTCTCTCTACTTCTTCACTAATTATCAGCTTTGCTTAAGGGTGTGTCAGGGAGGAACTATCTTCATGGATAACTCCTAAGAATTGGGAGCCACACAGAACAGAAAACCAAAACCCCTTGGCTAGTCAGAGTTGAAGTGGCAAACATTGTGTACAGCCTGCCAAAAGAGATGGGAATCAGGAACGGACAAAATGAATAGAGGCAATGATGGATAGATGAGAGGGAGTTATTCATGGCTCTGAAAGCATGATGAAATCTTAACTAGATAGGAGACAGGCACAGCTTGTGAGGAGGAAGCCATTAGACAAATAAATGTAATAAATTTATAGGTGTCTTGTATTTTACTGCATTAGTAAGCCATGTTAATCCTTGTCGTGTCTTTTCTAAAGAGTATTTCATCAAATCCTGCTTGTAATTGATACTGAGGCTGTGGAAATAGAGTGCATATGGTGGCAAAAGAGTTAGATCTTTCACTTTGAGTGTGCATCTGAGAGCGTGTGAGCACTTAGTTTTACCGTTTTTGTTGTCACTTAGAAGTCATATGCCTTTTTCTGTCTCTGCCAATACTGCTGTACATTGACCTAGGCAAAGGAAGATCAATTCTTCTTTGATTCTTTTTTCTAACCTGTTAAAAGTATCCAATTATTTGGTATGGCCAATCATTTAGTTCATTTTAGTCTTTGTAGTGGGTGATCTCTACTAAGCCACTTTATTTTGTGCTGATGCCATCCAGATTAGTATTACAAGATGTCTAACATTTGGTATTCTACAAACATTTGCTACCTGGAGCTGCGCGAGTTGCTCAGACAGCTTTCCAGACCCACACAGACAAACGTTCCATTGAAATGAATAGCTCTATTCATTTGCGAAAAGCAGGGAAAGGACCGAGCAAAATTTTAAAAGGGCTCTCAGTGCATTTATATAGCTCCTACAGAAGTCACCAGCTTTAGTTATAGAACAAACCTTGCTATCCTAATTGTTGCAATGCTTTGGCCATTTCTTAATTGCTCCCTTTGGACTTTTTTAAGCTCCTGTCTGGGAACTTTTTTAAGTTTCTCTCTTACTAAAACACTGCCAGCACATGGCAGAAAAAGTGAAGAGCACGTCCAGGCTTCTAAACTCCTACATACATGAGGAATTTTAATAACAGAAGTAATCCCAGAAAAGTAAATGGGATTCACTATGCAAGTAAAATTGCCTACATGCGTGTTTGTAGGATTAGACCCAAGACATTCTATTTTCACAAAGTGTTGAGGTACAACCAAAGAGGATTTTTGTTCTTTTATAAAAGCATAAATCCAGGTATTACTAAAGAATAATGTCTTTTGCCCTGACATAGGTCCACATTAGTCACAGAAGCCAAAATAAAGTAGATTCAAATCTGGCCAGTGTGATGGGTTTCTGCCGACTTAGTCTTATTACTCTCTTTAGTTTTCCTGTGCTGTTGCTTCATCCTCATCATCTCCTTGACAACTCTTACCTTCTCCTGGCTAGGTTCTTTCCCGTTCCAGTTTAAGGTGCTGCTGCCAAAATCATCACCATAATCTTCTTTTCTAAATACTTTTCCTTTCAGCATCTTGAACCCATTTATTGACTTCCCACCTACTCCCCACATTGTTCGCCTTGTTTTTACCTTCAAGATGTTGCACAAAACAGAATTTGCTTTGGCCTACACCTTCTTTTTCTTCCATTTCGTTTTCTGTTCCTTAATATCTCTCATTAATGCTCCCTTTGCCTAGCCCTCCCTGTCTTAGCTTTGTGGCTTATCACTCCTGTCTCTTAGAAATACAGTGAAATACAGAGGGAAAAAACCATAATTTTTTGCCAGTATACAGTTGTCTCTTTGCTTTTTAAACTCAATTCTTTTTTACAATTTTCCTAAGGAAAGCTAATGTTGTCACTCTTCACCCTCTAGTAACTGAATTTCCCACATTTTTGTCTGGCCTGTGTGGACTCAATTGTAGGATCTTTGGGACCTTTGCTTTAATGTTCTGAATAGCTCTGCATGTATTTATGATAGCACAGAGATAAGGGAAAGGTGGTCTGTGGTCATACCTCCTGTTCCAGGCGCAGATGATCTTGGAGGAGAGCTTATACCCTGTCGCTGCTCATTGCCCCCTGCTAGCTGAGATCACCGTCCTTCCAGCAGATCACCGACTACCAGCAGGTAGTCAACTGTGGATTTAATCAGTTTGGGCTTGGGTTGCAACTCCTTTCATTATTTTCCATGTGAGCAGAACTGGATGTGACCATATCTTTGATAATAATACCTTCAAGATTTGTTAATTTTGTCAATATTTCACTGTTTAATATTTTAAGGGGAGAGGCTAGCACTTTGTGTACAGTAATTACAACAAATTGGTTTCATTTAGCTTGTTGAGCCAGTTTTACAAGATAGAATATACATACAGCAAAATTTAACATCTATCTATTTTTCTCTGTTTCAGAACAACCTCATGATTCTTTACTTGTGAAGTAAATAGTAATTAGCAGCAGGGCCATAGCTTGTACTGAGACGGAATTTCCAGACATAAAAAGATCAATTCTGAGAAATATAGACCTTTGGTAACACTGTCCTGGGGAGTAGAAGCCTTGACCAGAGGGTGATAAAGCACAGCTGTGACCGACCACTGAATATTGCTCTCTTCAGCCTACACAGCTGTTTATAGAATATCCTACAGCTACCCTTATATAGGTAGCTCCTCTTTTGGATCGGTTCTTGTAAGCGTACCGCAGCCATGTGTGACTGTTCAGCAGAACACTGATACCTTTAAAATGATTCAAATAAATATTTGCTGATGTGTTTAAAGAAGTCAGCAAATTACCCCCCTTTTTACAAGCCTATATACTTTGGTGTGAACCTCAATTTTGCCAAGATGGCATTTTTTGGCAAACTTTATTTTATTATCAATGTTATCAATATCAATGGTACCAATATTACCAATTATCAGTATTATCAATATAGCTAAATGACAAATGACCAAATAATGTAACGTCACGCACAGGGTATTGTTTTATTGATTAAGATTTAAGTGTTTCTAGTCTATATTTGTGATGAGACATAAGGATTTTTGCTAATTTCTTCAGAACATACAGAATGAAATCTGTTGGTAGTAGACACAGTGCCTTCAGTGAGGCCAAGATTTTACCCATAGTAGGCAATGAAATTGAAGTCAGTGGTAGATTAAGTATAACTGTCACTTTTTTTACACAAGCTTTCTTTCATTTATAGTGTGTATACTTTCACTGTAGTTTAATTATTAGTAATCCAGAGCAAAAATATCAGACTGATGCTAGGTATCTTGAAGCAGAATCATATTATAAAAAAAAAAAAATTAATGAATTGTTGATTTAGGTGTCTCAGCATGTGTGCAGCATATTCTTCAAGGCTATAAAAGCAATTTTTACCTGTTTTGTGGATCATAGATTTTTACTATGTAGTAACATAATGCTGGGGCTAAAAAAAAACCCTTTAACAAGCTCGTCCAAGCACTGCCTCTTCAAACCAACAAACAAGTGTGAAATGAACATTATGTCATTTTAAAGGGGTTTTAGAATAAATCTTTGAGAAAATAACTCTTTTATCCGTCCTTTGAATTTGTATTGTGTACAGGCCAATCCAGGAAAGGCAATCTGCATAATGGAATTCTAAGAAATTAAAAAAGCCTCTATGTAATGTTATTTGGTTATCAAGTGTCAGCAATAGATTTTGAATGACTTGCTTTCCAAAAAAAGAAATAGGTATCTAAAGCTAGGCAGATGAAATGAATAATGTGATTCAAGGCATTATCAGACATGGGGGTTTTTCTGTGCACTTAGTATTGCTTTAAAATGTTAGCTAACTAAATATAGCTGGTGAAGCAGTACAACATGTGAAAGATATGAAAAAACATACAAGAAAAATCAATATATGGAACTTTGGTGGAAGACATTCTCTTCCCATATATTTGGATGCTTAAGTACCCAAGTAACTTTAAACACTGTGCTTTATGAGTTTCTCTTATGCATATACCACTTGTTTTGACAAAAGGTCTGAAAGGTTAATTTCCAGAATCATCTTCTTAGTATTAGTATTTTTGCCATAGATACATCATACAAAACTATCTTTGTGGCACCGAGTCATGGAAAAAGGAGGAAATATATCACGTTAGTTTCCTAGTAGGCAAATTTACCAAAGACTCAAAGTGTTAATATCGTCCTGTGTTTAGGCTGAATAAGAAAAATTATAAAGCACTGGTGACAAAAAGATCAGTTTTACCAATGAGAACATACTTGATTCAGGTTACCAGCGCATTAAGAAGAATGATAAAGAAAATAATTGACTCTTGCATACTAAGTATGAGTTGTTTGACTTAGTGCTTCCTCTCTTGAAAACAGTTTTTTGCTAGTCTACATTCCAGTCCTCCATGACTAGACTCCCACCTTTTTCTTTTTTTCCTTTCTTTCCATAAGTATCCTAAAAGCACAGCTACTAAATATGGCCACATTTGTAGAATGTATTTTACATTTGAGCAGATCCTCTAAGCTGCAGAGAATGGGAGACTGCTTTGCAAAGTCTGTTTCCACTCAAGGATTCCAGCTTCTAGTTTTGCAAAGCCTTCTGGGAATACATTTTCCCAGTCTGCATTCCAGTAGCTTTTTATTTCCTGTAGCTGTGTCAAAAGCAGTAATACTAAGTCTAAAGAATGGAACAGGTTACTTTATAATATATGTACCATATGGTTTTGCAGCCTTCTTTCTTCATTTGTTTGGAAATGATTGCAGAGGATAATAGTGACTCTGTTCACTAATTGCTGTCCCATGTGCCATATTCACATATTTGAATTGGGCTGTCAATTAACAATTCATGTTTTCTTTTCAAATTTTCTCTTAGATTATTATATGATGAGAGGAAGTTAATTGCAATTTTTCAGAAAACTCTGGCTTCAACAGCAATGTCTTTTGGATCATCATCAACTCTATACACTATATATGCACTTTGCATTATTTATTGCTTTATATTCAAGTCTGCTTTTCTGTGGAAAGAAATGTCACTTTTTGCACTCATCTAGTTCTCAGCATCATGTGGAGCCCTAGCATCTAAAAACTGACTGGGAGAAGCTGATAATTTAGAGAAGCTGCCATTTGTCTTGATCAAGACAGCAGCATCAGAGCTGCAAACTGCAGTGGGATAGCATTCTTTGTGATATATTTCAAACCACAACATTTATCGTATCAGATTTCATTTATGAAAAAGAACCCCAATGTTAATCAATATTGGATTTCCCCAGAATGTTGCTCATCTTTAATTGAAAAGCAAAACAAATGATGTTTTATTCCCAGTTAACTTATAAATTGTACTGTAAGCACAATTATAAAATTTTATTGTACGAATTTTTTTTAAAAGCATAATTAGAAGACAATAATGTAAATGCTGACATTATGAGAGGCTCTATTGATATTAAAGTACTGCCTGTACTTGAGCTTTATTAATTATTTTATTTATTAATTCTTTTGGTAACAAAGTTACAGAGTGTCCTACAATAGAATAAATAGTTTTAATGCTACATATTGCATAAAAGTTCAGTGTTTGCTTTACATTCAGTGATTTTTATTTCTTGTTCCTCTTTCATTGTGTAATGCAAATTACACTGAGGTATTAGTGCTAGCAGAAAGTTGTGTGCATTTCTGAGCTTTTGGCTTTAGCTGGCTAATTCATCTGAGGCACAGCTGGGATTGGGGGGAAATGAGGGGGCGATGAGGTCTTCTTTAATAGTTTTCAAGTCCTGAACAGCAAGACAGTAGAAGGAGTGTTCATGCACAACTGTTAAAAGCGGCACAAAGAAACAAGAGTAGTAACAGAGGCAACAATCAGAAGATTTTAATTTTTTTTCCAGTGGAGTATAAAACTGAACAATGAACTAGGTGAAAGAGAGAGGGTGAAATAAAAGACATTGAACAGCTAAAGGACTTGTCTGGATGAATCTTTTACTCACTGATATGTTTAGTTTACAATTCATCAGTGCTGAAAGAGGAAATTAGGGATGTTGATGGAGAAGGGCAGAAAGGACAAAAGAATCCTGGCTCAAGAAGCTTGTCCTTTAACTCTGATGTACATCTTGGATAATATAGCACCAGGATGGACTTCTGAAACAAAATGAAATGGGGCATTTTTAACATGTCTTTAATTCTGACACTTTTGAAAGAAGCTTAAAACCATTGAAGTATAACAACTCTGGAGAAGAACAAGGCTGCCTTGTAGGGCCAGCACACTATTAATCAGTCAGGGTGGGAAACTGTATGTGGTAAGTGGTGGGATGAGGTGAAGTGATTCCTTGGCTGCATAGACTCTGTGTCAGTGGTCTAACACACAGCCTGGCAAAGATTTTCTATGTCTAATTGCAAAATGGTAAAGCAAACTTTCCACCTGAGCTCTCCAAAGATCTTCATTGTTTAAACCAAAGCAGAACTTTCTCATCCCATCATAGGCCAGCCATGAGGTACTGACAGAGTCACAAAGCCATTGTTTCGTTGGAGAGAAGTCAAGGGTATCTTACACTGTAACAGCAAGAATTCTATTTATGCCTATAGTGTTCCTAAAATGTGCCAGGTATAAAATAAACACCCTGAAGCACTCAGATTTGGATGGGTAGCCAAGGCAGAAAAGGAATATGAGGTAAAAAGAAAGCTATTTAATTTTATACTGGGCTTTTTCATGCTATCCAATTACAGTTTGCTGTTTTAACATTAGTAATTCTAAATTAAGTACTTTAGGAAACTCTTAGATTCTCTCCCTCATAATTTTTTTCCTTTTGAGATTAATTTCTTGCTTCTCTGAAATTCCATATGACTGAAAAAAACTTGAATGAAGACTCAGTGATAATTTAGTTTTCTCTTGTTCACCACTGTACTTAATCGTCACGCTTTCTATCCTTTCAAGAAGGATAAGTTTCTCAGGCAGCTGAAGAGTTGAAGAGGCAAATTACGCAAGGTCTTCTGATGGCACAAATTAATCAGGTCACCGGATGAGAAGAACAGAAACCTAGCCAAAACACCAAAATAAAGGCCATAGGGAGTTGCTATGGAAGGATAATACAGAGTTTGCTCTGAGGAAATAGCTACTTGATGATAACCTTTTTACATGATTTGGTTTTCTTTGCACTCTTTAACAGAGAGAGAAGTGAGCTATAATGTATTTTTAATCCACAGCACTGAGGCACTGAGTTCCACTTTTTAGTTATGGATTTTTTTATTTGGTCTGATTCTATTGCCTTTTTTGATGCTCCTTGTATCTTATACTAGGAGATACTGAGAATATAAATTTCTTATTCACCATCTCCGTGTTACTATTAATTTTATAACTTATTTTGATCCTTCTCATTTTTCTCTTTTCAGAGTGTAGTTCTAATTAATTCCTTGTACAGAGACAGTCGTGTATAAGCATCCTTACTGTCCTGTATACCTTTATCTGTACCTGCTTCTTCTGTGATGAGGAGACAGAACTATGCATGTTATTCAAGACATGTATGCATATGGATTAAACGCTGTCATTATAATGCTTCTGTTTCATTCTCAGTTCCTTTCTTAATACCTAAGAATATAATTGTTACTTCTGTATAGTACTAAGCACAGAACTGATTATGTAAAATACATATTTTATGCTATCACTTCCTGCAATAAGCCATTGCTATAAACCACTGGAATAGGAAACTAATGTACTCCACATACAATGAGCCTACTGACCAACCCATCTCTGCAGTGTTCCATCATTAAGCCATATAATGGCTCTGTAATCTCCATTAGTTCCAGTAATAAGCATGATAGCAAAGTTGAAGTGCCTGCTACTTAATGAAACCTATCTCAAGCTAATCCTGGAATTTTGTGTGAATCAGCAATCCCTAAAGTTGATCTTCTTGGTCTTACCCTTGAGACATGCTCTTCAGTATCCTCTTCATGTGGAGTCCAGAAAGATGCTAGAGAACATGAGGTCAGGACTTCTGGCAACACTTTTGTCAAGTATGACAAGTTATAAAACAAGACCACAAATCATTGGTGCCTGTTAGCTCTGCAGAAAGCCTATTGGAGCACATAGAATTGGAAGCAAAAGTTAAAATGAGTTCTTGGAAGTGGCTGAACGGTCTAATTAGATGAAATCTACCCTTAACTGAGGAAACACTTCAAACTCTACTTGAATATAGAAGCACTTATTTCTAGACTCTCCTGCTTTACTTCATCTCTGCCCTGGAGAGGAATGTAATCCAAAGTCTATGTCTGTTTCCTGTGCTTTTGCTTTGTCCAGAAGAGGAGGCTTGTTTAGAGGTTGTATTTCTTTACAGGCTTTCCTTTTCTTTTTGTTGTTAAAAGAAGAAAGCTGTGTTTGTTCTGAGTCCACATTACAACTTTTTTTCCTGATTTGTCCAAAGGAAAAGGGGAGAGAAGGAGTTGTCATTATGAAGACAAGAGAGTTTGAGGAATAAAACCAGCTGTTGTTATGAGGGCTTAAATAAGACTGGAGCATCATAATCCAAAGTAGATGGCAGTTTATCCTTCTACAGTTTGACTAAGTGAAATAAAGTCTAGGCTGGTCATTTCTCACAAGTCTTCTAAAATCTCTGTTAAGAAGAACAGGAAGGTAACAGCTATTGTTCAGACTCATCAACATATAACATTGATACTATTTTACAACATTTTCACAGAAAATTACTATTATCCCTTGATATTTGATGTGAGTGAACAGATCCAGCGTCTACCATACTGCCTCAATAAGTATAATGCAGTGGTTCTACTAAAACAATTCTTTTGGCTCAAGGAATCCTTTTTCATTAATATGTTCAGCCTGACATATTCCTAACAGGGAAATAAAGGGATCCCTGGAGTAAACTGTGGACAGCATGAAGTTAGTTTATACCAGCCATTATTCTCATTGCTTACCCTACCCACTGCAAAAGGCATTTGGGAGCTTAGACTGAAGGAGGAGAAAAGACTTGGGCCAAAATATATATCGCATTACTGAAAGAGTTCAAGCTGATCCAGGGTACAACAGCCTTGAACCACTGTTGTCTGTGCTACCACTTAACTATGCTGAATAAAAGTTTGACAGAGCTGAGCTTGAAGCCCAGGTTCTGGACAGTCAGTCAATTGTCTCAATTTAAGTGTTTGCAATAGGGAAGACCAGTGCTCAATAAGGAACTAGTCTGGCAATTACTTAGATATTTGGCATATGGCATTTCTGTTTCCAGTATGTCTGAAATGTATTTTCTGTGTCATTTTGTGGTAGGAAGGAGAGAACAGTCATAGCCCAAGTATCTATACCTTGTTATCTGCTAGCATACAAAACCTCTGACTAAGATTACATGTGTAAATTGGCAATTTCAATCAGGTCATTTCAGTAGAAGACACTACTTGTAGCTGTGCATAACTGTGCTAGACACATCTCAGCAGACTTTCTTAAGCATCTCTAGTATGAGTGAATTTTGCAGTGTCTGCAGTAGGGTAGGCAGCCCAGCAACGTGGGTTTTAAAATATGAATTCAACACGTTAATTGTTAATGCAGAATTTCACAGATTTTTATTTCCATATATTGCTCTTCCACTTGTCTCCTGATCCCTCTCTCAGTTGTTCTTTTGTGGTTGAAAAAAGTATTCTGTTCCAATGTACAAGATAAAATGGAGGCAATGTCTGTGGTTTGAAAGGGTAGCTCACTGGAATTAGTGTGGTAGAACAGAGTGTTTCTGTTTGCAACAAATGTGGTAAAGAGCTTCTGTGAAAAAACAATGCTTGGTTTTAAACTTTAAAAGTTTCTCCCAAAAGACAGAATTAAACTTGGTATGTGTATGGGCTTTGTTACCATTTGGAGTGGTGAACAGAGAGGTGATGCTGGTTCAATTTCCCCATGCTGACGATTAGCCCAGCATTGGGAAAGACTCCTTCACGGATGTCAGTGTGAAAGTGCCTCACACTACTAGTCCTCCCATCACAGGCAGTGCAGACACACCACGGCAGAGAGATAAGTGGAGAGAGCAGGCTGTTTCATAGCTAACCTCACTGACAGACTGTCTTCTGGCTGCTCTTGCCAGCTGGCAGAGGTTAGAGCAGTCCACAGGTTGCACTACTGTGTCCAAAACTAAGAAGAACGGAAAAGCAGGGAGCACAGCCAGCTCCCTGATGGTCTCCTCTTTCTGCTTCGCTGAAGCAGATAATATAACACTCAGTGCTTGTGTCAGACGTAGTCTGAAAGGATGGCTCCCAGTGCTGCTGCGGTTTCATTACTGTCCCTCTCAATAATAACAGATAGAGACCATGATCCTAAGAGGGCCAGAGTGCCATGAAATGTCGTGGGGGAGCTGATAAGCCTCATCTAAGTTTTCACATGGAGTTACGAGTTAGTTGTTGGCTTCACAGGAAATAAAGTGCTGTTACTACATCACCACCAGCTAAACGTAATGTGCTGAAAACCTGTCAGACCCATTGGTCAGACTTCAACTGCCAGAGGTCTTGTTTTATACAGCAGTTTTTAAATGAATTCAAGAGGATTATAACTGCTCTTCAAACAAAATTTAATAACTAAATACCAGACAGATAGCATATCATACTTCCTTATGGTTCAGAAGCAAAGGGAGTTCAGCCTAAAATTCATTTGCAGACATCTGTAAAACACATTGCTATGGAATGACAATAGAGGTGATCCATAACTTGAAGTGGGTACTTGTTCTTTATTATGAAATACAGATACAGTGACACAAAACATTGCTTTTCAAGTAAGTGTGCTCAGTGCAGTCTAAAATCACAATATAACTGCATGCCAGACGTTGATTTTCTCTTGCCAGTGAACGTCTGCTTGATATACACAGTCATCTTGTGATTAGGCTCCACTCGGCAGCTAGACCAGCAAAAGAGGGGTGGAGGATGAGCAAAATTTCTTTCTGCTAGCAATAAACAAACCATAAATGTGTTTATTTCCATAAAGAGTGGAAATAAAGATTCAGAGTTCAAAAGGTATTTGCTTTCAGCACATTTCTTCATTGGAGCTGGCTGTTTGCTTTTCATTGGCAGTCATCTATGATCAAGTGTATTTTTTGGAGGAAAGAGATTTTCATCTGCTGAATTTAAAGACTTAATGAATAAGGAAACAACGTGCATATTAATTTATTATATGAATGAATGACAAACAAACTGACTTATTAAACTAATTATCCAAAGCAGCACAGAATAAAAATGTTGTAATCTATTGTTCTTAAGAAATGTTACATCTCACCAGGGTTTTTTAAATCCTCTAATTCCTGTGGGTTGTAATTTCCAGTTTCAGAAATATCTCCGTCAGCTCTGTACGTCATTGCAATAAAATCCAGTTGGGGCCAGATCTTACCATCATCCTAGTTTCTGTTCCTGAGTGACAAGTATCAGTGCTGCTAAACAAACTGGACACAGTCTCAATTTTGTAGGCCCAAATCAACATATTTCAGTAACTATAATAACCAAATGAATTGTCTACTGTTGTCTTCTAGCTACTTTATAGATCTTATACTTGCAAAAATATATTAGCTAGCTTATTTTCCCTTTGAGTTTGTTTACTATGCATTTTGGAAAGAGGACAGAAAATCTCCTGGTTAGAATTCGTTAGAAATTGGTTAGAAAATTAGGAAGTGGGGGTTCAGTTCAGAGATCTGCTGAAGATTCCTAACCACAGTTTCACAGGCACATCACTCTCCTCAGTTAAATAACCCAGAAACTCTTTTGCTAATCTCATTTCTGCCTTGGGGCATTTTTGCCACTCGAGAGGATATTACATTCTATAAAACCACAAGGGAATCTTTCACTTATCTGGTCTGTCTTGCCGCATAAAAAGGCCAGAAGATCTTCCTGAATTAATTCCTATAAGAAAAACATTTTATTTTAAAAAATTCTATAACTGCTTACACAAAGAAGAAGAAGTAGGGAAGAACTAGGGAAGATTATTCTGTGCTAATAGCTGGTCTTTTCATTATTCGCAATATTTGCTGTCCCTCTAGTCTCAACATGAAAGCTTACCATATGGATGAAAGAATCCACAAGAGATTGAATATATATTTATTTCATTGCTGAAGAATGCCCATCTAACTGGTTTCTTGTGGTGGAAATATGATATTTTTCCAAGTTCTTATGATTTGATTGCTTCTCCCCAGTAACTAACCAAAATCTTCCTTTCTGCACATTGAAAACAATTAATCATTATCTACCTTTTTGTCTGTTGCTGGTAAAAGTGTTTCACACAACATCAGGAACTGCTATCTTAGAAGATAGCATTACCTACTTTAGTAAAAACCTATTGCCTTCCTAAGTAGGTAAATTCTATTGAATATTTCTGCATTTCTGGTAAACAGACATACCTCTTTCAGAAGAGGTGTTAAATATTAAAGATTCAGTCTAGAACTACATATTTTTGTTATTTCAGTGCCATCTCTTGCACAATGTATGCAATGTATGCACCATTCCACTCCTCATTAACACCTTCTTCTAGGTTACTTTAGATCACAGCAATAATAGATTTTGTGCTTATAGAAATCAAGGAAATTTTGTTCTACCCAATTGGTAATAAAAAAATGACATATAAAATATAATTCACTTTCTATCAATTACTTGACTGTTTCCAAAAGGCTAGGAACGAACAGGGGAAGGTTTTTCTCCCTTTAATCTCAAGGATTAATCTAAATCTCAAGGAGATACTGAGTATCAAAGAACATTTGTTGTCTTATAAAAAATACAGCAAGTACCTTTGCTATACATAGCTTTTCTCGCAGTTAATTATGGAATGTCTTTGTATTATTCTACAAATGAATGCTTGGAACATAAAATTGAATGAAAGATGCCAGAAATTTTGCATGGTGTCCAAAAAATAAAGTTTTAATAACTTGTTAGAGCATACTGCAGTGCATTTTAAAAAGTCTTAGGTTGATGCACATTTAATAATAAATCTATGTGGCAGTAGCCTAAAAAGAATCCATAAGAACAATTATGTGTTTTAAATATACTGTTAATATTTGGTGAAATTGCAAACCAGTGAGAATATATGATAATTTCATCCACGTATTTAGTTTTGAATTGTTCAGACTTTTGGCTTTAGCCATCTCTGCACTTTTTCATGGAACATGAAAAAAAATTATGCACATTCAGGCAAAGAAAAATTGCTCTGAAAATGATTTCTAAAAGATTTCATACTTAGCAAAACAGCACTGCTAGAGACTTACATAGCATTTCCTTTTGTTTTTAAAGGCCTAATCCAAAATCTATTTAAAGTTGATGAGAATGTTTTTATTGAAATCCATGTGCTCAGAACTCTGTTGTAAATGCAAAAGAATCGCTTCCAACTGGAATGAGAAATATTAAATACACATATATATTAACTTATACGTAGAAATGTAGATCAAGTTTTTTCCTAAGAAACTCAGATTCTTTTTAATAGTCTATTTCATAGCAGCATTCTAACCAATTTCTCCTCACTGATTTCTTAATATTTGGGTAATGAAACATCATCTTTTCCTCAGCAGCGAAGAATATAATATAAAGGCTACAATAGCTAGATTACTATTGCTAGGTCTCAGAACATATAAATTACACTTCTCTGAAATTAGAGTCATTGTCTGTTATGTTTTCTTATAAGGAATATATTCAATAAATCAATATAACTTTTTTTTTTTCAAATTTAGAAATGCCATCCTTGAGAAATTCCTGTCACTTCTCAGTAGTAATTGAACATGGATTATGAGTATGAATATGTGAGTCTGTATCCTTATTGTTGACTCCAGACTTCAAGCTGTCACGTGGCATGGACCTAAGTGGACCAAAGCAGATCTGCCGACCTAACACTTTTGAAATATATTCATACCACCTTTAGATATCTATTCAGTAATTTTGAATACCCTTTTGATGAGTATCTTCCCTTCCATTGACATAGGAAGTTTAATATAACCCTAAACTTGATAGCTGTGTGCTATGTGTTTTATTCATGCCTTGTGTGTGGGGAACCCAAAACAAAACACAAACATTTAGAAAAATGTCCAATAATTAAGAGTCATAGGAGTTATGGAAAGAAATACCCGGAGAAGGCACCTACATGAAAAAGGCACCTACGTGAAATAATTATTTCTCCCTTTGTGAGAAATATTGGAAGCAATGGACTGTAGTCCTTTTTGTATTTTTTCCTTGATGAATCTTTCCAATACCTGGATAAGCATAGATGTAGATCTACCTTTCTATCATCTGTTTGCTTCTTATTCCACTCTCCATCTGCTCTGTTCTCATCATTGTAAGGAATGTAGCTTCAATGCATGAGAGAACTCAGAAGTTAACTTTTGCTCCTTCTCCAGGCTCTCATTCATCCTTGCCAGTTTAAAGCTCCTCATATTAATGTATCCTGAACATAATTGGCTTTCAAAACATTTGTTGAAATATTAGTAGGCAACACAGTTTCCTTCTAACAATGTGGGACAGATATTCTTTATGAAAAAATCTCTTTATAATATAAAGAATACATAGGTTTATATATGCATTATATTATATCTTATATAGAATAAAGAAGCAGAAAAGAAAATATAACACAGCAGTGAACTGGGGGAAAAAAAAAGATTCATTTTGAACTGGAAAGTAGGTTTAGTAATTCCTGAATTCAGACTAATGTCAGTCCAACTTTTTACTAAATAGTAAATCAGTGAGTCTTTAAAGGTTAAGTAAATCAAGGAGTTGCTTTTTTCAAGTCACATTTTTTTAAAAGAGTACTGCACTTTTTGTTTTCTTAATACAAACCAATAGGCTGTAGTAAAAGCCTTTGTGCATAGCTCTAATAGCAGCTCTTCTCACAGAATGGGAAAAAAAAAAAAAGAAGACAGAAATGTTGATTCTGGCAACTGAGAATATACATTTAATCCATGACCTTTCAGGCAGTCATCTTTTCAGGTTCAAAAGTATGTTTGTTGCCCAGTCAGAGACTGTGTGGAGTTCTCAGAGGTCCTTCATCTTTGGAGGCCTTTATGATGAAGACTGTTTTATTTCTCTTCCTAACAAATACTTGTTTTATTATAAAACAATAAAACAATGTATGTTAGAAAGGGCACCAAAACTTTATGTTATTGTTCCATTATTGAACAACTCTCAATCCCAAGGAACTTGTCTAAAGTCTTAAATGTAAATGAACAGGGACAGTAACATCTCTGAGATAAAAGACACTATGAGAAAAAGAAAATATTTTGATAGAATTATCTCAGAATCACAGAATCACCTAGGTTGGAAGGGACCTTTTAAGATCATCTAGTCCAACAAAAAAAAAAAACAAAACCCACAAAAAAACCACCAACCCAACACTAATCCATATCCCCAAGCACCATGTCAACTCCTTTCTTGAATACCTCCAGGGATGGTGCCTCAACCACCTCCCTGGGCAGCTCATTCCAATGCCTGACAACCCTTTCAGTA
>JAOXNO010000004.1:12502793-12520141 GCA_028565335.1 Limnodromus scolopaceus | reverse complement strand
TATTCCTCCCTAACATACAGGGCCACCCCTCCTCCTCTCCTTCCTTGCCTGTCCCTTCTGAAGAGCTTGTAGCCATCTCTGAAGAGATATCTTGTAGCTATTCAAGAAGCTTGTAGCTATCTCTGAAGCAGAAGATCTACTATAGTTTTGCAGGAGTGCTTAAAAGGCCATGCACCCAAGGATACATGAATTTGGGGTGATAAAGTCAGAAAAAATTAGTAATGTGAAGGAAAGGGAGATGCTAACAGGGACAGGTGAAACATGACAATAAATTCTGAGTAACTAGTTTTCTTTACAAACGTCTTCTGATTGACTGAAAGCTGCAGCAACAGAAAAAGGCTGCCTGGGGGGGAAGGTTTGAGGTAATCACTTGAAGGATGGGGAGAAGAAATTCCACTTCAGGACTCTGGCTGTCTCAGGATCTCTTTTGACTAACTATGGGATTTGCTCAGACTTAAGTACAGTAAATTATAAATTGTTCCCTAATAGAAATACAAGTGTCCCACAAGCTTATTTTGCAAATAACATTTAATATGAAGTTAATATCAAGTTAAGGGTCATTGACTGTAAAGTATCTAGAACTGGAAATAGTGCAGTGCCAAAGGTACTGCGTTATAAGATTGACCTCTGAATTTATCAGTGCAAAGATTTACCTGATCCCGCTGAACTATTTGTACAACTTTTATTACATCCAGTTTTTTCCACAACACTATAACACATAAAAATGATGACCCACAAACTGACAAAGTTAACTAGCACCAAATTTTAGACTAATTCAGGAAAATTAACTATCTGTGATGAATTACATTCATAAACAGCGCATCTGAACATCATAGCATTACGTGGCCTAGAAGTAGTTCAGATACCACAAAATTACCTGGAATCCCTCTTTATCTGTAAAGGGTGTTGTTCATTCGTATGATTATTTGGATTACAAATAATTGGAGTGATAAATGCTTTTATCCTGGTTTTAATTTAAATTAGATGCCATTTATAACAGATTTACTTCACTATGTCCAGAAAACTGTCTGTTCTTAAGGGTCAAAATTATTGAGTGCTACTATACAACACTACACCATTCTTCAATCTGGGTTGAAATCAAAGGAAGAACATACCATTGGAAAGCAACAGATGGTAGCATTTGTAAATGCCAATGTGTGTTCCGTGTTGACATGTGCTATTGCTGCCTTACACACTGAAATAAAGAGTCATGTAGCCTATATGGATTTTGCAGTATATGTGCTGAGTCTCAAAGCCCCATTAAGTTAGGAAATGTATGCTGTGTCATTCGTGGAGGCTAGAGTATACTCTGTGTTTCTAGATACTAAACTGCTAAGCAAATCTCAAGAGAGAAAGTATTATCTCATTTCAGCCACAAGGGAAGCGGAGGAAAAATATTGTGTGTAGGCTTGAGCAAACAAAAAACAGCAGGACTGAGAATGAACTTTAATAAACTTGAATGAAAAATTTATATAAGAAAATTTCATGACCTCTGTCCCACTGAATTCACAGTGCTCAACAACTTGAGTGGAGGTAGATAAAAGGAATCAGAAATGTGCGGCTTGTACTGCTTGTAACCAAGTTGTTCAGTGGACTGACAGTGCTAGCGTTGGTTGGGGCTGAGATTGATTCTCTGTAGTCGGAAGGAAGGATGTTTTGCTGTTGGTAATAGTTTTTTCACTCTTAGTGCCAACTGAAAGAAACAGATGAGGCAGAAGCTAATGGCAGGTATATTGTTCTCTGCTATGGCACAGGGAAAATCCTGTAACTGTTTATTGTCCATTTTCATCCAAATGTGTTGAAGGCTTTCATCCTGGATGAGTGTTGACGATAGTAATGCTGGTTTTGTACTTTAACTGGGAAATAGTTCCCTATAAAGACAAGCAACAAATAGTCACAAATAGTGATTATATGGGAACAGGGGGCCATGCGACTTCTCTACAAAAGGAGGGTCCTCTGTTCTTTTGTACTAGTGTTCAAATATGCATTTAGCTTTTTGATGGTATCCTGTCACACAAAAAGTATGTGTAGCCTTCTTCTGCTTCTCAAATTTAATTTGCAGTTTTACAAGTTGTTTCCTCACAGTGATACTATTCTATAGAAAATATTTTGGACAATAAAGGTAATGAGAACTACAATTGAAATTACCCAGTGTTTTCACTTATAATTCCTTGTTACCAGTAGATATTTTAACTTTATTATATTTCTGTGGATTATATGGAAATTATTTATGATGAGTACCAACAAAACTAAAAATGGTACAGTCTCTTGGAATGATTTTAGATATCTAACTGATGCTATTAGCGATAAAAGATTATCCTTTTTATTGGTTCAGTTTCTTATTTGGAATCTTTTGGATACATCAAGGGAATAAGTATTTAATAAAAGTGCATTAGGTACTTACATATTAGTCCACTGGCAGGAACTGTGAGGTTCCTCATGGAAAAAATGTACTCAGCAACTGCGGAAACTAAAGCTTCTTTTTTTTGCTGATGGCAGCAAAACTGAATCAACTAATTGACTCCGTCTATATTTTTACAGTTGGCTTCTAACATATTCTGAAGTTGGTTTTTACACTGCCTTTTTGAATTTCTGTTTCTGCTTCGAGAATGCAACGCCTTTGAAAATGGTCTGATCACCGTCATGCTACAAGTAATAATCAATTTATGGTAGGATAGAAACACAAACAGAGTCTAAATATACTCTGCAGAAATATGGGAGTTCTTTAACCCGGACAGTTTCTCTGCCTGGAACTGAGAAATAACACACAAAAAAGAAACTGCAAACAGATGGTATTTGGCATGCCTTTAAATATAAAGGTGAAGTAAACACAAATTATTCATGTGTAAAACCAGTGTGAAACTGGGAGATTTGATATTTACAAAGTACTATCTTTGAAATCAGGGTAGGTTTTTAAAAATTCTTCTTTTTTAGGTATTTTTATTTCAAAACAACGGAAAACAAATTTAATAGCATGCCAGATTTTTATTTTTTTCGGAGCATTAAAATGACTCCTCAGAGATTCCAGGAAATTATTTATTCACAATAAATTAGAGCTGCTGAAACTGCCAGCCAGACTGTCTGCAGCAAAACTTACAAATGTTTTATTGTCTAGCATCATTGAAGTCTGCCAGTAAAATTGGGCTTCATTCTACAGTCAGTGAAATATTGTACTCCCTCTCTATAGGGCTGTTTATTTAGTATCCACTCATATCACGTGTGTTTGTGCATGTGTGTGCATGTGCACTGACAAATTTGTGTTATCTTATAAAGAGGAAAATCAAAACAGACATAGCTGAAGACAGAGTACATCTATTAACCTATTTTAATTCTGCATCTTGTTCAGAAACCCAGTAATATACTTTCTCTTCCAGCATTTATGGTTTACAAACATATATAGCCTTTACAAAGGTACAGTGGGCTAGTAAACTGTATAGATGAACTTGGAGACTTTTAGTGTCACTGTATTTTTACCTCTGCATTCAAATAATGAAAAAAATGTTTATAAAAATAATTTGGAGAGTTCACAGATGATCAAAGGGTGACACCCACAGTATGCCCCCACATATTCTTTGGACAGAAGGGCAGGCCTCATCTGTATGGTGTTTGTTTCAATATTTATTGGGAAATATTACTTCCAAATTGAGAGAAAGATGTTTGTTCAGTCTTTAAAAAAGATTAACAAGGCATGGAAATTATAATAGAAGAACTTAACAGGAACACAGATCAAGATTTATGCAGTGTGCCTATCTTTCAACCAGGAAGCAGACGGAAAACAACTCATCAGAGAGTAGAGATTTTTAATAATTATTGAGGCTTCTTGAAAAATACCCTTTGAAATGAACTGGAAGCTTTTGACTGGCCACATCAAAGTAAGCTTTGGATCAGGCATCCATACCATTCCCGTAATGGCCCATAGAGACCCAGAGCAGAGAGGGAAAAGGTGTCTTCTGCTGTACAACTACTTCAGATGAATTGCTTTCCTTTTAGACATTGCTTTTTACCACAATATTCTCTCAACTCTTGGTAGCTTTTTCTCTTGAAAGTTTAATTAAAGAAGGATACAAATTTCACTTTTTAATCCTAACAGTAAAAATAGGTGAATCTACAAGGCTGAATTACTATCTCTGTTAGTTAAGCTACGTTTCCATCTCCCCAATTTGTGCAGAGACAAGTAGATAATCAGGAATGCATTCACAGCACTGTGAGAATGAAAGTAAGGGTTTTGCTCAATTAAGCCATTTATTACACTCCATTACACTCCATACACTACATTAGCAAAATCTGTGGTTTCTTTAATTTAGGCCTATGACTTTCATAAACTGCGTTAAGTGGAGGAGAAGATAAAGGTGGAAGGGAGCCTGTGGCCTTCTAAAATGTATTTTAAGGGAGTGTTCTGGTCCTGTCTATGTCAATCAAAACTCCCAGGTACCAGAACCTGGTGTAGCTTTGCTGCAGTGTTATTACAGAATCCTCTAAAAGCCCAGCAGTGAACTTGATAGAGGAAAAGGAGTCTAAATTCTTCTACAACTCGGGCTGCCCACGGAGTGCTCCCTGAATGGAATTCCATAATGAACAGGATACACCATAAAGTAATACTTCCCAAGGCATTTGCTTTATTTTCCCCTACAAGTCTGGAGAAGAGTGAATCTAGAGAAGCTTATTTAATTTCCCATTTCAGTGGACCTTTGAGAAAGGTTCCTGAAGGGGCTTTGCAAGACCTGTGCAGGCCAGGAGAATCATGCTACAATTCTAGAAAAGTAGGTTTTAGCTTCCCCTCCTGAGATAGGAGGCCGCTATACATTTATGAAGAAGAGGAGAGAAAGGGAATGAATAACAGGTTACGCAAATTCCTGTAGTCCTCAATTAAAACCTACTGCCTTGCATTTGTTGCTTAATTTCATACCTCAGAGGATTTGGGCCAACAATCCGACTTGTTTCAGAGGTCAAACAGACTTCCAGTTGCTTCCCTTTGCCCACTGTTATTTTTCTTTTTTTAAGTTGGACATTATTGCCTTTGTGAATTTTCAAAGTGAATGAGATCAAGGCCTTTAGATATATGTTCTTCTGCATTTTTCAATGGCTCTTAAGGTGATGCCAAAACATGATCCCATTACTTTAAGATTATACATTATTTTATGTATAATTATACATTAAGATTATAATACCATGCTTGCTTTCTGAGGTACAAAAGTGAGATAGATGCTTGAAATACCTCTACCAGAAAATAACATAGGATAGTTAAAAGAATAACACAGGAAAATAGCAATAAAGAGGCATTACTCCTGTTTCCAGTTCAGTTCCACACTAGCTGTTTAGTTCCAGTTCTACTGACAGCATGTTTTTAATAGAGTAATTACAGCTTTTTACCAGTGGCAGTGGACATAAATGTGGTCATAAGGTTAGAATGATGATGTGTTTTCTTTCAGATGTGTTATGGTGAAGCATCTCTATTTCCTTTTTGTTAAAAGGTATGCATAACTTCAGTTTTTTTACTTGCTATGCACTTGGATATTCAGTTCTTTGCCGCTCTCATAATTGGAACTATCTGCTAGTGCATGTAATCCATCCTGTATGGACTTCTTGACTTGAGTCAAAAGAAGGGCCCCAATGACATAGCAAATTTTTGGATCTTTCTAAAAACTTGCTTTATACATACATCATTGGAAACCAATTGCCATAGTTCATTAATACAGATGATGTACGTCGAATGATAATGTAGTCAAAGTGGGACTGATGTGAGTCAGAAGAAGCTCTGAGACTTATTTTGCATTCCTGATCTGTAGGATGTCAAAAGCTACATTCCGGAGTCTCACCACATATCCACCCCTAAACACAGTCTCCTATTAAAGGTGTCATTCATGACTAGATAATTACAGCAACCTTCCAATATAGTATTAACATAATAATAACTAGTCAAGAGCAGCGTTAATTGTCCATTCATAACTGATGTCCTAAATTTCACATCCTGTGTCATATGAAACATAGCTGGAATTCCATGAAAAGAATGATAATTATAGAAAAAGCAGGGAACAAATACACTATATAGAAAAATCCTTATCTCAACATTCTGATTACATTTTGCTTCATTTTCAGGAGAAGATCAAAAACAATTGCCACCCCCACTATGTTATTAAAGCCTCATAAAACCTTATTGCAGTACAGAGTTATTATATAACCATAAATTTAAATGAGAACATTGGATAAAAACTTTATTTTGTGAATTTTTGTCACTCCTCTTCAATGAGTTTACACAGTACAAAATTATTAATCTGGGATGCTACATGGAGTCAATTCAACCCATATCACAAATTTATAATAAATTCCATAACTTATGATTTGCATAATGACTTTGCACAAATTTGAATTAGGTATAACTGCTAACTTCTGTGGAATTACTTCTGTTTTATGAATCATAAATGAAGGAGATGTCTTCTATAGCAATTAAAATACGTCTGCATGTGAAACCTTGAAAGACTTTAGCTTTAACAAAGGATTACTTGTTTGTTTTCAACAAACAAAATGATTGATGTTAGCATCATATTTGACTATTAGTCTGATGGAAATTACAGACCTCTCTAATTCAGTGCTGGACTGCTCATAATGTGAGATCCCATTAATACTGTAGAATAATGTACCTTTGTCATTCTTTGGAAAATATACTACTTGTTCTGTGAGGCTAGCAAGAAATGTAGTATTTGATTGTCATTTACTAAACCATTACCAGTATATTCCTACTAAAAACATGGCTGATGGTATAATAAGAATTCTAAATTGTTATTTGCTTGGACAGTAATGCATCTTTCCTTGTAGTTTCATTATAATTAAATTTTATACTAGCTATTTTGAAAAAAGAGAGGCTCCAATGCTTAACTATTATGAGGCAGTTTCTGCTGTTGACAAAGAATGAAGTTCAATCAAAATGTCCTTGAGCTTTTCTAATAAAGTGAGACTGTTTTACATCTTAAACAGAGTCAGAGGTTGTTTATGTATTTCTTTCCTGCAGAGGGATAAGAGGATTTTAGTCTGATGTTGTTTGTTTGGAACTGATGAAAACTGCTCTGTGGATCAGCTGCATCCTGCTAGTTCTTTCTAGACCTATTGTCTGAGCAGGGTATAATTGCAATGTACATCCTCTAATAGGTTTCTTTGGGTTGCCAACAGATCAGAATTAACAAAAGAGGGGAGATTAGCTATTAGGAAGAAATTCTTTATTGTGAGGGTGGTGAGACACTGGAACAGGTTGCCCAGAGAAGTTGTGGATGCCACATCCCTGGAAGCGTTCAAGACCAGGCTGGATGGGGCTTCGAGCAACCTGGTCTAGTAGGAGGTGTCCCTGCCCATGGCAGGGGGGTTGGAACTCTATGACCTTTAAGGTCCCTGCCAACTCAAACCATTCTAGGATTCTATGACTGAAGGGTTTCTTTCAGAGTTGTTGGCAAGAATAATAGCTCTGGTTCAGCAAACATTTTTTGGGGCAGGTGATATTAGTACCCTCCTCATCAGATTCTATAAATGTGACCATACATGGTGGTGGGTAGGACAGGTAAGAAAATGTATGGTTTCTCCTTGAATGAGTGTCAAAGGAATCAAGTGAACTGCTCATTAGCACAGAAGGAAGAAGAAGGGTGGGGTAATGCTTCCTTTCTGCACACCTTCAACATAGAACCAAGGTAGATGTTATCTAGCACATACAGGTTTGCTTTTGGTGACAGCATTTCATCAGGAGTGAGTATTTTTGCTTTGTTGACTAATTTCCATTCAGATTTGCACTGGGACCTAACAAGTGGATTCCTGTCTCATAGGTCAGGGTTAGATATGAAGCCCTGCAAAAACAACCCGCCCAAAAAACAAGAAAATGCTAAGAAAAGAAGGAAAACCCCACATTTGTTAATTCTGAGCCCCTCCAGGGCTTTATCCCATGGCACTCTGCCAAATCCTGTGTTTTCTGCTAAAGATCATCAAGCATCCAGTTTTGTAAGAGCTGAAAATATCCAGTAAAATCAATAAACGTTAATAGGACCATAATTACTGTGCTCCCTGCTCTATCATCGACATTGATCTGTTGCATGGCTCCCAATGAGGAAAGGAAGGAAAGAATAGGGAGAATATAAGCAAGGGGAAAATAGAAAGATATTTTAAGCTTAAAAGAATTTCATTAGCAAGAGAGCAGGTCTTGTGAGCAGAACCTTTTCTGTTCGCTTATGGCCAAAATGTTATACCCACCCAAACGAACTGACATGTGAGTTGAATAATAGGCTTTGGTTGATGTAATCTTAGACCAGACACTTCTGCAGGACAGAGCTAAGCCTAGCAGGCAGACACTGTCCCATGATCCAAAGAGCCTTTAGAGTAACACATTAAATAATACACAAAGAGAAAGGGAGAGAGACAATTAAAGTGCAGTGTACTGATGAAATATATAGTGCTATATTTGAAAAATGCCTATGTTTAAACTCTAAAACATGATTGGAGAAATCTAATTGAAACTAGATCCAATGGGAGTTTTACCACCGTCTTTAAGTGTCATGGAGGCTTAAAAAGTAATATACAGTAAAAAGGATGCCAGTTTGCTCATGCAGGGTGTAGCTTTTTCATCTTTAGTATGGTGGTTAGCACTGTAGGAGGTATCATTACATACTGGGAGTTTTTTATAACTTTCAAAATTCTTTCTCTGTCTCTGTTGTATGAATGGCCCTATTTACTCCTCCAAGAGTCAGGTAGAGCTGGAGTGGGAGGTGGGGAAGAGAGGGCACATTTCAGGTCTGAGCAGCAAACACTCAGCCATGGGGCTTTGAGGTTCTGTGTGGGTCAGATTCCATGTGGCTATTTTGGTACTCTTTACAGGTAATGAGTACTACAAATTTAGCCCATTTCCAGTGGTTGGCACTCAGAAGTGAGAAGAGCTGCTTTTGGGTAGACCAGTGAAGGAAAAGATCCAAAGTATTTGCTAACAGACAGGCATTGTGTGGCACACCAAGAACAGTAATACATGGTATGTTCTGCCAAAGTTAGTACTGACATTATCAGTTATATTTGTCTTATGCTTCCTAGCTGTAATTCCTACAAAACCTTGAATATAGCCTTTTTTGGTATTTTTCCTTCTTTTAAGGACCCCTCCCACACCCTCTTTTCCATTACTTTAAAGGAAGGAAAAGGAAAAGGAGACCCGCTTGCAGTGAGATGCTTTCTAAAATCCTGAGGACTTCGTTCCCTAATTGATGAGCCTTACAGAAACATGTAGCATTAAAGCAAGATATATGATCAGTTCCATGCTTCTGAAGTAGTGGAAGCTTGCAAAAACAATAAAAAGAGAGAGATAAATAAGTTCCTTTAAGCAAAGCTCAATGTAATCTTTCTGGTTAGTCTTGCCTGTAAGAAGGAGTCATTTAGATTTTAGCTGTTAATCAGGAATATATATCAAGGGATTATTTTTTTAAAGCATCCTATGATGTTTATTTTTCCTGAAATGAGTAGACTACAGTGAACCTTCTATTTCTGTTTCATCAGTTTCTGGACTCACGTTTGTTCTAATTAAAAGTATAATGCTGCCAACTCAAACATCAGTGTGGTGAAACAGTGTTCCATTAAATGAACAAAAACCAACTTCCACACATACAAATAAAGGAACTGAATGGGACTAATGATACCCCAAATAGCAAGGTAATCCTCCTGCTTTCTTCAGAGTCACAAGCCATCAGCAGTTCAAACTTAGTACTAAAAGGGAGACTCGCAGAAAAACTGAAAGGGAACTCCAAGGTGTGACAGTGGTGGAAAGATCTTGAGGATTTCTTGTGGTAAAGCAAAACCAAGGCTGCCAAAAGACCTGTTGGTCATTCTAAAGCCCTTTGTGTTACCCAAGATTGTAGTTATTAAATGTAGTTATATTCTATAACAAAAATAAAAATAAAAATTAGTAGTCTAACACCATTCTTTGCCTCACATACCTCTGCAAGTGCTTCCAGCCTTTTCAGTCAGACTTGCCCAAAGGAGAGGTGACCACCAACTAGTCCTTCTCTGTGCCAATAAGCCCTGTTTCTCTGCCAGAATGGGTGGAGCGCCTGTGTAAAACAATCTTCTCCCTGTGGGAGACTGTACCAGTCTTTGTGAGGGTGGCATGACTGACCCACTTTCTTTGGAAAGTACCTCAGCTCAAGTCCTGTGAGTGCATTCCAGAGCTCCCTTGTTCCCTGTTGACCCAAGAAGCAATTCCTTGGCAGCTTATCCCCAGCTCACCCTGCCTGCACTGAGTATCTCTCTCATGCCCTCCGTCTGCGTATCCTGCTGCTAAGACTAATGATGTGGAAGCAGCTGTCAATAATGGGGAAAGAAACCTGGGGTATGATTTTCAGCTTTTAAGTGTCCAATAAATTAGGCAGGAAGCTTGATATATTTTTCCCGTAATGGCAAAGTATGCTGGGAAGAGCTCAAGGAATACAAAATCAAATATAATAATTGTCCAAGTGTTCAGCAACAGTAACATAAGCACCACTGGTAATGTTGCTGGTGTCCTCACAACAGCAAACCTAACTGCTGAGAATTTGCAGTTTAGGCCCAGCACTATTCTAGCCTGTACTATCAGGCCTGAGGTGGGGCAGTATGTCCACCCAGTGTTTATTGAAAAGTAATTTCTTTACATAGCAATGAGCAGCAACTAACAACTCTGCCCCAGTGATTTTGCCTAAAGGAGTCAAAAAAGGCCATATGTATGCTGTGAGAGAAGAGGAAATGAAAGGTGGAAATAGGAAAAAGTAAGTTATAGAAGTTTTGCTTCCCTTCAGAAATGCATCTCAGTGGTTACAGTCCACTTTGGCTTGAGCGTCTCAGTGAAGTCATAGAATCATAGAATGGTTTAGGTTGGAAGGGACCTTAAAGATCATCTAGTTCCACTCCTCTGCCATGGGCAGGGACACCTTCCACTAGACCAGGTTATAAATAGTTACGTTGTAAACCCAAGATGGACTTAAAATGGAAAAATAGCCTCCACATGTCAAGTACAAAAATGCACTTAATTCCTATAGGTTACACAAGGTAATGGCTTCTCATCTTAGTCACATGAACCATCTCAAATTTTCTCTTTAATTATTTCTTGATCGGCTTACCTATTAACTTGATTTTTGCCTGAGAAGAAAATGGAATTATTTTGTTAATGACATGGACTGGAAAAATGAAGAGGAAGACCTTCATTTTGTTGAAGAACAAAATTTGGACTCAAAATGGAAACACAGGGTGGCCATAGTGTTAAAATGCCTTTTATTGTTTTTCACCTTTCTTTACACTTGAGAAAATGTGTTGCTTCATTGATTCTCACAAAAAAATGTTAACAAGATTCTGTTCCCTGGCAGTAAGTTGGACTTTTTATGGGAGAAAAGCAATGAAACAGTAGTCTCCGTTATGGTACAAAAAAAGTGAAGAAAACACTTGTTACACTAGGAAATAGCTGTTTCAAAATAAACATTGAATAATACCAGGGCAACATTCCCCTGCCTGGATGAGTTAGGCCAGAAGCATGTATGAAATATTGGTCTCTTACTTACTAGTCAGTCATTATTTAGCTTGTCTCAACCATGTATATCATATCGCCCCCTTGCTGGTATTTTTGCTTATCAGAAGGTCTGGTTAACTCACCGAGGTTTGTTTTCAGAAAGTAGTTCGAATTTGAACTCTTCAATGAATTTCAATATTCAAGTAGCCTTCAAGTTCTCCTAAAAAAATCAATAAACATAATATTCCCTATAACATGCAATAGGCAGAGTGCATAAGTTCTCTTAATTTTGGAGGCAAAACACTTCCCAAGATAACAACTAAAAAATGGAAGTGAGTTGAGTTCTTTTGGGGTTTTTTGTTTATTGTTGGGTGGTTGGTTTTTTTTAAATTGTGGGAAGAAAATAGTCTCCTACACCATGAATTGGTGACACATTCCACTTTAAGAACTGGTAATTCTGAATTTTATCTCCTATCTCTCAAACCATCTGAGGGGCTCCTTTCATTCTGAAAGTTCTCTTCATAGAACTGCGAGCCCTTGTGTCCCTTCAAAATATCATATTTGGATGTTCAGAGTAAGGGGGATCTGCAAATCCAATCTTTTTATGCTCTGAGTACATTGTGCTATCAATGCACAGGCAGCACTCACAGTATCCCATTCCTATGTTTTCTCAATATACTTCTGAACGTTTTCTAATGAATTTAATAACATTGTCATAACCCATCCAGTGGAATTACTGTGACACACTTGTCTTTCTGAAATAAGGTCACTAAAGAATGTTTCAAATGCCTGAATTCATGTGTGACTTAGAAGTGTTTTCCATACATGATACCATAGCCCAGCAATGGCTTCCTTTAATTTGTACTTTTCAACGTGAAGTTCTGGTTAAAGGAAGCATAAAAGCCCCTGCTCCAAAGCGTGTGATACAACTGAGAGACCTGCCTCCTGAGCTCTGTGGGCTGCAGCCCATGCTTGAAAAAAATGGAGAAAGTTGTAGCATGAGGTAAAAGACAAACTTTTATGCTTCACAAGGGTCTCCTGAGCTGTGGGTCTAGGTTGCCTTTTTCTGTCACTAACCAGTTTTTCCAGTGCTTCCATGATAGGCTCTGTCATCCCTTTTTAAAATGTTAACAGGCTCCTTGTGGATGGGATCAAATAACTGCCCTGTTCCCTTCACCTGTGAAATTTCAGAGACGACTTGAAAAGGGCCATTGTTTCCCAGGAATGCCAGGCCTAGTCCAGGAAAGAAAGTCTTCATTTCAGCAGGAATTTGGAGTCTGCTTGAGAAGGCCTTGCAGTTAGTAGGTGAAAGCTATGGCACATTCATTAAACATCTGAACATTTATAGTGACTGGGCCTCACCCTTTCTGGGTTCTTTTGCTTACCCCTGCTGAGTGGGTGGGAAGGAGAAGGAAGGCTTCACCACTAAAACCATTGGGTTTAAACTATGATTAGCCCTCCACACACAGGTTTCTCTGTTCTTGGCTCTATCCTAAGCATTTATAGCACTTGTGTGCTTTCATGTGAATAAGCCTGTATGTTTAATGAGCATTTTGAAAAAACATTTCTAATAGAATATACTTGTACTTGAATACAAGGAAAAGATACAGTGAGTGTATTCAAGTTCAGACAGATGCTTCAACAAATTAAAAGTCACTTCTAGGGTGAAAACTAGGAACAGAAGCTGTGAGAATACTCTGGTATTTTTTGAGACCCAAGCACACAGGCAAGCCACTTTTAGAAGAATATACTGGGACTGGCCAACGTTTTTACTAAGAGTCCTGCTTGTTAAATTTCTGGGATATTTTCTACAGAATGAGATGAGAATGTTGCCAGGATGGACTGATGATGCTAATAAGATCTACTGTGATGAAATCTTCAATGCCTTGCACAGCAGATGCAGAATGTGCAAATATGAAACACAAAGTAATGATGAATAATATTAGTAAATTTGTAACCAGATGGGTAAGGGTAAGATGGGAGAAGTCTTCAAAGGGTTTTTCAACCTGTTTTTCAAAGGAAGGAGGAATCTGACCTGAATATGAACTGATGATAATAAGCACTGTGCTCAGTGAGCCGAAGCGCTGGAAATTTTGGTTTTTGTACAAATACATTTTTTCTCTGTTTTGGTTTCAGACCTCATTTAATCTCCAAATGGTAACACTGTATTGGCATTAAATATTCAGATTATAATAAACTTACTGTGACTGTTCTCTGAAAGTATGGACCAGAATGTAATAATAAAGCTAATAAATAATGGAACTTAGAAAGTTTGGGAGTACAATTTATGACATTTTTTATTTTATTTCTTTTCTTTATAAAGATATTTCCTGTGATCTAGCTAGAAAAAAAAAAAAAAAAGTTGTAGCACTGTGTGTCCTTAGACCCCGGTATAGAAGGCACACAAAAGGAAGCTTGTCCTTTTGGGACCTGGCTCTGAATCAATTACAGACGACAGAGAAATACTCTTTTGTGGCTGCTAAAGTTCAGGAATGAATTCTGGCAGGCTTAGCCAATTCCCTAATGCAGCATCCACGTTACCAACATCAAATTGGCAGCTTTTGCCTGTCCCAATGGGAACAGGGTAATGAATGGATTTAGTTAAGGTGTCCTGACTCACCTACAAAGTGCCTGGTATATCCACCAAGGCTCTCCTGTATAAATTCCAAAAAGCTGTCATTCAAAGAAAAATGAAGTTGAGAGAGTTTGCTGGCTAGCACTAGTATAGCACACGACTGGATTTCAGTCTGCCCTGGGTGCCCTAGAAAAAGCTACTGTTCATTTTCTTTTTAACTGGTAGACACTAAGGCACTATGAGAGAAGTATGTTTGTCATAATTTATGATTTTTCACTACATTTTTAAGGAAGATTATTTATGATTTTCACACTTTCCTTCTTTTTTCACCATCCCTTCAAAATGATTTACACCATGACAAAAGACTGTTTGGCCTCGTGATAATTTTGAGTGACTTGCCTTGGAATAAGGCTCAGTCATTCTTGAGTCCCCAGGCAGTGTGTTTATGCATTGCCAGAGTGATACAAATACACTGTTCTGTGAGGCTTTTACTTCTACCTGATTATGCAGTGAAGATTGACAATGGATCCAAAATTTAATACATCAGAAAGCCCAATGAAATCCAGGTTCTACAGGTATCCTATCCTGTCCCTAAAATCCATACCAATGTTCAAGGGGGAAAAAAGCTAATAAAACAAGAGTAAAAATTTGTTCTCCTTGTACACACTTTTCTATTTAACCTTACCTTTTCCTTCATTGAGAAAAATGAAAGAGAATAAGATAACGCAGGTTAAGTTCAAGTTTCCTTGTTTATTTTGGTTGCTTCAGCAAAGACTGGTAACATCCATGGACTCTGAAGGCAAAGGTGATCAAGTATGATAGAAAAATAATAAAAAATAAACTAATTTGACTCATTGAAATGATCCATTTGACTGTTTTTTTCAAGACTAAATTTAATTCTGACTTTTTGAAGGGCTTGTGCCAAACAGAAATTAATTCTCATATCTACTTTAAATCAGGTTGTATTTCGCTGCACAAAATTGCATTGGACTGGTGTCTAAAATGTTAGCAACTGAGCCCATGTGCACAATTATAAATATGTGTATATGTATGTATGTAAAGTTTCTATATGATTTGTTTATTTTTTCAGAGCTTTCATTAGTAATTGGTTTGCTGCCACGCATCAGTCCCCCAAGGAATTACATTAGAGAATGATTTAAAATAGTTGCAGAACCTCCCAAGCAGAACATGTTATAAATGTTAAATGCATAGAGAGATATCACCCATTTTTCACCCTGACTATCATAAGTAATATGGAAAAAAAGAGAAAGAAAAAAGTCTCAATAACAAAATCCACATTGAAAAGTTAGGCACTTTGAACTTTCCCATCACCTTACCAGTCTTTCCCCACAGGCTGTCTAAAAGACAACTCAGCAATGTCTGAATGGAACTGCACACAATAGCTCCTTCACAAGTAGGTCTTTAATTGATTACGGCTGTGTTTATAGAAGCAGAAGAGAATTTACTCAAAATGACAGATTGCCTTTAGTGTTAAAATAGTTTAGTAATGTTAATGCTGAAGGAGGTCCCCGCTACCTCCTCTTCAGCTGCATGAAGTCCTATAGATGAGTTGTTTGTTACTTCAGCCTCCAATTGCTTTTTGCTTTCCCTCCTCCCCTCCCCACTTTTTTTGTTCTTTCATAGTGATATTCCTAACCTCATGGATGGCATGAGCTGTGCAAATTTACATAGAGAATAGCAACTGACTCACTGTCGCAAAGTTAAAATCCTCCAAAATTGCAGATTCACATTTTAAATATGAGAAAGTAGAAGAATAAACAATACAAACCTACAGGAACTCATCCTTCCTGCACCCCTGCCTGTGTCAATTTGCTCAGACAATCACAAAGGCAGTGTTTGAGAGTACAGTCAAAAGGTTAATCCAAATCAAGTCGTGGGCGTAGATTCCTTTTTTTTTTTTTTTTCCTTTTTATTTTCTATTTATATGAAAATAAACTCCCACCTAACAAGTTAATGGTGCAGTGGGTGCAGATGGCTGTGAGCCCCCGGAGCCCCCGCGGGTGCGGGCAGCGCAGGCTGCGGGAGGGGAGTCTGCTTGGCCGCCTTTCAGCGGGGTGACTCACGCCGCGCTCACAGCCCGGAGACCGGCCCCCAGACCCGCCTGCTGGGGCCGCGCAGCCCCGCATTAACCCTGTCCCCCTTCCCTCGGGGGGTACCTTGCATTTCCCTGTTAATAGTGACCTCTAATGGCTACATGCTTGAATATCACGGGCTTTTTTAACTGAAGAGAGGAAAGAGCATTTGCCCAGTAGAAAAGATTATGGGGCTTTTGTAACGCAGGGTTTAGCTTCAGGACAGATGTTTAGTTTCAGAACTGCAAAACTGTTTGAAGCCTTATCACAACTTCCAAGCCTAGAGAAAGATGTCATCTTTGCTTTTCTGATATTTGAAAAAATATTCTAAATTTTTTTTTTAGAAAATCTGATATTTAAAAGTAACTTTTAACTAGAATATGTTAACTTCTGTAGTCTCAGATTAATTTGCTTGAGAATGATTCTAATACTGAGCCACGGAGTTCACATGCCTCACTTCTTCCATAAAGGGGAGATATAATTTAAAACACTGTTTCTTTTGCTTCTGATGTAGCTAAATTAATTGATACTTGAAGCAAGCCCAGACAGAAAAAACATTAGAGATGATGCTGTGCAGTTACAATTTATTTGGAAGGCATTGCTAATGCTGTCTCATCTGACACTGTATTTGATTTAATACAAAATATACTTAAAATGGATTCTTTCTTTCACCTATATGATTTTAAGTGCCAGGAAAGAGCCATCATAAGTAAATGATGACATTCAAGAAACACAGGCATGAATAAATCAGGTGGATATGATCAATATCAAAATACTCTAAAGAAGACTCTGGGGGTATGAATATCCCTGCCAGGTATCTTCTAAGCTATGATTGCGCTGAATGCCTCTTGATTGGAAAACATGTTGTGATGCTTTTTAGTGAGATTTGTCTTTTCCAGATTCTGAGGCTTGACTTGCCACTGGATGATTCATCATGCTGCCTGCTTATACTGTGATGCTGAAATATGCTACTAGCACAATTTAACAATCTTCTAGAGAATAGTAATATCTCCATCATAAGAATACCAAGAAAGAACCCATTTCCAAAATTAGCAGAGAGAATAAAGGGGTGGGGACACAGGGATAGGAAGTTCATTCTGATGCTGCACTTGGGGAGAAATAACCCCATGCACCAGTACAGGTTGGGGGCTGACCTGCTGGAGAGCAGCTCTGAGGAAAAAGACCTGGGAGTCCT